>PVLA01001164.1:255700-394892 GCA_004027455.1 Hydrochoerus hydrochaeris | reverse complement strand
TCAGTACAAAGGGCCTGAGTATATTCCCCAGAACAAAGGGGAAAAAAAAAAAAGAGGTGATTATGAAACCAGCCTTCAGTGGCTGCTAACCACCACATAGAAAAGGCATCTCACTTTCTGGGATCCCAAATCAAGCTCCCTAGTTTACATGAATATTAAGGGTCCCATGTCTACTGCCAGAGAACACAAAGATCCTCACTATGAAAACTCTCAAACTGCTGGAGCAGTCTGAGTTTCCACTCACCAAGCTGAGTTCATGAAGTAGTTCTTGCTGGGGAGGGAATCCACGATCCTTGAGCAGAATTTTCCCATTTCTCTGTGCAGTGCTAGTGTCCCTTCCCGGCGGCCTCCCAGGGAACTGCTCAGAATGCTGCTTTCCATTCCAGGGTCCTAGCGGGACTTTGCTTTGGTTGATGCTGTTGTTACTAAAGGTACATAGTGGGTGCAAAGTACAGGTCCCAGGCAATGCTGGGGCTCAAATCAAGCACCAAGTGTTGCCTGCTCTTGGTGCAGACTTGAGATCACACTCCCTCCTATCATTCCTAGAAGGAAGAGCCCCTCCTCTCATTAGCTCCATACTGATGGAGTACAAAGCCCTTCCAATGTATTTCCAAGTGACCTCTGCAGTCTCATTATCTGGCTCCCTCCCTCCTTCACTCACTCATAAAATACCCACTGAGGACCTATAAGGAACTGAACACTGGCTGGGTACCAGGGACATTGAAATAAACCCACATCTGACCTGAGGACACTTATACGGGAGCAGGCAGAGCCAGGCCTATTACAAGCACAGGTACACTGGAAACAAGGGTCCTCTAGGCACGCAGAGAGATGTGCTGGCTTGGCTGTCACCAGCTAGGGAAGCTCCCTCAGCAGTGCCTCCTCCTACCTCTGGGTCTGTTTGGGTAAGACAGTAATGATTCTGTGTGGCTCTAGCCACCACAGGAACTAGGGCTCTCAAAAGTATGAGCTGTGTTTTTCTCATCTCTCCCTACAGCATGGTACCGTGGATGCTGGGGTTTTACTGTTTCAAAGACTCCCAAAGGTATATGTCAGAGTCACAGCTAACTCTCACCTGTCCTGTCCTAGAAGGGCATGCTCCCCCCTTCCTCCAAGAGAGGGGACAGGGATATGTGGAAGGCTCAGCAGGACATCAGTTGCTGAGTCCAGCCTGGCTGCTCATGAGCTGCACCCCCCCGAGCCTCTCTTCGTGTCATCCCAGCTTGTTCCCTCACCTGAAGGACTGTGGAGACCTCTTTCTTGAGGCTGTTGTGGCATCACAGGACCACAGGTGAGGCATGGAGTGGAGGAGCAGCCCCATCTTTTCAAAAAGTGACAAAGCAACAGAAGTCAGACCTTCTGGTGTAGAAAATGAGAATGTGACTTCACTCCTGAACACAGCTTTTTCCCCACCAACACAAGGTGGCCAGAAGAGGTCACTCACTCATTAGTGAGCAAAACACTGCCTGGGCAGGATTCAGCACTACCAAGAAGGCCTGGCCTTCAAACTCAGAGCCCAGACTTCCCTAATTCACACTCATCTATGTGACACACATATGTTTCATGTAAGAACAGGAAAACTCAGAGCTGTGCTAGCTATCTGTTGCTGCATAACACACTACCACAGGAATCAGTGGTTTAAAATAAGAGTGATTATATCAGTTTTGGTAGGCCAGGAATTCAGAGGCCCCAAAATTTTAGCACTCAGGCAGCTGCAGCAGGAGAGTCACTGTGAGTTTTAGGCCAGCCTGGGCTACATAGTGAGTTCAAGGCCAGTTTGACCTTGTCTTAAAAAAAAAAAAAAAATCAGGAGTGGCCAGGGTCAGGGCCTCTCACTGGATATAATCAAGTTGATCTGTTCCCAAGTTCACTAACATGGTTATTGGCTGGACACCTCAGATCCTCCCTGTATAGGCTTCCACACTGTTGCTCTCAATGCGACAGCCAGAGCAAGAAGAGAACCAAGCATGATGGCACATACTGGTAACTCCTGCACCTGGGAGACTGAGGCAGAAGGGTCACTGCAAGTTCAAAGCCAGTTGTGTTACACAGTGAGTTCAAGGCCAGCCTGAACTAGTGAGATCCTATTGAGAGAGAGGGAGAGGGAGAGAGGGAGAGAGGGAGAGAGGGAGAGGGGGAGAGGGGGAGAGAGAGAGAGAGAGAGAGAGAGAGAGAGAGAGGACCAAGAGTACTGTTGTTATGGTTTAAATATGAAGTGTCATGAAGACTCATATTGAGGAACTGATCCCCAATATAAAAATGTCTGGAGTCTGGCCGAGAGGTGATTACATTGTGAGGGGCACAAACTTCAGTACATTAACCCACTGAGGCCCAACTGGATGAGACAGGTCATTGCAGGGTGGCTGTGAAGGGTGTATCTTGTCCCCACCCTTGTCCTCTCTCCATGACTTTCCCTCTTATTCTGCTTCCCAACGGCCCTGCAGTGAGCAGCTTTCCCCCGCCGTGTCCTTCCACCATGATGCGCCTGCCCAGGAGCCAGCCAGCCATGCAGTGTGTCCCGAGTCATGGGCCAAGATAAAGCTTTCCTCCGTTACAGTGTGCCCATCACGTATTTTGTCCCAGCAATGAAAAGATGACTAACACACACCAAGACAGAAGCTGCAGTATCTCCTACAATTTAATCTTGGGAGTGATATGTGGTTGCCCAGCTATGGCTACCACAGTCACATGCAGCCAAGGGCATTCATAACATCTTCACTATGTCTGGTAATTTCCTAGAGGGAGGGGAGGAAGAGATGGGGAGGGGGAAGGGAGAGGGAGGGAGACAGACGGGGGTGGGGGGTAGTGAGAGCGCAAGCACCGTTACTCTGCATTAGAAATTCACCAACAGAGCATTTGCCTCCTAAGGTTTTAAAGGACTGCAGATGCTTTTGTAAACAGTTATATTTGGGCAGGGATATATATATATATATACACATGTGCGTTTATCATGGGAAAATATATGTAACATAAAATTCACCATTTTAACCATCTCAAGTGGTTAAAATCCATTGTTCCTAAGAATATTTACATTGTTATACCAACATCTACCTCCAGAACAGTTCTTGTAATACAGAAACTGTACCTATTAAACAGTAACTCATTGTCCTCTCCCTAGGCCCTGTCACTATGAATCTGACTACCCTAAAAACTCATACAAGAGAAACAGCACATGCTTAGTTTTCTTCACTTAGCATAGCTTCCTGAGGTCCCTCCGGGTTACAGCATGTGTCTGAACAGCCTTCCTTTATTAGGCTGAGTAACACAGTTCCCCACAGATGTGGAGATCACCTGTGGTTTATCCATTTGACTACCGGTGGTCACTCTGTTGCTTTACTTTTGTGTACTGTGGATAATACTGCTTTGGGAATGAGAATACAAACATTTCTAAGCACATTAAGCATGTGACATGATTTTAACATATTAAACATGCTTTAAACATCATCAACTGTGTCACTGATACAGCATCATTCAAGCTGTAGCTGGCAATGCTCCAGTGCTATCGCTTAAGGGCAGGAGAGTTTCAGGGTGGAGGCCTGGTGGAGTTCTGTAGGGCGGGTCTGTCCCTGCCACGTTCAGACTAGGTTAGGACAGCTTGATGGGGATCAACAGTGGCTGCAATGAAAAGCAGGTTTAATTCTATTCAAAAACTGTGGTTGGGGTTTAACTTGTTCAAAAATAATCTTCCATAGTAAAACATGCATGTTCTTTCAAAAGTCAAACAATGTCTCCATGGAGACAAGTATACCTTGGGTTACAGATGCGGCAAAGAAATTGTTTATAACCAGACACTGGCTCTTCTAAAAGTCAGCAAAAAATTCCAAGCAGAGTGAGAATTTCAAAATGACACCAACATAGGAAAGTCCTTCCCTTCTCACTAGTATGGGAGCCAAATGTAGCCAGCAGCCTACGGAACCGTCCTTAACTACATCAGGTGGCAGTTACCATCACTGAGGTTTAGCATTAGTCAGGAGCCCAGGTTTTTGCAGCAAACCATGGTGGTGATGGGGCTATACTGTAAGAGACACAGTGAGTGTGTGCAGATGCACCCTTCCCACTAAGGGACTTTGTAAGCTGTGGGGATGTAACAGAGAAGTGATGCATAAGGAGATGAACAAGTTTTAATCTTTTTTTTTTTTTTTTTAATCAGGTCATGCCAAGTCCCTAAATTGGCCAGGCTGCACTGGAACTTTCAGTCCTCCTTCCTCAGCTTCCCAGAGTGCTGGGATAACAAACATGCACCACCACACCCAGCTATGAAGTTTTATACATCTCCCAAAACTCTAAATGCCTGACACTGTGTGAATTAATTTACAATGTTCAGTAAAATTTTATCAAGCATTTAAGAGCCTGAGGATACAATGATGAAAACAATATAAAACACACTTAGTATTGCTTATGAATTTGGGTTTTAACTTTAACAGAGTAGGCATGTAAATGGCTCCTGACCTTGGCTGTACCTCCCTGCCCATGTCTAAAGTCCTCCTCGATGCATGCTCACCAGGATCACCATGTCTAGCACCTAGGTGAGGCACTGTGGACTAGAGTCCTAAGTGTACAAACCAAGCAGTATAGGACAGGTCTGGCAAGCAGCTCCTCCTGCCCAAGCTAAGCCAAACAGGGACACAGACAGCTCAGCTTTGTGTTTCATAATATTCTCAGGCAGTCTGAGGGTTAGAGGGGAGGACTCCAGATAGGATATGAAACAAAGTTCCTAGAGGAAGGTAAAGATCACTGGGAAGACCACAGTCTAGGGCTCTTCTCTGCAAAGCTGGGGTAACTGCACCCTGGTTCTCAAGCAACATGGATTTCTGGCCCACTGTTATGTGCTGCCGGCATGAGCAAACACACACGGCCCCAGATGCTGAGTGGCAGCCTGCTGGGCCCACACATGAGCACCTACGCCCTCCAGTTGCCAGACGAGGCCTTGATCATGTGGGTCTGGAGCTATATTGCCTGTTTCACCATGGATGCTCTCAGTCTTGTCTTTCTGCCCTACTGACCCTGCACTACCTACATTCAGTCTAACAGCTCTGTCCTGCTTCTGCTCCCAGGGGCTCAACAAGTAAACAACAACTTTACCTCTGAATAGCAGAAACCAAGGAAGGCAGAGACTGGAAGACCGACAGATGTGGGCAAGACTGGCTGCTCACTATCACTCCACAATCTGAGTCAAAGTCAAACCCAGAAAACTGCAACTGCTGGCTGCTGTTGGGTTCTCTTCCCTGGGCTATGTTGGTGGGTAAGACCCCCTAAGCTAAAGGCCTCTCTTTGTTCTTAACCACAACCTAAAACCTTAACATCAAATTATCCCTGAAAAACATGCAGTAGGACAACACTTATGTATTAGTTCTATGTCTCTATTTTTTAATCTTTTTTTTTTTTTTTTTGACACAGGTCTTGTCAGGTGTTCTGGTTGGCCTTGAACTTGAGTGATTCTCCTGCCTCAGCATCCCATGTGCTGGGATTACAAGGTGCATCACCATGACTGGCTTTTTAATACAATGTTGGTAAACATATAAATGTATGTATGTATATGTGTGCTAGATAGATAACTATACTACTAATCTCTCTTAGTTCATCAAAAAGAAGTTTGTGTTGTCATTGATTGATCACTTTTGTGTCTAGATTTTGTAATTTGAACAAAATCTGAGATAACAATATGCAATATACTAACTAGTATTAACGCTTTACTTTTTTTCTTCTATTTTGAAATTCTGTATCATTTCTATCCTTTTTTTCTGTTGTGCTTTTTAAAACTAAAAAAATTGAGTCAGGGATTTAGCTTAGAGGTATAAGCTCTTGCCTTGCAAGCGCACAGTCTTGAGTTCAATACCTGGTACCAAATAAAATAAAATAAAATAAAAATAAAATAAATAAACTAAGCAGCATTTAAAAAATTTCATAGCAAAATAATTAGAGAATAACAATAGTTAATACATTGACCTGGTGAAATTTCTAAGTATGACATACCTGGAATAGTATTTCCTTTTTCAAAGAAAAATATACATTTAGAAACATGGGGGCTTAGTTTTATTTTGCAACTGTGAGTGCCTATGCAAACTTTAGAACTGGAAGGTAAACTCAGAAAAGCCTATACTATAAAAAAGAAAGAAAAAGGGAGGGAGAAAAGATGTCATAAAATCCTCAGGCCAAACACACACGCACTGCTGAGGGGGCACCAGCAGAGTGCTGAAGCGAAGGTCGCTGTGCAAGGCCAGGTCGGGGAGCTGGCTCTGCACATGCGTGCACACATTCCCAAGCCCCACACTTGCAGCGATCCTCTTAAGGGTGACTTTCCTGTGATGCAGATCAAGGGACTCGGGCTCCCAACATGAAGTGGAGCTGCATCCTCATCTGTAGAATGGGGGAGGGCAGTTAGAGTCACAGGATATCGCTTCTCAGCCTTTTGGCTAAGATCAAGTGTAGAGTCACATGATAGTAACCGTGCTTTTATTATTTTCCAAATGAGAAAATGCAAGACTCCAACAAGTCCCAGTAGCTCAGTAATGTTTTCTAACATATTAGTCAAAATAGTATCTGCATCAAGAAAAGCAAAATTTATGTGTGCATGTATTTAGCATAATTTTTTTTTTTTTTTTTTTGGAGACAGAGTCTCAGTACATAGTTCAGACTGGTCTTTAATTGACTATGCCCAGGGTGACCACAAACTTGCAGTGATCTTCCTGCCTTAGTTTCCTGAGTAGTGAGATTATAGGCATGCAACACCACACCCAGCCTGCCCAGCATTTTTAGTATACTTTACACATTTTGTAGATTCGGCATGTGGACTAAGCATTTTAGATTCTGACACATTTGTGGTATGTGCCTTCCAGCAGAGAAGGAAAAAGAAGCCAGAGACTTATTCTAAATTCCAAAAGCCAAGGACCTGCTCAGGGTCACCTGCCTGGCTAGAGGCTAGGATCCAGATCTCTGGATATGCTAGTGCTTTTTCCATCACCTCCACCAAGTTTGGGGGCTTGGTTCTGCAGTCATGAAGAGATGAAAAGGTGATGTTAGAAAGAAACAGGTCACTAAGGGGCTGGCAGGCTGACAACAGTGAACAGAGATGGCGGAACCCCACAAGGATCAGAGACAAACCATGGTGAGGAAAAACTGGACTGAAATAGGAAGAGCCAGCTTTCTTACCTAGTGGACAGGGATAATCTGAGCCTAGTTCCTCATCTATAAAACAAGGATCCTGCTTACCTACAAGAGGTATAAGGAGCAGAGATTATGTCTCTGAGGGTCCCAGCATGTGGCAGGCACTGGATAAATGACAACTCCAGTTGAATTTGAAGGAGCCAATACACAAACACCAGTTGCTTTTAGCTCTGGAGCAGACAATCAGACATCTAAACGGAACACATATGTGCTTCTGTGCCCGAACATATCTCCTCACATTCATCTTGATAGTCCTGAAAACCAGGAAAAGACGCTCTTGGTGAAAGCTCAATGGGAGAAACTGTCAGGAGTGGGTGTGAGGATCCAGAGGTACAGCACACCAGCCTCATGCCACTGGGCAACTGCTTTTCTGAGGTTCTCTTTTCTCAACTACTTTGGTGAAGAATAATGAGGCTCCTGGCTGTGAGTCAGTGCCATTTCCCTTTTGTCCTGTCCCTTGTAGAAGACAGCCAAGGATACTAAGGGTTCATATTGTTAAATTTGTCCAGAAAGAGCCTCACATGGTAGCGTATAACCTTAATCCCAGCACTCAAGAAGCTGAGGCAGGAGGATCACGATGAGTTCAAGGACAGCCTGGGTTATATAGTGAGTTCATGTGGAATACACAGTGAGATTCTATCTCAAAAAAAAAAAAATTAAAAATTTTTTTTCTTGTTCCAGAAAAATGCGAATATGTTAAGTGTGGTGCTGAAGTGGTAAGTTTCTATCACTTAGAGAACTTATCCACATGGAACATCTTTATTTTCCAACAGTGCATGACTCCTACTCCTGTAAACACAAGTACATTTATCTTATGGTCAAAGAATAGTAAACAGCATGCAGCAGACATTCAATAAGTGTCTCAATAAGGAGTGACAATTCATTTCTAAAAAGCCACTCTTATATGCACAAAAGAGTGCAGGCTCTCTCTTAAGCAATTAACTATAAACTGAGAAAAACCTGGAATTGAAAAAGCAGAAAAATGTTTTCTAATCAAGAATGGTCTGAGTAGGTTGCATTACTCAGTACATATGGTTCCTCAGGTGTTTCACTTGACCTTGCTGAAATAGGTACATTTCAAGTTAGCAAGAATCTAAGTGATCTTCCTGGTGTATGAAATAGATGATTAGGTCCAATCCACTCCCCCATAACACTCACACAAATCCATGGTACACGCTAACAGATACGCGCATGTGTCCTCATATGTTCCAGAAGACAGAAGTGCAGTAATAGACGAGGTGCTGTCACCTAGCCGTGACCAACTCCTCCCAGAGTCATCATGATACATCCCAACAATGCATGGCTCAGAGCTTTACCAGCAGGTGGTCCCTCGCAAAGCAGGCCTGGACACCCACCATGCTGAAAGGTCTCTCTTGCCCCTTCCCAGAACTCCCTTTGGCCCCTAGGAACTTGTGCAGGTCTATCTGGGTCTCCAAGGGTCCTCACCTCAGGCCAGGGCTGAGTGATCCATACAGATCCATCATTACTTGGTGGCCCAGTGGTGTCCACAGGCACACAAAAAACAGAGGTGGATACTACTGTGTGGCAGATAGGGGTGGTAATGTTCACTTCAATTTGGAGAAAATGTCAGGTGAACAGGGGAAGAAGGACAATGAAGGCTGAGACATCAAGCATGAGTGGGTAGAACCAGGCTCAGTGTCAACCCTGGGGTGACAGTGAACTGGAGCCACTAATGGAATGGGGGGCAGGCAGCTGTGCAGCCGAACAGTTACAGATGCTACAATAGAAAAGGGACTGTCACACGAGGAAGGCCCTGCAAAACCAATGCAACCATGGCAAATCTCTACCTCTGCTGACAGTGCAAGCACGAGCCCACCCTTTGCTCTCCCTGGCCTGCTCCCCGCAGCAGAGTCCTCCGTGCCCTCAATCGTGACTGCAAGGTTCGCCATTTTGTCAAGAAAACAAAACGCCTGTCTATAGCTTCGTGCACGGCTTTTGCTCTTCATGCAAACCTAATGAAAAAGCAATAAAAGTGAAATATAGTTTATTAATATTCATACTGTCTCCCACTGCCAGCAGTCATGTATGTTCCATCATTAGACCAGAAGCTGCTTGCAGCCGGTTCTCAGGGAGCCGAGTCCTTGTCATCAAAGTGACCATCACAGCAGGCAGCTCAGGATGGAGGGGAGATCTAAATAGAAGTGCACGGTCCTGGGGCCCTGGGAGGGTGGTGTCACTCCACCATCTCCTGGGGTTGCCACCCTTAAGAAGTGGGCTCAGAATGCCAACCAAATTACCTGATACCAATGCTCCATAGGAAAAACTATCCTTAAAATGGACACAACTGAGCTTAAGGATATTACAAAGAAGAAAGCCAACAATCAAAATAAATTAGAACAGCTCTACAGAATGACTTACAGGACAGAAAAGTTGGTTAAAACCAATACCAACTTCCAGGAGAACAAGCATACACACAAGAGAAAAACACCTGGTGGGGAAATTTATTATAGTCATGAATTATATCCTACAAAAGCTATTTCAGACTGATTACCCAGTGCTGTGGAAGAGGCACGACTGGGGGACAGAACAGCTGCAATAACAGTGTTTAATGCAGTTTTATACCACACAACCCAGCTAAACTCTGATCATCGTCATTTCTGCCTGATTTTCTTTACTGGATTCTCCTTGTGGGAAGGTCTAATTCTGATTCATTGGTCACCCACAACAGTGTCCAAAAACATGGTTCACAGGTGATAGGGAAAGAAAAGTAAGAAGACATCAGCACATGGAGAAGAGCAAGGCCCACCTGGGGGATCAGAGCGAAACAGGCATACTGTGAATGCTTCAGATGTGGGAAAACTGGCCAAAGGAGGGGCAACACCAAGGCAAAGAGAGCCAAGAATAGCCACGGGCCACACTGAACCTCTTCATTTCAGTGGCTCGCTGATAAAGAGAGAAAGCAAATGTATAAAACATAACTTTGATATGCATCTTTTGGGAGGGGGACAGTAATGGAGATCGAACTCAGAGTCTTGTGCATGCTAGGCAAGCATTCTTTCACTGAGCTACACCTCAGTCCTTTTAAATTTTTTTTTACTTTGAGACAGGGTCTCAATAGGTTTCCCAGTCTAATCTTGAGCTTGTGATTCTCCTGCCTCATTCTTCTCAGTAGATGGGACTACCAGAGTGTACTTCCATGCCTAGTTTCATGTTTCTTTCTTATGTAATGGTTGTGAGAATTATTGGCAGGAGTAGGCAGAGAAAATTAGTCTTTTCGGATTGAGGAAGATAGCTTATTTAAAAACAGAGTGCCCAGGTACTTACATCACAAAGAAAGGGAAGTAAATGCTAAGAGGGTGAAAGAGAAGGAAAGAGCCCAACCTAGACTGAAAGGAGCACCACCTCTCTCTGAAGTTAGTATTTCCCGGCCTCTCAGAGAGGCCAATGCCACCGTGTACGTTAGGTGCCAGGTCCTGTGTGTGTCTCATTTCACCCTCAGACTTTTCCAAGCCCCAGTGACCACTGCTGTTGTAGAAATCACAAGAGTAAGTTACAAGAAGGTTATATGAGTTGTAGAGCTTGAATTTTATTGGAGGTTTGACAACTCCAAAACCAACTATGCATATACATACTTTAGGGATACTGAAACAGTATAAATAAAATATTGTTTCCTTGCCCAGCCTTTAGTCCTTAAAAGATAGAGCATGACACCAGACATGGCCAGCCTGGCTGCTCAGGGCAACATCAGCCTGTGCCTTGGACACTGGTGTGCACAGGGCTGTAGAGAAGCTGTGCCTCTGCTCCCCAAGTCCAAGAAATTCTGAAATACCAAACTTCCAGACCAGCACCAGAGAATGTATAAAACATTTTAAAAGTTTGCTTCTTCTGGAAGCATTTTAAAAATCAGCTCCTGAAAGATACTTACAGTCTAGCTAGCATTTCTAACAAGTCTAGGTCCTAACTACAAATAAACCCTTAATCTCAAGTTCTTAATCTACAAGAGCCTTAATCTCAGTTTCTGGAAATGTCTCATCCCATTCCAGCTTCTCAGCCTTGAAAAAAAAAAAGTGTTTTCTTTTTCTGCTTAAAAAATAATTTACTGACATGAAATTCACGTACCATAAAATTAGCTGTTTTAAGTAAGGGGAACAATTCACGACATGTGGTACCTTTACAATGCCATGGAAACCATCAACTCTTATTTCCAAAATGTTTTCATCATGTGGAAGTAGAAGCCCAGACACCTCAGGCGTTCACCTCGTCTCCCCTTCCTTCCAGCCCTGACAAATACCAATCTGCATGCTGTCTCTACGGACTGACCTGTTCTGGATATGTCATATAAAGAGTGACCTTCTGTTTGGGGTATCTCACTAAGTGTGAGGTTCTGTGGTGGCCTGTATTGGTACACTATTCCCGTGTTTGGACAAGCAACACTCCCCTGTATGGATACATCACAATGTGTTCAGTCTTCCATGAATGGCCATTGGGCTGTGTCCACCTTTTGGCTTTTGTAAATGGTATTGCTATGAACATGCAGGTACTACTACCTGAGTACGTGTTTTTTAGTTCTGCGGGTATATAGTTAGGAATGGAATTTCAGGGATCATGTGGTAATTCTAATTAACTTTTTTGAGGAATTGCCAAGCTGTTTTCACAGTGGCTGTGCCATTATACAACCCCACCAGCAATAATGAGGGTTATTTTTAAAAAGGTTATTTTAAATGTAACTTATTAAAAAATTCCTGAAATGATTTTTGTTAATATTGACCTTTGCAACTCATGAAAGACTTGAGGGTTTGAGAGCTTTCCTTGACCAGGCTTTGTGAAATCTCTACTCTCCAATCCCCAGCCCCCAGTACGGAGAATATCAATCAGCAGAAAAGAGACACTTGGGATATTTAGAATCTGCTCCTTGTCCAGAACTAACACCTACAAGGACATGATTAGTCAAAACAAGTACGTGCAAAGGTTCCACCAAATACAAGGAGACATCTAGTACAGACTTCATGTGCATTCATGAGAATTTCTAGCAAAAGTGTGAGTGAGCCATAGAGGGCAGAACCACTGAAGGAAGAGAGAAGTGAAACCCAAGTAAGGCCTGGGTGGGCAGGTATTATAAACAAGAAACACCATAACCACATGATGCTCAACACTGAGCCTGCAGGCCTCATTGTCACGCCAACAGCCTGCCACTTCCAGGGGGCCCAAGCAGCTCTGTTCCTGCCAGAGCTTGGGGGCAGGAACCCAGAGGGGGAGACACTGGGGAGTGGGGCCTGCAGTCTCCCCAGCAGCACAGAGCAGTAGCTCATTTCCTAAGGCCTGCAGGGAGCACATCTCCTGCACAAGAATTCCCTCCTACCTGCCAGGAAAGGTAATGTCATGTTTCCTTGGAAATGTTCAATTCTGGAGGCAAAACAAACACAGCAATTCTCATGCTGTGCAGGTAAAATGGAAAGTATTTAAGTGCATCTTGCTTGCTAGGTGGAAAGGGAGCCAACATGAACATACACGTGGCCCTTCCACTTCCTTTTTATTACCCAGGGACCGTGACCATGCTTGGACATGACTGCCTTCCTCCAGCAGCCTACCACACAGTAATAAGTAAAATTTTGTCCAGAGAAAGAACCAGTGAAAAGCAATGGCCCTGGACAGATCTTTGGTCAAAGTGAGCAAACAGTGGGCGCTTCTGCAAGGCACCAGGTGACCTTACTCACAGCAAGACCCCACAGCACTGTGCAACAAGTGACCTTATAAAACGATTGCTACCTGCCTGTGGTGGTGGTCACCTGCATGTACAGGCTGTGTACATGCTTTACACAGAAGCTCCTAGAGACAAGGCTGTCTAGGCCTGAATCTATCACAGTGCCAAGCAGCAGTCTGTGCACCCCAGGGGCACACAGGTGCGCCCTGGAGCACACATACCCATTGTGTTGCATGCTGGCCCACAGACTCATGTGTTTCAGCAAGGGGGTGGGTGCTGCTGTGCCCAGCAGTGTCAACCACGACATCACTGTGCCACAGACAGAACTGAGCAATGACACTCAGATCCATACAATGTCTGTGCAGCTGAATCTTGCATTCTTGCACATGACAGGGAAACAAATATTCCGTGGCATTCTCTAGATGACAGGTTGCCGGTTATGTGGGGTGCAGGAAGCACAGGAGGCTACTTGAGTGCATTCCTGAGGCTACTGAGGTCATACCATTCTCAAAAGACTGTCTCAGTCTGTGTCTAGCGGTCTGGGCTCCCTGATGTCCCTGCTTTCTGTAGCAGATGGGAATCACATGGACAGAATGTAACAGAAGCTTTGCTCATGACTTGGTCATTAATTCACACACTGTGCCCTGTGTGATGGGGTCGAGAAGGCTGTACAAGCTGCCCTCAGAGTTATTATGGTCATGTAGAGCTCTGTTCCTGGAAACACTCATAAACTGTGAGTCACATCATAACCAAAGTCCTAGTCAAATGCAAACCATGTTTAGTTCCAACAGAGTGCTATACACTCAGCTTAGTGAATGGCTCACTTCCTGTGTGTTCACATGTGCTTTATTCTCTAAAATCTGTGTTGTGACAGTTAAGCCTCTTGCCCCTGCCAGCCTGGAAATGACCTTTCTTTTCTTTGGTTCATTTCTATCATGAGGCCTTCTCAAGCCACTGGGTTCCAAGGGACAGTGAGCTGGCTGGCTAAGGACTCAAGCTCACTGGCGATGGGAACTGCAGTCCTGATGCTGTTACTGACTGGATTTGCTCAGAAGCCATAATCTGCTTCCAAAGAAGCTGCAGCCCCTGCCTCAGCCCAGCCTAGCCTTCTTCCTGTCCCCTTGGGCAGAGTCATGTACACACTATGTATGAAAAATTACCTGCCAAATAAGGCTTAGAAAGCAAAGAGATGAGGTGAAGACCCAGGGCCATGAAAAGGGATGGAAACAGCAAAGGTTGGGACAAAAAATCCAACACATTTCTCAGCAAAAATTCATCTCCCATCTCAGTGTTTCTGTCAGCACCAGCTGCAACTAAATTTGGATCTGCATGACCCCAAATGAGACACACATGGGGACATGTGCAGGGGCAGCACTGACACACGACAGAGCAACAGTTACCTGGCAACACTTTGGGAGCTGAGCAGTCCACTCAAGTTTCCCCAGCATCTTAGTGTGGCTGGCACATCCTCTGCCAACCAGCCTGACAGATTGGTGTAGAACCTTAGAAGTGCAGACAGGTAGAGGAAAAGGAAAAACAGAACAGAGTGGTTATGGTCCTGTGTTTACCATCTCAGCTACATGTGAGACACAGAGGGCAGGGAAGCCACACAGCTCCCAAGACCTTGCAGGGAACATCACCTGTCCCCCAGTAAAATGTGGAGAGGTCAGGTCAGAAAGGCAGGGAGACTGATCCCAAGCCACAGGCTGGCAGGTCACCAGATGGTTGCCTCCAACTCCTTTCCCTAGACTAAGCCAATGGTGGCAACTCAATTATGCTTAAACTGGCCCCAGTAAGTACAAAACATCTCTGGGGAGCAAATGAAAGGATGGATGTCTAATGAAATAAATGATATTGAATGCCAAATACTGAGAAGAGGGAGAAACCTCTCCTGCTTGTGGTGAAATTGGCACTTGCAGTTCATGAAGAAAATGGGGCAGGGTGGATTTGAGGCTGACCGGGGTTGAGGGCTGGGAGGGTGTCCCAGGTTGGGGATCAGTGCCCTCAGAGAGTGGGCAGCACAGGAAGGCCTACCCTGCCAGAACCTGGGGAGCTGAAGCAGGGCAGTGGGATAAGCAGACACTAAGGAGCAAGCCCTGGGCAACACCCTGGGAGATCAAAGGAGAGGACTATTGGATACTATTCAGAAAATATGGTGTTGCCTTGGTGGTGTCATATGGCCGTGTGATGCGGGGGAGGGCTGCTGTGGCAAACAAGGGGTTCCTTGAGAGCTCCGCTTGGTAAACACAGAGCCCTTGCTTCCTGGAGTGTCATGAAGACCTACGTCTTAGACTGGTGGTGCTGGGCTGTAGAGGACACTGTGGAATGATGTTTAGGAGCTGTTGACCCTTGTTTCCTCCAAGGAAACAAGTAAGTGAAACACCTGTCCATAAAGAAGGGAAGGAAGAAGACTGCTCTGCACCCACAGGAGGCCTTGGGTCCAGGCAGAGTTGCTGGGGTCATTCTCTGAGGCCCAGCACTAAGACCATGGACAAGTTCACCCTACACCCAATAGGCCAGCACGAGCTCTCCAGGCAGGGAATAGAAGACTTTCCCTGCAAACCCAGTCACTTCTCACAGTAAGAATGAGCGTTCCCTGCTGCAGGGCAATGCACACTCTCACACACATGGGTGTGAGGCCATGGCACAGCAATGTAAGAACCATGCGTGGGAATCACAGAGCCTGAAAGTCAGATGGACAAATTCCAACATCCTTCATGCCCCTTCTGAACTACAGGGTCTTAACATTTCAGCAGTAAGTTCATCGTCCCTTGATCCCTCTGCTTTTTGAGTCATCCTCCTAACTTTGAGAGGACAAGCCTGTGACCTATGAACACACCAAAAAAGACACTGCTTGCTACTGGTGCTTCCGCCACTGGTGACTATTTATTCCCAGAGCTGTTTTCATAGGTCCCCCCTTTGCCCATTTCCAGAAATGACTATTACCCTCCTTCTGACCATCCTGTGACAGGATGGACGTGATATCTTTTACCCAAACATAACACAGCAAAACAGAAACAGGAAGACAAATTAGGCATGACAAGACTTCTGTTTAAAATTAACAGCTTCCTCACGGGCCTTTAGCAGTAAACAGATAATATTTTAATGTTAAAATTATTTAAAAATCAAATGTCTGAGCCCACAGACAGACCTGATTTACCCACCCAGAGTGCAGAGGGCTGTCCCCCAGCTGCTGTCAGAGTGGACATCTGGTTTCACCAGTGTGAGCATCACCTGACTCTCTGGCTGCTGGATCTATTTATATGCTGGGGGTTCACACTCAGTGCATTTTCACTGCCAATAGAAGTTCTGACTCACACACACGTGAAAAAAGGACTAGAAATTCTTCACTGGAGGCCTGTGGATGACAATAATGGGGACAACAGTTTGCCTGTCATGTTCTGGCACAGAACTTTTATTTCCATAGCCAAAATCTATAGAAGTAAGGCTGGCACTGGAGATTCTTCCCCAGGATGGAAACCAGGACTGGGGGTCAGAGGGCTCCACACACACTATGGACCAGCCCTCCTGTCCCTTAGGAATAAACACTCTGCACACCAACACACACACCCACAACCCCATATACCAACACACACTTTGCACACGTGTGGCAATACATCTCCCATACCATACACACCAATACACACACAGCAGCACATCTCACATGCTGACATTCACACTATTCCTAGCATACATGCACATATATCCCATGTGGCAACACCCCTCACACCAACACACACATGCATAGCCTTCAGGTGAGTCCATAAATCAGGTCTCCAGAATCATTTTGGTCCTCTCTGGACTGTGGTGGGACTTAGGGTGGGAAGTGTCAGCCAGTGTCAAATGTGGTCCAGTGTCCTCAGGATGTACTGTGTCCCATTCTGCCACTCTCCCCCACCCTTTGAGCCCCATCACAGGTTGTAGAACATCTAAGGTCACTTTGGATACCCACACTACCTATATGGGATGGTCAAAACTGGTGTGACCACCTTCGTCCCCGCACCAGCCAAGTTCTGTCCCCTCCCTCCTCAGTCACTCTGTTCCCACTTGCTAATCCCTTCTTAATGCCAGAAAAAACCCACTGACCACAATATTTCTGCTTGTAGACACTCCATCCCATGAGCATTCCTGAGTGGCCCATAAAGCCAGGCCTCAAGTCTCAAGAAGCTTGGCCACGGTGGGGATGAGGGCTTGGAAGCAGCTACCAAAGACACGCATTCAAGTGCACATTGGGTAAAGACAGGCACAGAGCCTGGAGAGATGACAGCTATCACTGACAGTGCTGCTGTGCTGAGTGCCCAGCTTGGTGCAGGTATGTCACATGCGTGCAGCTATCTCCTTTGATACTCGTGACAACCTCATGAATTCTCTCTCAACAGAAAGAAAAAATAAGACTCACAAAGGTTTAGAACCTGCCTAAAGTCACACAGCTATAAGGCAGCAGATTTGGAATTCAAACCCAGGTCTGTCTACCACATGCAGTAATGAGGATTAAAAAGAGCAATGATGCTAACAGCAGTAGTATTTTTTTTTAAATGACAGCTAGCTTTACTGTGTGTTTACTATGTGCAGGCACATACTGAGTAGTTTATGATGAGCTTTCTGCTCTCCGGGAAATCTTTGTTCATTCAGCCATTCAGCATGAAGACAAAGTTACAGGGGACGTGAGTCGCATGCCACAAAGCCTCAGGACCAGAAAAACAGAGTCGCATGCCACCCACTCAGGCAATTCTGCGTCCCATCTCAGAGAGCAAATGAGTACCACTGTGGCAGGCAGGCCAACCAGCTGAAAGTGGGGAGGCACGAAGGCAAGGTTTATTCTTCTGAGCCTCACATTTTCAACTCCTGCAAAATCAGGTGCAGAGATCAACGCTGAATTCTTAGACTGCAGTTCTTAAATTTGCCTATAAAGGCATTTCACCCCCAGTTTCCTTTCTATTCACAAATGCCACATGTGACTGGTGGAGAGGAAAAAGACCAGTGGCCCAGGCTTACCACCTCAGGTTCCCTGGAGTGTGGGGCCACTCCCTCTGGCTTTTCTGTCTTGCAGCCACCTTAGAGCCACCTCAGTGCCTGTTCAGGCCCACCTGGTCTCTCCACAAACTTGGCCCCCAACAAAGTACCAGGCCACTGATATAAGGCCACTGAGGACACCTCAACCCCAGGGAACACAGGCTGGGGTCTCCAGCAGCCCCGAGCGATGGCACCCAGCATCACTCTCCTACCCCTCCCTCCTGCTTCCTGGAACCCCACGATAGACTACCTAACACCAAGCCCTCGCTTCAGATTCTGCTTCTGGGAAATCTAAGCTAAGACAATCACTTCAAAATATTGTATCTCGGCATTTACCCAGCAGCTAGGGCCACATGCTCAAGAGCCCCCAAACCCTGATCCCCCACCCAGTCCTGGCTATGGGTTTGCTAGGCCCTAGTACCCTCTGTCACAGCTTGCATGTGCTAGTGGCCAAGGACAGAGATGAATGGGAAGCTCCATGCTCACCTTGCACCTGCTTGGTGGGTGAGAGCTGGGAGCCTGGCAAGGCAGGAGCAGGGCCCAAAAGGCCAGAGAGAACACGCAAAGTGATTAGAGGTGATAGGCACTCTGTCGTCTCGGTCTAGTAAGACATACAAGCCGGGGTGCATTAGGGGAACCAGGAAGGGAAGAGCTTCTGTTCACATGCCAGGGGCAGACCCGGCATAGCCTAGGGCACTCCTACTCGAAACCTCAGCACAAACAATGTCTGAGAGCACATCTTTGGAATTAAAAAAATTACTTGTCAATGCATGAGTGAGAATTATAGCTCCAGAGCCAGCTGTGACTATGGGGAGAGTTGGGAGCTACTTAGCAACAAGTGCCCTATCTATTCCAAATCATGCAAAAGCCAGTGACTACTACAGCTCCTCTGCTAAGCATCTACTTTCTCACCCCCAGCCAACTGCAGACATTCACTCCCACATCAGCCACTCTTGGCCACTTCACTAGCCTGTATGACTCCTCCCACCATGTCCACCTATGGTTTCTGAATCTCCCATCACCACTACTGGGCCTCAGAGGTCTGACCAAATCATGTTGGAAAAATCCACAGCTTGAGGCTGGCTGTCATTGGGAAGTCCTGGGCTCTAATCTTCACAGTGTACACAGCATACTCCACACAAGATGTGACTCTAGAGCCCAAGCCATGTACAGTGACAGTTCCCAAAGGATGATGGTAATAATGATAAAAAAGGTGGCAAGACAATTTGGAGGTGAGGGATACGTTTACGGCACAGATCATGGCAGTTTCACAAGTATACACTTATCTACCAACTTGACTGTGAACAGCTTCTGTATTTTAGTCGTATTTCAGTCAAGAGGTTAAAAAAAAAAAAAAAGCAGTCAGGTATGCTGGCACACACCTGTAATCCCAGCACTGTGGGAAGGTGAGGCAGAAGGATCACAATTTTGATCCCAGTCTGGGCAACATAGCGAGTCCCTGACCCAAAGTACAAAATGAAAAGGGTTAGGTATATAGCTCAATACGAAGGCCCTGAGTACAATCCCCAGTACGTGAAAAATTGCTGAGGGTCTTGACTAGGGCCTGCTGCCACCCCAACCCACAGCGTGACTGAGCATCACAGGATTCCCCTTAAGTGACTGGGGGGTGGCAGCATCCCTGGCGCTCACCTTGAAAATGACAGACCTGTATTTGAGCCCATGTGGTTCTATCTAGCCCTCCTGTCTTCAAGTTCAGAGACATGCAGCTGGCAGCTCTGCAGCAAAGCACAAACATGGGCCAAGTTTCCAGCACTGATACCACTCTAGCACTGGGCCCCATCTCCAAGGATATTTCTATAGGCTCATGGGACTGGAGGAGGTGTATGTATGTCCTTGTGTGTCCATGCAGCATGTGTCTCCCTCCATGTGGTACACACATCAGTACTTCTGTATGGAATGCTAGCTTTTCCATACCAAGTTTCTCACAAGCACTCTGTCTGCATGTTGGGCATGGGCATAAATTGTGTCTGTCCATGTGTGGAGGGGGCTGTAGCAGCTGGACAGAGATCTACTTAAACCCATGTAGAGCTATTTCCATTATTTCACACTTATTAATATTAGGCAATTACAGATACTGATTAATAACTGCCAAAAGAAAACTTAATTTCCAAGTATTTCACCATGCAGCTCAACATCCCAGAGATGATTAAACAAAATTTGAAAATAACCTACCACCTCTGATAACTTACTGATCATTTCTCCACAGAAACTACAACCCTAAAAGCTTTCGCATAAGCACAACTGGGCACATGAGATGATCAGTTGGTTGCATATTTTTTATTTACTATCTTTAAGTGTGAACCAGTACCTCTTTCTATTATTCTGTTAGTAACAGAAGACAAATTAATTTAAAAAGTTAATGCCCACAACACAACAACTCTCGATGCTCTTCTTTTCAATCATACAAACTTCAAATCAGTCAGTTTTTACACTCTATGGTCTGCATACACACAGCCATTTTTAAAAATGATTTGTTTGTGGCTTCATAAAGCTACGCCCTTCACTGGAGTGACACTTGCAGTCCTGAGAGTAGTATTTGGAATATGCTTTGCTCCCTGTTGAGGAGGTCATGGAAGGTTTCCAGTATGGCTAACGAGGCACAGGAGAGAAAACTGCTCCCTAATCACAGCCTGGCCACCAGCTCTGGCCAATCACCTGGGGAGCACAGGCCGTGGTCACAGTGATCCAGATGGCAGAGTGTGGTAAGGTCAGACTGACATTCTAATGGCCATGACTGGTGGAACAGTCGGCTAGGAGCAGGCTCAGAATGAGAGCTATGGAATCTCTTTTCTCCTTTCAGAGCCTATTACTTTGGAGAAGTGGTGAGATCTGAAACCAAGTTCTAGAAGACCAGAGCTGTAGAATGGTACCTTGGAGAAAGCAAAAGCATTAAATGAGGTGGGGGTATAGCTAGACAGACAGACACCAAATCAATTCAGCAATCTGTAAGACAATTCTCAAAGCACCAGACAAGTTAAATGCACTAGAAGTGTCCACATTTAGACTTCAGGGGACAGAGGTGGACACTCATTAAAATCAAGAACCAAAAACTGGGTGTGGTGACGCAATCCCGTAATCCCAGCACTTGGGAGGCTGGGGCTGGAGAATGGTTTGCAAGTTCGAGACCACCCTGGGCTACAAAGTGAGCCCAAGGCCAGCCTGAAAACTGCATAGCAAGACCCTGACTCAAAAAGACAGTAAGTAAATAAATAAATAAAAACCAAGGACCCCTTCCCTTTACCTCTGAGTAACTTCAAGTTCTCCTAGCCTTTGCATCTCCCTACAACCTGTTTTGTCTGCTCATTTATTCTGCACTTCTGGTTGATTAACTTCATAGGATTACTCCTTTGTCCAGGAATTTACAAACAGCTCTCAACATTATCACTGACTACAACCAAGGCCTCAGCTTACATTTGAAGCTCTCAGACCTCAATCCTAAACACTACTTTTCAAAGGGATGGCCCTCCATGTGTCCCCTTCCTTTCTCCATGTTCCCTTCTTCCTCCAGTCTCCATGGCCCCAGTTCCCCTCACATCTCCTTTAAGACTCACTCAATTTCTCCTCACTACAGCTCTGGCTCTGTAAACTGCTCCTATTTACTCAGCTTGCAAAATCTCTCACTGACTCTGAACTTCTTGAACTGCTTTTGCTCACTACTATTTTCCAAGTCTGCAAATAATAACTTCACAATAAATACACCCAACTGAATGACTGGACGCCTGGAATATCCAAAGTGCAGAATTATATTCTGAGCAATTAGTTTGGTATTTTCATTTTTTTAGACACTGCCAATTCTTCAAGGTTAGAGATTATGCCTGATATTCTTACCCAGTATCTGACAAACTGAACTGAATTAAAATTAAGTTCTACCTTTACCCCCAAACAACTATAGAATCAACTTGAAGATAGTCTTCAAGAAAAGGTTAACCACTTACCAGTCCAATTATTCAAATACAGGGTGACCAAAACTTGCTTACTTTTTCACTAATTTTTATAGGATAATAGGAAATATAAAAACAACAATTTTATCAAATTTATTCAATACAAGAATTGACTGGTTGAACTGACACCTGCCTGAGCAACACTCAGGCCAGTCAGCACATAAATAAATGAGTTGCCTGACTGACACTCAGGGTAAACTGTTAAGTGATTAATATTCTGAAAATAATTTTTTATGTCCTGGTTTTTTTTCCCCTCTTCTTTTTATGTCCTAATTTTTATGCCCATGTATAGGATCCTTGCAATGCTCTTAAGTATCTCAAAAAAGGGCTGTACAAAAAAAAATTTTTTTTTCAATATTGCAGAGCAAAAACAAAACTGGGCACATTTTAATCACTGACTGTCCTTTGCCCAAATGGTATATTTTTAATATTTTATGAGTTTAGTATTTGTTCTTATTTTTAGTTTGCTAGTCATGCTGAGAATGAAAATACTCCAGCACCCATTTTTTTGCTTGCTAAGAAAGAAAGAAAAGCAAGGCAAACCTGGCATCAGTGTAGAATTAAATAAGGAAATGGCAAGGCATGTAGAGTGAGGTAATGAGCATGAGCAGGATTACCTGCCTCTGGCTCCTTTGGGTGTGAAAGTCTGAAAGACAACACCACTAAGGAAATTCCTCTCCCCCAGCAGTGTTTCTCAAAGAATGGTTCTAAATCCACTAGCCTGTCCGGCTCCAATTTCAGGGACTGGATTCTGGTAGGAAACTGTCTTAACAAGCTCTCCAGGTGGTATGCACATCAAAAAAAGTTTAAGAATTAGTATAGTTGACAGCTGACCATGTAACTGACCTTCTGTTGGAGGTCAAATTGAAAGGGGACCACCCTGCATCACACATGAAAAAACTGAAAAAGTGTCCTGGTTCCCTGAAAATCACAAGTTTGCCTTGTGGACTATCAATACCAACAAGACCCTAATCTCAGCCAAGCAAATGCCTAATGGTTGGAGGAAAGAAGTGGCTCCCAGGCCACTGCCTCATTTCTCAGGTTCCCCAAGGTGAGGACAGAAGATTCTACTACTGTTTCAAAGCCACCAGCAGGGGGTGGAAAGGGGAGGCAGTGGTGATGGAGATGAAGATGGATGATTCACTTAACACAGTCTGAATTATAATAACGAAGGGCCATGTAAGTGTTCATCCTTTTGAAAGTGAGGTGTCCCTAGTGGCTAATGTGTCCAACTGAGATAGGGAACTCCTGGGAGAAACAGGCATTGCAGAGCAAAGGCCAATCTGATGGCCCTGCCAGGAAACCACCACTAACATGTGATGATGACATCTCTGTCCCAGGTAGCTCAAACGTGCAGAGAGTCTCTCAGGATGTCTCTGACAGCTTCTTTTTTCTCAGACATGGGCCTTAACAGTGATAATCAAAGAGCTCCTCTTGCCTGCTCTCCCCCAAGTAAGAGCATAGCGATCAGGAAAATCTGCCTGATAAATGTGACCTGGAGTTAGCTGTCCCACACAGCTAGGATGAGTAGTGACACAGTTAAAGACTGTCCTCAAAAGCTCCTATCGATCTGTGAGGCAGCAGAATATCCCAGGGCTCAGATGTGGACTTGGGAGAGATGGAGTACTGGGACCAATTTGGACAGGAAGCCTAATTCCAGGCAGAAAAAATGGGCTGCCTTTGCATTGCCTGTGCCCTTGACCTGAGGGATGCTCACTGTGAGGCCATGAGGACCCAAAGGCTTTGGTACCCAGGACAAGAAAGAGGTCGCCTTGTCTGGAATTTTAGGCAGCAGTCATGTAAAGCCTAAAGGAAGGGGTAACAGTCGCAACTAAAGGGAGGGCCTCTCAGAGGGAAATGATGTGCACCAAGACGCAAGTGTGCCCATACTGGAGAGACAAAGTCTGGGACTGTCAGGAAGCTGGTCATTTCAATTACCCCTACCTTGGGCGGAAGACTTTGAAAAGTCCGATCTGACAAAGGGGGTGACATTAGCAGTCCAGGAAGAGAATTCAGACCTGCCCCCTGCTCTCACCACAGACTCCTATGCCCAGACTTCCTGTGACCAGAGGCTAAAAGCCAAGTCCGTGGGGGAGGAGTCACATGGACAGAAGACAGTGAAAATACAGAGCTTAGGAGTTGCCACTATGGCTTCTATCATCAAATTTTGCTCCAAGGATGCATTTTCTGTTAACCACGTATTTTAAAGACTTTCTATAAGTTACCACACTCAATTTTTAGCAAACTTTAATGAAGCCATTTCTGTTCATCAACAGCAGTGTAGGTTAACTAAACAGTAAAACTCTGAGCAGCCCCTGACTTGGCTGTGGTTCATCCTAAATTCAGGCCAAGATCTGGGAAGAAACAGCCTTTGGTGTGCTGAATTTGCAAACCTAAATATAAAGAGACAAGAGCAGCCTCCTGCTTGCTGTGAGTAGAGAGTTAGCCCCAGCACCTGCCACTCCACAGGCATGCTAGTAACCCATGAGGGATGGCCACACAAGCTGGCCTTCCAGGAAAGTCTGGGCACACTCCTGGAAGAACCACCAAGAACCCTTCTCTGTCAACTCTTCCTCTGGGTACAAGGAGGTATCCGTGGTTTCTGGCTCTCCAAGGTCCCACCTGAGCACTGGGCACACCTTTTCCCTCCATGCCAGGGGTCTGGTAGCAAACTGCAAGGCTTAGAGTGGAGATGCCACTGGCCAAGGTTGGCAACAGATCGGTTCCTCATGAGCCTGCAGAGGTTGTGGGGGTTCCTCCTAGCTTCTGAATCAGTGAAAAGACTCGCTAAAGGCCAGACTGAAGACACTAGCTAAGAGCTACTCTGACCCAGGAATACCCTTCTGAAGGGAAGAGAGAAGATAGCCAGGGCCAGGTAGAGAAGCCTTGAGAACTGGCCAAATGAAGACCCAAATAACAGAAGCTGGGAGCAGGTAGAGATGGCAAGTGGGCAGAGGCTTATGATAGCACTGTGGGCAGCCAGACTGTGGCCCAGAGGAACAAGCTGGGAAACGGGGCCAGAAGCCTCAGGAGTGGGTAACAGGTCAGCGGTGCCAACACAGCTCTGCTACACATTCCAGCCCATCTTCTGCGGCCTTGGATGAAGTGTGGAGAAAGTACATCCACCCAGAGGTGGGGACAGAAGGGCCCAGGTGGCAATGAGTCATGGGACTCTGCTTTTACTGCTATTAATCCTATCTTAGATGTGGATCAGCCCTGCCTTCTCTAGGGAGTCCAATGTTTTTCACCAACTTCCTCCTCCAAGGGTAGTTCAACATTCCCTCAGGCGCAGCCCATCACTGTTCCACAAGTCTGACCCTTGCTTTCCATCTCTACCAGATCCTCACTGAACCACCACTCAGGTTGGCTGCCACTTGCAGCACAGGCTGTTAATGAGAACCCTATTCACAGGTCGGGAAGAAGGTGCACGGGATGTAGGCAGGTGGCCCAGATCAGGTAGCAGAGGGATCAGGTGCAGCCCCTGGCTGTTGTGACTCCAAGGCCAGCACTTTTATCTGATCCCACCAGAGCAGTGGTTCTCAGCGGATCTGGCTGCAAACTGGGATCCCAAGGAAAGCTGATCAAACATCTGTGTTGGATCCCACTCCAGAAGTATGGATCTGGTTTATGGGAACTAGGTCCTCTGTATAAGCCTCCTGGATGACTGAAAACTCCAGGACAGCAGGGCCTCATCTAAATTCCTGCATCTGATGCTATGTCCGGCGAATGTTAGAGGCTAATGTCCGAAGGGATGAGTTTTTCTGGTAAAATCCCAAGGGCTAATGTGTTAGAAGCATGGTCCTCAGTGTGGCAATGGTGGTAGGTGGGACGAGGTGGAGCCTAAAGAGGTCACAGGCTGAATCTCCCTCAGAAGAGATTAAGGTAGGGTCGGTCATGGTGGGGCAGGCTTGTAACCCTAGGGACTTGGAGGCTGAGGGAGGAGGATTACAAATTTGAGGCCAACCTTAGCAATTTAGTGAGACAAGGTCTCAAAAAATAAAGTGCTAAGGGGTAGCTTCAGTGGTAGGGTGCTGTGTATGGCTCTAGGCTCAATCCCCAATATTACAAAACCAATCAATCAATCAAAAAGGAAGTGGTTAAAGTACCAAACTTTAATTATCTCAAGAACTTGTTGTTGTGAACAACTGAGCCTGAATCACTCTCTGGTTTCCTGTCTGGCCATGTGACTTTTGGTTTCCATACACACACTGCCACTGTGGTGCCATCTGTCACAAAAACCCACACTAGAGTCAAGATGGCTGGCACCATGCCCTTGAACCTGCAGAGCAGTGCACTAGCTACCTTATAAGCTACCTGGCCCTAGGCATATCATTAACTAACAAGAGCGTATCTAACTCTTCCATTAGCCAGGTGCAAACCACAGGAGTGAGCCCAGGCCCCATCACAGTCTTTCCCCTCTTTTGGGCTCTTCTATAAGGGTACAGTATTCTTAGAACATCACCTTCAACCTGTTTCCAAGGCTTGCTCTAAGTTGAGAGATACCCATTTAGGAACCCCCAGACCTGTCCCAACTATCTTTTCAACCATCTCTCCCACTCCTCATATATTCTGATCTGGCCAGGCAGCCATCTGCCTTGTCTCCTACAGGAAGCTTGCACATTGCTACTACCTTGCCTTTGAATGGCATGCCAATGCCCTCTTTCCAACAGCTATCTGGATTCTCCCTGTCCATCAGGACCAAATTCCTTCTCTTCCGCTCTTTTCCTCACACCCAGCAATCCTTCCCAGCTCTGCCACTGCGACCAAGATCCTTACCTAGCTCCATTCTTGGCTTCTCATTGTCATTTCAATGTGCGCATGTCCTAACTGCCCAATACATTAATATCACATGAGGGCAGCACCCACTAGCACACTCTTTGTCTCTCTTCTGGTGACAACATTACATTCTTGGGTAAGTGCTCTGGGCCTTCCAAGAACCGACTACATGGGGGCCAACAGTCTTACCTGTAATACCGAGACTGCAAGTAGGTGGAGCACACTGCCTTGGACACATGACTGGCTGAGCCAAAGTCGATGACCTTTACTCTGTATGGTTGTCTAGATGGATCCACCAGCATGATGTTTTCTGGTTTGAGGTCAGCATGGATAAGACCCAGGCTTTTGAGTTTCATCAGGGCTGTGGCTACCTGCTGGAGAACTGGGCGAATATATTTGAGGGGCAAGGGACTGAACTTGTTCTGCTTGAGAAAGTCATAGAGGTTCTGCTCCAACATCTCAAAGACCAAGCACGTGTGATTCTTATGCTGGAAGCACTCGTAGGCCCGTACGAAGTTGTAGTCATCGGCGCTCTCTGTGCTCAGCCGGGCCAGGATGCTCACTTCTATCTGACCCTGCCGGGCATATGAAGGATGATTCTTTAGGATCTTGATGGCCACGATTTCATTGGTGCCCCGTTTCCAGCACTTGACCACTTGCCCAAACGTCCCTCGGCCCAAGAACTCCAAAACCTCATAGGTGTTGGTCATGGAGCACAGCACTTCATGCTGCACTAGCTGATAATCACCTTCACTGTTAGAGCCGCTGTTTTTGGAGGTGGCAGTGGATGTAGTGGCAGTGGCTACAGTGGCCCCGCTGGCATTATTCTGAATCATGGGTGGATGCTCTTCAATGATCTGTACGCTGCTTGTGTTCTCGATCTCCTCACTCTTACGCTTGAGTCCACATTTTTGGTAGGTATCAAGGAGGCTCACAGTGCTTCGACGCATTAGGTTATGTGGTCCGCCAAGGACTTGCCCGGTTACAGAAGTGCTACTTGCTGATGTTACGACTATGTGCCCGGTGCTTCCTGGGAAGATGATGGTCTGCTCGTAAGGTAGGCTTGGATTTGGGATCTGCAAGGAGGTGCTGACGGTTGTGGTGGCTGGCTGCGAAGGTGGGATGTTCTTGCTCTGGCTATATACTTTGTTGTGGGAGCCGTACCCAGTCATGTCCCAGTTGGAACTCGGCTCGACTTTCAGTTTCTTCACACTACAGAAGGCACTTGACTGAAGGGTGTGAGGGGAGAAAACTTGCACATGTGAGGCCATACCTAGAAGAAAAAGCAAGGCAAAGTAAGTATTTGAGGCAGTCTTACATGAATAACCTCAGCAGATTCATTTGGATTCTGATCCAAATGAATGGCTCAAGTCATATTTTCTTCCCATTTCAAAACAAGCTTGTAAAATGCTCTATGCCACAGATGCACATTCTGGTCTCCCAGTTTGTGGAACCAAGTGGTTCTGACACTCCAACCACCACCACAAGGAGGCTAGGAGAGGAAGGGACGATCATTATTCAGACACTGAACAATGTCAGGACATCATTCAGCATGTATTTCCTATGACCATTATTTGATCTGTGGCAAAAACAGATCTTCCTCCACTTTCAGACTGTATCAAGCGGCCCAGGTCGCTGTCATACACACAGCTCCTCCACCTGGGCGGCTCAGCCTTGCCAACAGACCCTGAGAGCCAGGTTCCCTGCAATGTGGAAATATCTTCCCATGCAGGCCCCATCACAGGGCCACTCATGAGCTGCTAGATTCTGGATGAGATATCATTACTGCTTGGCCTTTTGGTTGTCTTAAATGGATACTGTAGGTTTGAATGAACAGTCAGTTTGATGTCTTCAACTAAAGAAGCCTAAAACCTTTTATCAGTCTTTTGGGAGGAGTAGGTAGCATAATTGATGGATTTTGTTCACCCACTTTTTCTGCTAAATTCATGGTATCAAAAACCTTCACTAGAAAGAATTAGAATTTCCTACCACAGTAACTACAATTCAGGTAACCTTAGAAATTTTTCAGATCACTATTCTAGAATAGTTGTATGATTTATAACTATGGTGATGCCAAAAACAAAAACAAAAAATTATACATAATGTCTTAAAAAATAATGAAGCCAAAGTAAAAGTAGAAACAAATACTGCCCATCTGCTAAGCTGCAATCGATAAACACACCTTACTTCTGATAAATACTTCTGCGTTCGCAGTTCTGTAAGCCCCATGCACTAGCACCAGAGGTTATTTACAATTTCCCCTTCATCCAACCCTAGCCTGCACTCTCTCAGCAGGCGATACACCAGCCACTTTTTCCAGAAGCCTGGGGTCAGCCTGATTTTCCTCTTTTCTCTGCTTCTCTATTTCAAAATATTCCTGTATCTATGTTCACCCTCTCCTTCTGCTTCTTCCCTACAATCCCAGAAGATGTGTTCTCTTTTCTAACACTAAAATCCCCAGTCCTTGTGATCTCTCTTCTCTCACTTTCTCTGAAAATTCCTCTGCTGTTCTTTCCCTTGTGGCTTTCAACTCTGCCCTGTTAACTGGATCCAAGTCCCTGGTGATTATAGAACAAAGGTCGGTCAAACAAACCACAGATGTAATCATTTGCCTCTGCCTTCACAAGCATATGCACACACAGACTTACACCACAGAAAGCAAGAGGGGCACTAGCCACACTCCTCCCTCTGAACTCTTTCCTTCTTACCTGCAAGCCAGAGATGTTTTCTCCCCTTTCTTCACTGCTCACTTCTTCATTCATCTCCCCCTCCCCCTCATACACACACACACACACACAAATATATATATATATATATATATATATATATATATATATATATATATATATATATATATGCCTGAGTTCTTAAAGGTGAATAACTTCCTAATTGCCTAACCCAGTGGCCTTTTGTCAGCCCCTATTCTCCTTAACTTCTCTGCAACATCTGATACTGCTGACCACAACTTCCTTTTTGACGTTTTTATCTGGCTGGTGTGAATCTGTAACCTCCTCCTCCTCCTCCTCTCAGTGTCTGACTGCAGTCTCTAGGCTTGGGTGGCTCCCTTTCTTCCTTCAAGTCCTGGCATTTCCAATGTTCCGACTCTGTTCTCTCAAGTCATCCATTTGAACAGTTTAAACTGTCATCTTTATACAGGCAACTCCCACATGTTTACCACAGGCCAAGCTCCCTTCCTATGTTCCAGTAAGATATTTTGGCTTCCTGCTGTGACATCAAAGATGATGCTCCAAAGCTGAACTCCGTATCTTTTCCTACAAACCAAATCTCATCCTCCATCTTGACATCTACATTTCTAATCATAAAATATTCCTCTAGTTACTTAATTTCCAACTAGATTTACATTCAATGATTCTTTATCTCCACAGGTACACACAGAAGGCACTGTCTCAATTTTTCCTTCCTTCAAAGCATCTCTTGCATAATTCTTTTTTTGCATATTTCTTTTCCTACCACTTTTGTGGTCTGAAATATTTATCATTTTCCAATCGTAGCAATGATGCAAATACAAATATCTGTTCTACTGAGCATTCCTCCCATTAATGAGCCTATACTTGGCCACTAGACTTACCCTCCTAAAACATCTCTGAACATTTCAATCCTCTACCTAAAATCTTTCAATGACTCCTTTGTGTCCAAGAGATAAAGCTGAGGACTCAATACTCGTACATTTTTGCTCTAACTACCTCACTGGCTCCAACTTCAACCATTAACCTCCCTGAAGTCCCACGTACTGAACCAGGTCTCTCACGCTTTCCAGACTGTTCCCTGCACATCCCAGCATCACACTGCTGAAGCATTCCCCTGCCTGGCACGCCTGCAGTGATTCTCCACCTCACTCGCAGGCCAGCGGGAGCAGATCTCTTCTCTTCTAGACCATTCCAGCTCAGAGAGATTATTCCCAACTCTCATGCTCATCTGGCATTTAAGCACCCATCTGACCACAAATTGTGTTTTCCACCTTTTCAAATCTTTCTTTGTTGGATTATTTATTATCTGTGGTGTTTACTTACATATTTAAATCAAGTTTCCATAACCAGATTATATTCTGGTGGCAAGAGCTGCAGTTCATTCTATACACCTCTTTGTGCTTTCCCAGAATTAAGCCAAGTTATGGCACATGGTGGGCAAAGAGCTGATGAAATAAAGCTCTCTAGCTGGCCAGGCCTCCAAGAATGCTTAGCTCGCTGACCATAAAGTAATTATCCGTCACATCAACAGAACCTGGTTAGCTCTGGAAATTAGAGAAAAATCTGCCAATATTTTTCTACTCAAATCATGACTTTAAAAACCAAAGCACAGGCTAGATATGACGGTGTATACCTGCAATCCCAGGACTTGGTAGACTGAAGGCAGGATTCCCAAGAATTACAGGCTGGATTATACAGAGAGTTGAGACTAGCCTGAGCAACATAGTGATACAGTCTTTAAAAGAACCCCAAACAATCAAAAATAAAAGCCAAGGCAAAGGCTAGACAGTCCCTTTCATGGGCTTGGCAGTAATATTCGTCTTAGGCTGGATGTGCTCTCAGCTCTCTGGACAATTCTAGCCTAACCCTCAACCCCTACTCTGAGTCCCAGATTCCCCTCTGGTTTGAATCCTGGACTCCAAGCTTGACAAGGAACTGCAACGACACATTTGTATGTGTCATTATGCCTGCCAAGACTGTTCTGGCTTGCTTATACGGCATCTATACTTCACCTGCTTCTTCCTACTGCTCTTTCTGTCCAGCCCAACCTCCCCCGAATCCTATGACAACACTGAAAATGGCTATTCTCCACTTGTCAGTATCAGTTAAATATCCAAATTGCTGTAGGTGTTGTGCACACTATAGAAACAAGCAACTCTCTGCTTTTCAGTCACTTATTCATAAAAGAGGCCATACAAAATAACATTTCCTTCATTGTTTGGTGTGTAGCTTGTCTCTTATTCCTGGATCCTCAAGAACTTGGTGGGGGAGAGGTAGGAATCAGAGACAGCAAAAGCAGAAAAGTCTGCTGACTGTACATGAAGACAGTGAGATGCAGTGCCCAGTTTTCTCTGTTTCAAAAAGCTCTTGGTAGGGGCTGGGGATTTAGCACAGCAGCATAAACACCTTCCTGGAAAGCATGAGGTCATGAGTTCGATCCCCAGTAACCCCCGCCCCCCCAAAAAGCTCTTGGTGGAAAGGCCAGGGTGAAGAAGTGGAATTTTACGGAGGGGAATAGAGTGGCTTATGACTTACTTGTCATTGGGAAGACAGCCAAGAGTCATAAAATTGTGGAATTCATCACTGGTTGCCTCTGGTGACAGATGCTCAGGATTAGAGAGCAGACCCATATGGCCAAGATCGCCCTTCCCCCTGCACCATGATGGGGCCAGCTGTGGCCAACGTGGAGGGCAACAGCCACTATTCCATGAACTAGATGTGATGCCAATGGACCACTTTGCTCTGGGCAGCAGAATGCTTGACACAAGACAGAGCTAAATAAAGTCTTTTAAGGGACTAAAAAAAAGTCTTTAAGGGACCTTATAAAGACATTTATAAGGGACCTTATAAGACATTTTACAAAATGTCTCAAATCCTGGAAATACCTTTATAAGGAATAAAACACAGCAGGTGGTTGTGTGGTATAATCTTAAAATAATCTTATGGCCATAATCAAACTTATTTCCAAACATTTCTCCTTGAAAGTATTTTTCTGGAACAAATCTTCCTGATTAGTTCAGCTCTCAGTGAGTTGAGCTCACAACTGTTTGCCACTCTATACAGATCCCTAGAGTGACAGACATGGGGTGGAGGTGAACAGCCACCTTTCTGTTTTCTACAATAAAGGAAGAGCTAAATGTTTCCTCTCATTTCTTGTTGACTGCTGTACGCCTCAAGGCCCACCTACCTTTGTATATTAGTTTTCTTCTCAGAAATAGCAGGGGCTTAATGGACATTTTCAGTCTGGTCCTATGCCAAAATTATTTTTTCTTTTCTTCTGCCTTTTTTTGGTCTTAGGAATTGACTCTAGGCCTTTAAGCCTGTTAGGCAAATGCTATGCTATATTCCCAGCCCTTTGTTATTTTCTTATTTATTTATTTTGGTGCCAGAGATTGAGCTCATGACCTTGTGCTTGCCAAGCAGGCACTTACAACCACTGAGCTAAACCCCTGGCCATGTTATTTTCACTTTGAGACAAGGTCTCACTAAATTGCCCAGGATGGCCTCAAATTTGTGATCCTCTTGCCTTGACCTCTCAAAAACTGAGATCACAAGCTTGTGCCACAATACCCAGCTCAACTGTATTTTACTTCAATTCTGTCTTTCCTGTTGGGCTCTCAGAAGAGAAAGTAGATTCAGCCCTGCCCTGACAGGAAGCTGGAGAGCCCATTATGATACTACTGTGATGACAGGTTTGAGCCCTTAGGGAGTGGTAGGAGGGACACAGGAAATCATGGTCAGATAAATGTGTAACAATCATACCTGCCCCCTTATGGGGTGACCCAACAGACATGTACATAAGTCTTGGTGGTAAAACCTGATGAAACAATCATATTCTCGCAGACTATACTATTGCAGCAAGTCACCTAATTTAAAACCAACCTTCTTCTACCAAGTAGTATTCCTATTACCAACCCACTCTGTCTTCCTGAATAGGTCCATATCATGAACTCAATACCACACAGATACAGGGGCCTGCCATGCTTTTGAATGTTATATGGACAAGTTTATATGCATTTTAAAAAGCATTTAAAAACAAATTTATTACAAGACAATGACATACAACTGCACATAATTCCTCATGAACTTTCAAATGAAAAGTAGCACCTATAAAACTGACATTAAAACATACCCTACAACTAGCAACATTTAGAAGTGCATTACTATATTTGTAAAAAGTTATTCCTGCCAGGTCTGATGGCACATGGGAGCCTAGGCCACCTAGTAAGTGAAAGGCCAGTCTGAACTACATGAGCGAAACTGTCTCAGAAAAAGAAAAAAAAAAAGAAAAGAAAAGAAAAAGAAAAAAAGTCATTCTTTACTGCAGAGACAACAGAGGCTAACATTAACTCATGCTCCAAATAAATCTAGGTTTCCCAGGCTTAGAGTACATTATGATAGCCTGTGCATTTAGGCCAAGAGACTCTGGGCTACTTTACTAAAATGTTCACTATACATTAAAAAATGTACATAAGTCTGAATTTTAAAACACTATTTTCAAAATGTTTGCCTTGTAATCCTTTTGTAGATGTCATCCATGAATGTCCTTAAAATGTTATCACATCTGACTGCAACCTCTGTTCTTTTAAGCTGCTGAGCACTGAGCATACACAGCCCAGGGGAAAGGAGTCTCCGGAGGCAGGGCAGCGGCCATGCTCCCCACTTCACCCACCCCATCAGCACAGCACCTCCCATTTCACTCGCAGGTGCAGATGCAGGCTCATCTGATGGGGAGACTCGCAACTGCAGACCTAGGGACCTCTGTGTTCCTGCTGTGCCTCTAGGTCTTAACAGTTGAATGAGAACTTTATTTTTGCAGGATTATGGATAATTTTCCACCTAATAAAAAGAATACCTAAATATCCTTCACGATGTTTACATCTTAACTCACATGCTTTTTAAAAAATGACATTTCTTGAAAGATTGGCTCATTCAGTGTATTCTTCTTCACTTATTTGCTTAGTTTCTTCATTACTCAATATTTCACAATTAGGTGAACTGAAAAGTTGCTTCACATCTGAGTACATTTCCTTTCTATTTCACCACCCCCAAATTATCTACTGGAAGATCAGACTGGCGAAACTACAGGGATGAGGGTTCAACTATGATTTAAAAAAAAAAAATCAATTTCATCAAATTCTATGAAAGCTCAAAAGAAGAAATTATATGTAAAAATAGCCACCACTTAAAGTTTAATTTGGGTTTGGCAGATGGGAAATAGATTACCACTGAAAATCCAGTTACATTATTAAGAAAAACGGGATCTTGAGCACCTTAAGAGATACCAACTTCTTAAAATCTTTTGGACACACACTTTGGCTGAATAATGAGTATTTGATGGATGCTACAGATCTTCCCCTTCTTCATGTAATCAACAAGTCAAAGGAAGGATCAATTCCCATACTTAAAAGAATGCTGTGTCTGTCTTCTATATCATGTTTCAAATGTAAGCCATGTGAAAACATAAATTTTGGAAATATATATATCTAAATGCATTTTTTTTTTTTTGAGACTAGGTCTTTCTATGTAGTTCAGACTGGCCTTGGACTCACAATGTACCCTAGGCTGGCCTCAAACTTACATCAATCCTCCTGCCTCAGCCTTCTAAGTGCTGGAATGACTAGTACGCACTACTGTGGCTAGCTTAAATGGGAAATTCTTAACATTAGAAGAGGGTTAATTTTTTAAAAAATCTATTTTATTTCAAAGAGAAAAAAAATTAAAACACATCAACCAGGGGGCAACAATCGTACATACATTGTGCACTGTTATCCCCAAATCATTTACCCAGAGCATAAGACATCTGTATTCAATTGCCCGAACAATATCAACACAAATCGTTCTCTTCGATGAACTCAGACAAATCAGTAGTATAACTATTGTAACTACCTTTTTTATATACACATATATAAACATATATATATATATTGTTTCTTTCAGTTTCTCACACTAGACAACACGATCTTTACATATGTGGATCTGATTTATTTCACTTAGCAGTATGGTCTCAAGTTGCATCTGTTTACCTATAAAACTCTCCAGTTTATCCTTCTTTATAAAAATACCACATCTTTTTTATCCATTCTTCAGTCGATAGGCATTAAGGTTGTTTCCAAGATCTAGCTATGACAAATTGTCCTGTAATAAACATGAGTGCACAGATATCACTGTGCTATGACATTTTTAATTCTTTTGGGAAGATATTTAGAAGGGAAATAGCTGGGTCAAATGGAAACTCTAGCCCTAGATTTTTGAGGAATCTCCACACTGATTTACACAGTGGTTTCACCAGCCTACGCTCCCACCAACAGTAGAGAAGGGTCCCTTTTTCTTTACAGCCCCTTTCCAGCATTTGTTATCGCTTGATTTCTTAATAGTAGCCATTCTTTCTGGGGTGAAGTGAAATCTCAGTGTTGTTTAATTTGCATCTCTCGAATGACCAGTAATGTTCAACACTTTTTCTACATTTATTTACTATTTGCATTTCTTCATCTGATAAGTGTGTATTCATCTCACATGCTCATATTTGGATTGGGTCTTTAAATATGGGAGGACTGATTTTTTTTTTTTTTGGAGTTCTTTATATGTTCTCAATAGTAATCCTTCGTCTGAGGTACAGCTGGCAAACATTTTCTCCCACATTGTGGGATGTCTCTTCACTCTGTTGGTGGTTTCTCTGGCTGTGCAAAAGCTTTTCAATAGGGTGAGATCCCAGTTGTTGATTCTTTATGATAGGTCCTCTGCAATCTGGGTTTTGTTCATAAAGTCTTTGCCTACACCAATGTCTTCAAGAGTTTTACCTAGTCTATCTTCCAGCAGATTTAGTGATTCTGTTTTAATATTAAGATCTTTGATCCATTCTGATTTTAGCTTAGTACATGGTGAAAAATATGGGTGCAATTTTTAATCTTCTGCATGTGTAGAACCAGTTTTTCCAGCACAATTTATTAAAGAGGCTATCTTTCTTCCAGTGAATGTGTTTGGTACCTCTGTCAAAGATAAGGTGACTTAGTGTGTCTGTTGTTTCTGCATCTTCTAATCTCTTCTACTGATCCTCATGTCTGTTTTTGGGGGATTTTTTGGGAGCATTTTTTGTTGTTGTTTTGGGTTTTTTTTTTTTTTGCTAGTAGCACAATGTTTTTATCATAGTAGCTCTATAATAGAATTTCTAGTCAGGGATTGTGATCACTTATCTTGTCTCTGTTGCTCAGGATTGCCTTTGCTATTCTACATCTCTTCTGTAGTTCCAGATTAATTTTAGAATTGTTTTCTCTAATTCTGTGAGATATACTATTGGAATTTTGATTGGGATTGCAATGAATCTGTGTAATGGTTTTGGAAGTATGCCCTTTTCACTATACTGGTTCTTGCTACCCAAGAGTAGAGGGTATCTCTCAATTTTCTAATACTCTCTTCAATCTCCTTTTTCAGAGTACTGTAGTTTTCAATATAGAGGTCTTTTGCATCTGTCATTAGATTGATTCCTAGATATTTCGTTTTTTTGGATGCTATTATGAAAGGTGTTTTCTTGATTTCTCTCTCAGTGAGTTTGTTATTCAGAAAGGGGTTAATTTTTATAATCCTTGACAACTTTGTAAAACATGAGAATTAAATAGTACTGGGAAAAATTCCTTCACATGCTGAAAAAATTCACAAAATTATAATAACTATCTTACTTATTAATTTGATATTTCACAAGTAGTATGAAGTTAATTTCAGGTTATCCTATTTTTAAATTATTCATTTCCAAAACAATGTATACTAAACAGCTAAAGAGTTTTCAATCAAAGTATGTTTACCTACTAGCTGTGTAATGTCAAATATATAGTACAATTCCATCATAGCATAGTTTAGGATCAATCACAAGTCAATAATGGCAATAACAATAAGGCTAATTGTAGCACTAGATATTTGAAGAAAATAAGAAAAAAACAACTGAAATAAAATCAATCCTCAAATCTGCATTAAGGATTCTCTAGATAAAAGCCTGATGTTGGAAACAAACACATGTATGACATCACTGACCTGATAAAGCTTAAAATCATCACACAATGCTAGCAAGTTCAATGCTAGTTAAAATGGACCATTGGTAAGCATAGGTTACCATAAGTGACTTCCCATTCAAACATCAGTTGAGAAGCAGGATTCACTATAGCTAATGGTCAGGCCAGGTCCTGCACCTGAGCTAAGATGTGAGCTACAATTAGAAAGATAGGGCAACTTTTGAAAGGCAGAAAGTTGGGATCTGGATGCTACTAACAGGATATGAGCACATCAATCTCACTGGGGAACAACCACTACTGTGGCTGTAGCCCTCAGGAAGCTTCCACTTTGCCCTGCAAGAGTTGAAGCACTGTATTAACAAATTAACAATCACTAACAGTAATACGTAACTATCAGCATACACTGTACACTAACTGCCTGCTTGGCTAAAATTTCATCTTCTGGTAACTCCCATCTTCTAGAACTGATTCTAAAAGGCTGAGCTGGTATAATACCCCATCAAAGTCACTTACTTTGCTGGGTATGGGCCTGCAATCCCAGCACTCGGGAGACTGAGGCAGGAGGATTGCAACAAGTTTGAGGCCAGCATGGGTTACACAGTAAGTTCAAGACCAGATAAACTACACAGCTAGACCCTGTGTCAAACAAACAAACCAACACACACACACCCACACACTCACTTGGTGGGGCTTTTTCAGGGGTGGCTAGATCTAGAGTGTGGGATGCTGGGATTGATTCATGGTACAATGCTAGGATCAAGGGCACTAGGATTAATATATGAGTGCTCCTGGTCTTTTTTGCCTGGATAAGATATAAGGGATAGCAAAAGCTGTGCTTGCCCCTTGTTACTTTGCTATCTTCTGCCCACCTTGAACTGTTTCTCTTTTGTGATGCCTTCTGCCGTACCACCTTGCCTTGGAGCCAGTGGATTACAGACTATGAGCTAAATTACCTTTCCCCCTTTAACTCTGAGTGTTAAGTATTTCATCGCAGCAATGAGAAAAGTGACTAACACATTTACTGAAACTCTGAGGCAAAAAATGTTTAATTTACTAAAATTACAGTCAAGAGCTGCTGGTCTTTGACAACCAGCATCTAGTGGCTCTGTGCTGGGCTGACTCTGGAATGAAGAGAAATCAATATGAGAAGAGAAATCAATGAGATGTGCTAAGTCTAAACAAGACTAATGAGAAGGGAAGGAGGGCAAGGTGATCCTGAACTTGTTTATGGGTAAGGCCAAAGATACAGGGATATGGCCAAGAATGTTGCTGAACGAAAATCCACAGGAGAGAATGAGAACACCCTAAGGGATAAAGGCTGCAATGAAAAGCTCACGTGCCAGAGACTAGGAGGTGGAAGCACAATCCAGCTAGGAAAGCCCTGAGTGGGACAGGTTTCACCTTAGGTGCTAACAACAACAAAAAGGAGATGTTCTGTATGTACCAAAAAAGAGGCCAGGTCAGGCGAATGGGCCAGAGGTTGTGGCTGAAGATACTGACCTGAGGGCTGCCATCAGAACCTCAGTGAAAATGGAATCCATGTGAGGAAAGCTGTTTCCCACGAGAAATGGTGTAGAAAATAGAGCAGATGGCAAATAAAGTAATCCCTGGGGTACAGATTCTGTCAGACAGCCTGAGGAGGCCAGTATGAGTCACAGGGAAAAGTCAAGGATAAAGTGGTAAGTATAAAATTGATCCAGGAGGGCCAGAGATTTAGCTCAGTGGCATAAGCACCTGCCTGGCAAGCGCGAGGTCTTGAGTTCAATCCCCAGTACGGGGGTGGGGGGGGGACTTATCCAGGAGAATGAAACAAAGTAGTAGCCAGGCCTGGCTCAGGATAAACCACATATACTTCCACCACAGGAGGCAGGAGTGGAGAAAGGGAAGAGAACCAGACAAACCATCTCATGTCCTTGCTTTTCCAAGAAACAGAATTCCCTTAAGAACTTTCAAAGCCCTTCACATCCCCGTCCTCAATCTGCAAATTCTACCAGAAGCTCTGTTTGTCTATTAAGGAAACATCTTTTTCATACCATATGCAAACTCCTCATGCAGCTATCCACCTACTGGTTCTCTTTATGAAAGCTGTCAACCTTGCCCACAACTCCAGGCCTCTCTCTCATCACCTGTGAGTCTCCCATTGCCTTGAACTAAGCCATAAAATGCCATGGGGTGAGTCATTTCCTTGAGATGGGTGAGGACATCGTATTCTATGCCTAATTATTATCCCCATAGTATCAAGCCTTCACAAGCAATCTGAAAACTCCCAACTCAACCTGATGTTGGAGAAGTAAAAAAAAGACCACTGGTAAGACATATTCACCTTTTCTGTTTTCTCCAGGAAGTTGGTGGAATCAGTGGAAGAAAAAGATGTATAAAAACAACTCAAATAATCCTTTTTTTAAAAAACAAGAGTTGCGTTGGTGGACAAAAATATTTAAAGCAGCTTCTACACATTGATGTATTAGCCTGTTAGGGCTGTGTGACAAGGTCCTGCACACTGAATGGCTCCAACTAGACCCTGCTGCTTCTTCATGCTGGGGGCTGGGCACCCAAGGTGTAGGTGACGGCAGAGCTGGCCTCTTCTGAGGGCGATGAGGGAAGGGGCTGGGTCATACCTTTTTTGGCTGCTAGATAGACGCCCATCTTCTCCCTGTTATTTCCTATTGTCTTTCTTATGTGTTTGGGTCCGAATTTCCTTTGTAATAAGGACATCAGTCACATCTGATCAATTTAACATAACTATTCTCTGAGACCTATCTCCAAGGAGTCATATTATGAGGAACCAGAATTCCAAAAACACATTTTGGGAAGACACAATTCAACCAGGTTTACAGAACCAAAACACTTTTATGAAGTATTATTTCTCAGGATAAAAAGTCATGATATTCCAAAAGAACCTCCTTTGTTCTTCCCTCCTTGCAGGTAAGACAGTTTTGTGCATTGCTTATACCTTCCTTTAAAGAACCTATGAGTACATTTCAATCATACATTACATATGAAACAAGTAAAAGCAATGTGCATTAAATTAAATTCTGCATGAGTATCTTACTGGAAAGGCTGTACAGAAAGGTATCTCTACATATATGAGGAGCAACTGTAGGCTGTAGTTGTCAAAAAGAATTGGGAGTGACATACTGATAACACCAAACTGAGGTTTGCAGCTCTGATTCTCAGCATGTCAAACACTTCTGAAGTTATCTACATAAGAACAAAAAGCTCAGCTGTGACTGGGAATAATAGGGCAGCTGGAAAGGGGTATGAAAACTCCCAAAGTCTCACACTGGCCTTTTCTCAGGTGCCTTCTAATTCTCACCTTTTTCTTTATGCCCAAAGTCTACAGAGATTATTATACTGTTCAGCCCTGTATTTTCTTTCCCACTAAGGATTTTAAGATAACCTTTCAATCAAACCTGATGGGCTGAAAAGGTTAACATCCCCAAACTATGAAAACAAAATCATCTACATTTCTGGCTTCAACCTAGATGAATTCCATTTAACCCTCCAACACCCACCCAAAGATCTAGAAGGCTATTCACTTTGTCCCTGAAATGTTCTAAAATAAGGACGGTCAAAGTCGCAGAAGTACAAGTTTTCAGGTGCTGGAGTCAGAGATCTTTATAAAAGCTTACTCCCCACGCCTGCAGCCTCTCCCTGTCCTTGACACACTGAACCTCCCCACCCGCTACAGCTCATACTCCTTTCTGACCATTCAGGAAGCCAACAGACCAGCCTTGCAGGAGGGATTGAGGAGACTGGGGACGTGGCTGGCAACGCAAGGTGAGCCTGGGATGTCTTTTTCTGCCCTTTAGAAATGCCTTATAAAGTATACATCGAACACTCAAAATCTGGTAGGCTTTTTCTCCCTTAAGTATCTGGTGTCATACTGGTAGTGCACAATGATGCATTTTTCTTAAGTGACCCTTGTTCATTCTGTGCTCTGCCTATTACTGTGTTGTCTCTTTGAGCTACCCAGGACAAGTGTGATGCACTTAGATTCAGAGCTAAAATCGTTTACTGTTTCCCATTTTGGTGTTCTTACTGTTTGGCCACTGGGAACTCCTTTATACCAGAAATGTGTGCCAAGTCTATCACTCATTTTATACTCTATTAACTTTGTGTATGTTGTATCACCATGTGTCCCCCAAATGGCTACGGGGAGCTCCTAACCGCCAGTACTGCAAACGTGACCTTATTTGGGATAGTCTATGTAGATGCAGTTGGGATAAGATGATGTCACCAGCTGGGCCCTAGTTCAACAGGAAAAGAGACAGAGACAAAGGGAGACCACCACAAGGGACAGACAAAGGCAGAGGGAAACACCGGAGTGGTGCAGCTGCAGGCCCAGGGGCCCTCAGATGCCAGGAGAATAAGAAAGGGCTCCGCCCAGGATCACAGAGCAAGGACCCTGCCCACATCTTGGTTGTGGACTTCTAGACTCCAGAATGGCAGAATGGCAATGTAAGTTGGTCATTCCAAGTCAGCTGGTTAGTGGGAACTTTGTTAAAGTAGCCCTGAGAAACTAATATTGCATACTCTGAGATACAAGTCAGGATATATTTCACTGGAGAACAGGCTTGCACCAAAGCTACCCTGAAGTATTTACAACAATCACAAAGTCACACGTCCAAATGGTAGGCTGCCCTCTGGACCTCACTGTCAGCACTATGGCCTCCAGGTCAGAAAGCTGCAGCAGCACCCACAGCTCTGCTCCTTTGTTTCAGCTCCCTTCCTGCCAGGGTGCAGAACACTCTCAGCACAGGTCTTTCTATCTGCTGTGCATCATGACTGTGGTGTGGCCTGAGAACACTGCCAAGGCAGGCACAGGAAACTCCGCTGCATTCTCACTAGCAACAGCAGGATCTGGGGTGTGTGTGTGTGTGTGTGTGTGTGTGTGTGTGTGTGCCCCTTGCTTCCTGACTCAGCTTCCTCCATGGGACCAGCACCGGGGCCCCACTCTCAGCACACACTAGTTTGTTTCTCTTGCCCTTGTCATGCCGTCTCTGAACATCCTCTAGTAGGCTGTCACTGAGCTGCAGAGAACTTCATGGAAGGTGTCACCTGGGCCCAGTGACGCTGATGATGTGGACCACACAGAACCCTCTGCCCTAGGTTCCGTCCCAACATGGAATTGTCTCACCTCCTCCACGAGTGTAATCACCTCTGCTCCTTCCAGCCTCACATGGCAAACATGTGGACAGAGCTCTGCCTCACAGCTCTCCTTCCCTGGAGAACTCAGTCATTCCCCTTAGCAACTTCTAACTGACATCTGACTAAACTTAACTAGGGATTGCTCTGGGAAAGCAGAGAAGTGCCGCCTCCACTCTGTGACACAGAAGGAAGACAGAAATACAAAAGGGAGGGAGGTTATGTCACAGAGAGGAAGGGAGGAAGAGAAGAAAGAGAAAAGCAGGAAAACAGAAAGCCAGCCCAAAGCATCAGAGCACAGTCAGATTTACAAAGGGAAACTGTAACTGCTTTGGAAAATATCAATAAAAATACAATGTGTTATTATTTCTAGTATTTAAATGGGTATTTGTGGGTGCATTCATGGGTATGGAAATCAGCTGGTACAGGGTACCCTGGCAGTGCAACCCTTATCTGTGCAAGTCAAATGGGTTCTCAGGTCTGCTGCAAGGACACTTTTATACTGTGAGTCACAGTCACCACACCTGTCCCGGTGCTGCAATTATGTAATCGCTCCACAGGACTGAGCCACTTAGCTCACTACTGTGGGTGGAGGTGCCCACTCTGACAATACTGGATCTTGCTGTGAGGTGCCAGTTCCCAACAACTGTGTCAGAAGCCACTCTGCCCCTATGATATCAACAAGTTACCAAGCTTGTTTATGCCTCATCTAGAAGTAACAGTACTTCCTAGTGGCCCTGTGAGAATTAAATCAGTGTATTTTACCTATTTATGTAAACAAACCCATACATACACTTTTTCTTCTGAGACAAGAGCTCAATATATAGTTTGGGATGGCCTTGAACTCACTATGTAACCCAGGCTGGCCTTAAATTCAGGGCAATCCTCCTGCCTCAGCCTCCTGAATGCTGGAATTACAGGTATATGCTACCACATCTGGTCCTCCCCTCCTTTTTTTTTGGTTCTAGGGATTGAACCCAGGGGCTTCACACTGAGTTATAGCCTCAGCTCCTTTTTAATTTAGAGACAGGATCTCAGTCACTACATTGCCCAGGCTGAGCTCCAACTGCAATCCTTTCAGCATGCTGCAGTTAACCATATCTGGCATCATACTTACACTATTTATAAATAACCAAGTGCAGTACCTGGTACACAGTGATCCATAAACAAACATTTAGTGAAAATGAAGCATGGGTGACCAGTAGCTCACCACAGAACACAATGTGGCCAGCACACTGCTGCAATGGGAGTGGGGCCTGCAGCACTGAGCACCTTGCCTGGTGCACGTGAGGCCTACAGTGTGCAGTACCTGAAGGAACAGATGGACACGGAAGCAGAAAAGTCATGCAGAGGGACAAGAGCTCCCTCACCCCTCTGCTCCAATGCTGCTCCTCAATGACTGCAGAGTCACCCGGAGACTCTGGAGAACCTCAGGAGCTCCAAGAGCCTTGCGGCAGAGCCTATATTTTACCTACTTCACCTTCAAAACATGTGCATTTCTTTTCCATTAGACACTTTAATCAAAAGCACTATCAAAACTGAGGCCATGGTTCTATATACAACAAATGCTTACAATAAACTGAATCTATATCTATCATACAAATTCAATTTCTTCGACTGTACAGTTAATTAAGAAAAAATGCAGTCAGTCCTAATATAATATTTAATTTTTATAAATTATATGTTGTGTTTCTAACATATATGTCTACTAAAAACCCAAAAATAGAAAATTTTAAAGGATAAGAAAATACATATTCGGGCCAGGGATATAGCTCAGCAGAGCTAAGTGCCTGTCTGGCAACTGTGAGGTCATGAGTTCAATCCTGGTACCAAAGAAAAAAAAAAAACATATTTAAGACAGGTGTAGGGGTGCCTGCCTGTAATTCTGGCAGTTGGGAAGCTGAGACAGGAGGATTGTTACAAGTTTGAGGCTGGCCTGGGCTATATAGCGAGACCCTGACTCAAAAAACCAAAACAGCACAAAACAAATCGTATTCAAATATTTGTTTTTTTGTAACCTAACATGTTGTTTTAAGACCCTCCCTTTGATATTTTTGCTGTTCTGTTGTTTTCTTGGGGGGCTGAGTGAGGCAGGGTCTCAATATATAGTTTGTGAACTTGCTGTAATCCTCCTTCTCCCGCTCAGCTTCCCAAGTGCTGGGATCATAGGTATGGGCCACCTGGCCCCATGCAGCCCTCCCTTTTCAAACCACTGCTGTAACTCAAGTAGCCCAAGCCTGTAATTTAGCCTTTGCCACATGATCAGCCTTGGCCAACAGAAAGCAAGTGGGACAAGCTTTTACTCAGTGTGCAGTTCATCAACTTGGCCCTTTTTCCTTGCTTCGGTGATCAGCCCTGATCCAGTGGGTATTCCTTGACCTAGGAGTTGAATGAAGGGAAAAGAGAGCAGAGACTCTGGAGGACCCAAGACATAGCACGACTGTGGAAATGACTTTTATTGTTTTAAGCCCACATTCTAAGGGCTATTTGCTGCTGTGCTATAACTGAGTCCATCCTAACCAGGGTGGTAATTTTCCTTAATGCTGCCATCCCTAATGAGTCTGAATTAATGAGCTTTAATGTAATCATATAGTCATGCACAGCATGCTTACTCATCAAAACCAAAGCATATGTTTTTAAAGGATAACTTTATTTATTTATTTTTGTCTTTTGAGACAGGGTCTCACTACGCAGTTCAGGGTGGCCTTGGGCTCACTTTGTAGCTCAGGCTGGTCTCAAACTCACAACGATCCTCCTGCCTCAGCCTCCCTAGTGCTGGGATTACAAAGGAGTGCACCACGATGCCTGGCTCTTTAAGGATAACTTTAAATTTTCGAAATAGTTCAATCCCTTTGTCCATATTTAATGTCACATCTGTGAAATGCAAATGCTTTATGGGATCAATGTGTCAAGCATTGGAATAGCTCTGACCTCACAACTATTAGTGATTTCAAGTATGCATACACTAACAACTACCTAGCAATTTTCCTGAATGAGAGGCACAGAATCATCAGTCACAAATGTCGCTGGTTTGGTTTGGAAACTGAGATAAATAGCTTCCTGGTGACTGAAATGGGAAGATGTCCTTCAAAACAAGCACAGAAGTTTTGCACTGCAGAACACAGACCTGAGTGCTCTCACAGGAAAATCAGCATCTGCCCTGTGCTGGTGTTTTTATGGGAGAAACAGACATTTCATACCTTGCTCCAGTCACATTTCTCAGCTCTGTGGTGCAGTGGCTGTGCTTTTGGTAAAGAACATTCAGGTTCTTTTTTTTCTTTTTTTTTTTTGAACTCACAGCCTTGTGCTTGCTAGGCAAGCACTTATGCCACTGAACTAAATCTTCAGCCCTCAAGAATATTCAAGTTTTGACATCATGATGACCATGTGTGTTACTCATGGTAGCTCTCCAGCCTGGCAGGGCACATTCTGTACCCTCTTTATCACTGAAATCAGCAAAGGTTTTAAAAATAGCATTGCTTACACACTCAGGGTACTACTGATTCATTAATGGCCAAACACTATTTTGGACTCCTAACTTTTATGGAGTTTTAGACTGAGATTACCAGAGTGGAGGCATTGAATTATCCCTGGAGGCACTGCATTACACTAGTTTATAAGCAGGTATCTCAACAGAAGGATGCATCAAAAACAGGATGTATCAAAAACAGGATTCAAGATTTCATCTGATTTGTGATTCCAAAATGACCAATCTAAAATGTGACTAATGACATTCATGAACTTGGAACTATAGTATGTGTAACATACCAAAATGAAAGAGGATGTTACAAAAGTAACTGGCAATCTTAGCAAAGTTTAAAAATTAAAGTCTATGACTTCTCAAAGAAAAGGGGTGAGAGAATATTTGATGTCATGTGTCTCTTTCAAATTCTTTAAAGAAAAATCACTCCAGAGCAGGGAATGTCTTCATCATCTATAGATTTGCTTAAATTCTGTATTCAGGGCTGAGGATTTAGCTCAGCGGCATAAGCACCTGCCTTGCAAGCGCACAGTCATGAGTTCGATCCCTAGTACAAAAAAAAAAAAAAAAATCTGTATTCAATAATCAAACTTCTGGTCCCTTATGAGGATTCCACACAAAAAAAGACTTTCTGACCAAGGAAGAAATGTGCATGTATATGGATGTCTAGCTTCGCTGGATGCTAGGAATATCTCTCTCTTGAAGTGATTCAAATTGAACAATCAGCCTCTTATAACACTGGTACGAATCAGTCCTCTAGAATCTACTAATCTTGAATTTCTGAGGTCAAGTTTCTAAATCTGCTAAATCGAGGACTCAGTGGCCAAGGCAAGCATATAGAAAGACTACTAAGTGCCTGCTTACCATGTGCAAGCAATGCTGGAAAACTTACTGTGGGCTCTTCCAAGCCCAATGTGCTTGAATGAGGGTGAGATGAAAAAAAGTAAGACCACACAGAAGGCAGGTGTGACCCTCACCAATCAACACAATCAGCATCTGCAGAGTTTAGGAAAGACATTCTCAGGACCACTGTCTTTATATACAAGAAAGAGCACCCCAGTGGAGGAAGGGGACTGAAATGATGAGGCTAGGGAGCATCAGGGTTAGAGGATAGATTAGGCCTACTTTTATGTAAGATTTATAAGGCAGGTACTTGCCAGATATAGGATAGGAAAACAGAGGGCCAGATCCATCCACAGGGCGCAACTGAGGGCTCCTGCTGGGACCTGGCAAATGAGTCTGGAGAGAGGCTGGAGCCAGAGTGCAACCGGTTGGTCTTTAGCACCTACTGCCGATTTTACCCTGGAAGCTGGTGTCACAGGGGTGTCAGAGGGGAGAGAGGGGTTTGTGGATTTCTAAATGGAAAGGAACCCATTGGGCGAAGGCCATACAAGGGCCTGGCAACTGACACTAATGACCAGCAGCCACCTTGGAGGTGCTTGAAAGGTAATGGGTACCTTCAGGAAGGCAAGGCTTGGCTAGAGACAGTACATCAAGAACCACCCTAAAGATCTGGGCTTCGTTGGGAGAAGAGCCTGGCTCACCCATGTACCACAGGCATAGAGTCATAAAGAAGGGGAGTGTGCCCTGGTGTTCAGGGGGCAGGCTGCTGGGAGGTGACCCCACCACTTTGCACACAGCACTTGACTGGGCTGCTGGAAGCACTCAAACACTCCTATGTTAATGTGCCGAGGGGCACCCTAAGGGAACCAGACAGCAGAACCAGGAGGCGCTGCTCCTGGCCAGCCTCCCCTCTGGCCTGCCCTGATTCATGACTAGAGGGGACTGGAGGTGAAATCAGTTCTCAGCTGGCCCTAGGGGTGATGATGCTGACCTCAGTTAAAGTCCAGAGAACATAATCAGAGAACCCAATCAGAAAACATAAAAGTTGGACCCTAGGGTAGAGGAGAAAGAAAGAGGCTACAGTCCTGGAGGAAAAACACACAGAAAGACTTGTAAAACCATAGGGTCAATCAGAACAATTCAGCCAATGAGGGTGCCTCACATTATTCCAAAAGTATCAATGGAGACCATCTAGACTTCTGCTTTCCTTCCAGTGGTGAGGTGCAGGGAAAGCTCGCTAGTGCTTTCATCAGCATCAAATACACTCAACTTACTCCACTGAGCACAGCCAGTCAGTGCTGAAAGTCCAGTCAGCTCTCAAGAGGTGAAGGGAACTTCACAGCCGTCTTGCACTGCACGCTGCTCGCCCTGCTGTCCAAACCTGCCTGCCAAAGCCCTTTCGTTCTTTTGTCAGTTAGGCAGAAAATGAGGCTATAGGCTCCATTCCCACTCTCTCTGCGTGAATCCATTTCCCTTTCTGCCTTGGTTCAAACTATATGGCTCATGCAGGAGTCCTGCTGGGTTCTTCAGTGATGCTTACCTTGCTAAATGTTTTTCCTTCTAAGAACTGCTAAATCAAGACAAAGGATGGGAGAAGATATGACAAGCCATTCTAAGGGACAAATGGAAATATAAGAAAGAATGTGTCTGTGAGTGTCTCGTTTCCCAGCTTTTACACCCAAAGATTTATCAGGAATGAGAGGTAGGAAACTTCAAGGAAGTGAGATTAGAATCCCAGAAATCTGTTCTGCACCCTCATGCTGTGAAATTGTATAAGTCACCAGGAGCCCAGAACGAGGCATGTCAATGCCAGCCAGTTCAAGAGTGGAAGCCACTTTGCCATGTGCTTGTTTTCCCAGCTCTTTATCTAAAACATGAGAGAAGATCACAGGGAGTCCACCTTGCCCCCTAACTGTAAGAAATAAATTCTACTGATGGCCAGGTGACAGTGACCAAGAGACAGGCAGGCTCTGCACATTAGCTTCCTGCAGGAGGAGTCTGGGGCAGGAAGCTCTGAGCCCCATAGGTCCCCATCGTTCCTAGGCTACAGGAAGTAAGCCAGTCACAAGACCAAGGACACACATAACACAGGACAGATATCTCTCACTGAAGGCTAAAATGTGGGGATTATTAGAAAAGAGAACAACAGTGTTGTTGCTGGGAAGGCAGGTTTCCTTTTACTCACAGGAAATCTTTCCTGCTCATTTAAGAGCAAAGCCACCCTGCTTAGAGACCAAACATGAGTACAGCGGGAGGTACAGTCCCAGGAACCCAGAGCTCCAGCAGTCACAGAGGAAGAGAGAGTTCGAGTTGGAGGAAAGAAGGTCACAGAAATGGAACACCCTCAAGTCAGGTCCCAGCAGCTCAAATTCTATACACTGTACCTGAGTGTAAACCCAGCAGGTCTGGGCTCACAAACAAGACCTCAGGTTCCACCTTCCAAAAGAAACACCAACAGCACCAGGTCACCTGACAAAGCAAACACACACCATGGACGCGATATAAACACTGTCTATGAACTCACTGCTCTGAAGGTAACAACTGCACTGTGTCTGAGAACCCTCTTCTCAGGAAACACACTAGAGTCAGGGGTTGTGCACCCTTGTAGTTCCAGCACATGGGAGGCTGAGACAGGAGGAACACCACAAGTTGGAGGCCAGTCAGGGCCTCAAACTGAGTGCATGGCCAGTCTCTCATAGTGAGACTCTATCTCAAAAGAACCAAAAGGAAACATACACTGACGTACCCAGGAGAAAAGTGTGCTCCAGCAGAACCTTGAGTGACACTGGAAATGTCCCACAACCTGTTGCCCAATACAGACTGTGTGTGGCTTCCAAGCCCTTCAAAATGTGGCCAGTGTGCCAAGGAATTGAATTTTAATTTAAATAGCTACATGTGACAAGTTAGGATGCCATGTTAGATGCTCAAAGAACAAAGAGCCATATCTAATATGCTTAAATCATTCAGGGAAAACGTCCTATGTGTGCATACACAGAGAGCAGTAAAATAAGGGAAAATGAGCAACAGCACACAAAGGTACCTGAAGAAGCAACCAGGGAAAATGACGGCAAGTGATCTGGCAGAGAGGACAGGCAAGAATCTCTGTACTGTTTCCATTTGTGTACTTTTTTCTAAGGCTAAAATAATGCCCTAGTGGCTTTTTTGTTTTTTTCATTTGTGAGACAGGGTTTCACCATGTAGTACAGGTTGGCCTCAAACTCGCAGTGATCCTCCTGCCTCAGCCTACCAAGTGCTGGGGTAACAGGCATATGGTACCACCATGCCTGGCTGTCTCTAAGATGTGAAGATGAACGTTTATTCATTAGCCACTGAACTCTAATGGGCTCCCGCTGGATCCACCCACAGGCAGAGCTGGCACAAGGATTCCACAGAGCCTGCACTTTGAGCAAGGACACATGGTGCCCCCAAAGCATACCCTTCCACCCCCACCTCCTGGGGCTCCTCTCCAGGCGGGGGCAGGAATGGGGTGGGGGTGCCTGCTGCAGGGTAGACTTTCGCCTCTCTTGGCACTGGCCCCTGCCCGTGTGCCCATGCGGGAACTGGCTGGGAGGGCACATGTGGCTGCGATGGCAAGCTCAAGGCAGTTGTTTAAACAGCAACTTCTTTCTTTTTTCTTCTCCCACTACTAGAACACGGATGCAGGACCTTTTTATGGGCAACCTCTTCAGCCCTTTTTATTTTTTCTAAGACAGGGTCTTCTAAATCAATAAATAGCCCAGGCTGGGTGTGAACTTGTGATCCTTCTGCCCCAGCTTCCCAGTGTTGGGATTATAGGGGTGCCATATTCAGTTCGAAATAGCAGCTTTCTACACATGAAACTCGTGAATCATAAAATTTACTTTATTTTTTATTTTTTTGGCAGTAATGGGGATTGAACCCAGGGATTCTGCACTAAGCTATATATATTACTGGTGTGTCCCACCATGCCCAGAAAAATATTTACCCTCTTAAAATATGTGTTCCAGTGGACTTTGTTTTGTTTTGTCTTGTAGTACTGGGGACTGAACCCAGGGCCCTGTCCATGCTAGCCAAGTGCTCTACCGCTAATCCACATCCCCAGCCCACACCAGTAGTTTTGAATAGAGCCATATACGTCCATCATCACTACCTAATTCCAAAATGTCTATCACTCTAAACAGAAATTTCATATACATTAGCCCTTGTGCCCTTCTCAGAGGCCCTGGCAACCAATGACTACTTCCTGCCTCTGTGTTTGCCATTTCTAGACATCTCAGGTGAATGGTGTCGCACAACACAAGCACTTCAGTGTTTTCCTTCTTTCACTTAGCATCATGTTTTCAATTTCTCTCCACGCTACAGGATTTAACTCATTTTATGAATGAAATAGGATTATTCCACTGAATAGAAACAGCACATTTTATTTATCCACTTCCCTGAAGGGACAGATATTGGGGTTGATTCTACTTTCTGGCTACCATGCACAATACTGCCATTACAAACTTGTGTATAAGTCTGTGTGGACAAACATGTCCAGTCCTCCTTGGTACACATCTACAGCTGCGGCTGCTGGGTCACAGTGACCCTATAGCTAACTTTTTGAGAAGCTGCTTCCTGTTCTCCAAAGTGCCTCCCAAAGACCCTAGCATTGTATCACATGGCACCCTTGATCAGAACCCACAGAAGGTGATTCTACAGAAATGGCTGCAGACTGTTACTCTGTAAAATACCACAGTCCAAACACAGAGCAGGAGTCAGGCTTAGTTTGGTTTGAGGTAAATAAGCCAGAGAAGCTGTGAGACACTCTGTGCCAGCAGCATGCCTAGCCTCCCTCATCCCAGGGAGAGAGCCAGCACCTGGCATGGTAGACATGGCTGGCATGGTGCGCACAGAGCTGCCAAATGAAGAGGCGCTCTGTGCAGGGTGCAGCTGCAGGAGGGTGCAAAGTGGCACCCTCTCCACTGTCCCCTCACCAGGGCAAAGCTGTCTTGGGCTACAGGTCAGGTGTTGAGAGAGTTACTGTCACCCACACTGTGCTCCCAGAATCTGGCAGGGAGAGAGCTAGAGGGGACAAGGACCATAGCCATTAGACAGCACAGGACAATCCCAGAGGGCCTGGTGCTCCTCGAGCTCCAATATATACCAGGTTGGGAGTGGTAAAACTACACACATGACCCAAAGCCCAAGGAAGAGGCTGAGTCTACCAGCAATGCAATTGGTGATTCAGTACTGGGCATAAGTCCCTTCTAAGTTGACAATAAACAAATGCCCAGGCTTTGTGTCCAGGCACTGAACTAAATTCCTAAGCAGAAGTACAAATTCCAAAGCCAGACAAGCAAGCTTTGAGGCTAGGGTGTTGCTGGGTTGGTGCAGAAAGATACACTTCTGCAGTGACAAGACAGCAAGGCCCAGGACTCAGGCTCTGCTTGCGGCTCCTTCCAAAGCATGCTTCTTCCTCCATGTGCTCACCTTGGGAAACACTGTTCATCACTGCCCCCAGGTTGCCCCAGAGCCCTGTATCGCGTATTTGGCCACAATGCCCCACTTGTCTTTCACCCTCTGACCTCTGGACAAACTTTACTGGCAGACCTGGCATTGTTCTGTTTAAAGAAATCATATTCCAAAAGCAAACTGCTACCTATTTAATAAAGAACCCTCAAGCACATTTTCATGTGGGAGGATGGAGAAGGAAGGTAGTGCATTATCCTGGGCCTGTCCCACTGCACGGCTGATTACCTGGCCCAGCCAATCTCCCACTCTAGTCTGTCCCGCCTTTAGTGTTCTTCCAGGGTCATGAATATTTAGCAGCTCATTATAGCTCTGAATTTCCATAGGTAATTACTCTCATGTGCATTCATTCTTTCAGTTGCCATTCAATAAATATCCATTATGATCATTATCATTATTTCTTGGTGTCTGAAATGTGCTCAGCCTTTTAAAAATCACAGATAACAGCCTAGACCCTGGTGTGATTTTTAAAAAGTTGGAGGAAACAAAGATAAGAACATGGGCTTCATCTTAGTCATCTAATCCTCACAGCAACTCGGTGAGGTGGCTACTATAACCATCCCTATAGAAAACACAGAGGCCCAAGGAGATGACCAGGCTGAGCTCCTTAAGGGCAGGAGCTGGCAAAAGCACCAGGATCCAAATGCATGTCAGTCTGGCTCTAAAGCCTTTTTATTATAATGTAAAGTATGACTTTTTAAAAAAAAGGTTGCATTCCCTTATTCAAACATAATATGGTTATAATTTGTGGAGTAAACAATGGAACGTGAATCAGAAAGTCTAGTTTCAAGAAAGTGGCAGCTAGGTAGAGAGAGGGTAGAATATTGAGAGAGGCCACACAGGTTGAAGATGGCTCCACTGGAGATAGTTATTCCTGGAAAGGCCACACATATCTCCAGGAACCTTCTATCTTTTTTAAAATAAGCAAACCTCACCCAGATCCAACAATGCTGGCTCTGTCCCCTAACACACCAGCCCTGGACACTGCAAAGATTTTCAGCTGTGTCTACTGACTGCAGAGGAGGGATTGAAAAAGTCTGTCCACGACCCATCAAATCCTCATCTAAGGAAAGGCCAAGCCTTTGGGGAGACCTGTGGCTCAACAGCCTTACACATTGGCACAGATGGCTCTCTGCGGAGTGAGTCAGGTGGGGGTGCCAAGGTCTCTGCTTCCTTGTTGACATCCCTTCCTTGGTGGGCATGAAAGCCCCTAACCATTGTGATCCTGAGAGGCCGCGGGGGAGGGGCAAGAGACCCAGGGGGGCCTTAAGCCAAGGCTGCATCTAAACTAGCAGAAGCTGGGCATGGTGGCACATGCTTGTAATTCCAGCACTCAGGAGGCTGAGGCAGAAGGATCACTGTGAGTTCAAGGCCAGCCTGGGCTACAAAGTGCATTTAAGAGCAGCATGAAACACATACTGAGACCCTATCTCAAAAAACAAAAAAAATAAAAGGTCTAACTAACAGAAAGGGGAGGGCTGTGCACATCAGGATGGAGGGGAAGAGAATGGGCACAGTGCCAAAGGGGCGCCAAGGCAGAGAATGTGCCTTGGGGACACTTCTCAGAATAAAGGTCCAGGCCCTGTAAGGAGCTTTAAGCTTTCACATAAAGTTTCTTTCTCTTTAAAATAGATACATGATTTTCCTTGGGACATTTTTATATATGACTTACGAGTGCCAGATGACTCTTGGAAAATACATTACTCATCTTGGCAGTGGCGCTGTGGAAAAAAGCCAACATCCTGAGATACATCTCCTTGTGGTCCCCAGCCCCAGCATCTAAATGCTCATAGCACCAGTTGGAGGACCCTCTGATGCTGCTGCAGCAAACAAGCTCTACAAGACAGGCATGATGGTGAATACCTGCAATCCAAGCTACTCAGGAGGCTGAGGCAGGAGGATCATCAGCTCAAGGCCAGCCTGGGCTACATGGGGAAACCCTGTCTCAAAACAAAAAGCTGTACAATTACTTCCTAATTTCGCCATCTAGAAGAAACTAAAACACAGTAATAGTCCTCACCCATCCCAATCCTGCCCTCTCCATGCATTCAGCCACAGAGTATCTCTAGACCCTAGCTATCCTCTGCTGCTCCAGATTTGAGCTCCCAGAACAGAACAGCTCAGAGTTTGGGCTAATGAAGAGCTCTGGACAAGACATACAGGAAAATATTAAGACTTTGCATACTGGGGATAAAGTACCTGGGAAATTAGTTCTAGAGATCACCTGAAGATTGAAGACTTCTGTAAGAAACTGGGATGAAGAACAAACATGGTACACCTATTTTAAAAGCCAGGTACAGTATCCAGAAGAGAGCATATAAAGAAATCTTACCACTCAACAACACACTCATATAACCAAAGTTTTAAACCAAAGAATTCGAACACACATTTCTCTAAAGACATACGAGTGCTAATAAACACATGATCATCAGGCCGGGAGTTTTGCTTAGAGGCATAAGTGCCTGCTGGGCAAACAAGAAGTCATGAGTTTGAACCCCAGTACCAAAACAAAACAAAACAAACAAAAAAAAAAACCACACATGATGATCATCACCAGTCATTAGCAAAATGCAAATCAAACACAATATGACCCTAAGAAAATTGAAAACATTTAGACACACAAAAACTTGTAGACTAATGTTCACAGCATTATTCCTAACAGTCAAAAAGTAGGACCAACTCAAGTGTCCATCAAGGGGCTAGGGAGTTAGCCCAGTGGCATAAGCACCTGTCTGGCAAGTGTGAGGTAGTGAGTTCAGTCCTGGGTCCTGAAAAAAAAAAAGGTCAAGTGTCCATCAAGGGATTAATGGACAAACCCAATGTGATACAGTCATCCAACAAAATATTACTGGCAATAAAAAGTAACGGAGTGCCGAGACATGCTGTTTCATGGATGAAACGTGAAAATATTATGGTAAGCAAATGAAGGCAGACACAAAGGGCCATGTTTTATACAATTCCATCTCTTTGAAATGCCAAAGACAGGCGAGTCCACAGAGACAAGAAGTAGAGGCTGCCAAGGACAAGTAGGAGAAAGATAGGAAGTAACTGCTAACAGAGATGTGACTTCTTTTGGGAGTGATGAAAATGTTCTGGAATTAGACAACATAACTGAATAGACCAAAAGCTAATGAACTGTATCTGTCAAAAGTGTAAATTTTATGATATGTGAATCAGACCTCAAGAAAGCTATTTTTTAAAAAGGCAGAAAAATACAGTGGCCCTCCCTTAATCACTATTCTGCTTTTTACAGTTTAAGTTATCTGCAGTCTACCAAGCTCTGAAAATATTAATGGAAAACCCCATAAATAAACAATACACAGGTTTAAATTGCACACCATTTTGAGGAGCATGATGAAATCCTAAGCCATCCTGCTGTCCCTTTGTCCAGCATTATCAACATTTATATACAATTGGCCCATCTGTCACATGGTGGCAGTCTTGGTCATCAGAACAGTGATGGCACTGCAGTAACCTTACATAGTATTCTAACACTGCTTCACCATGCCTGTGTCATCTGCCTTGCTCCATCCATCTCAAAGCAATGTGTAACTTCACATCACTACAGGAAGGATGAGGACACAGGAAGATAACTGTTTTATTTTTATTTTATTACTGTTGTATTACTCTACAACTGTGCTCAGTTTATAATCTAAATATCCTCATACATGTGTTATGTACAGGAAAGAATACCTAGGCACAGGGTTGGCACTGTTTGCGTTTTGAGCATCCTCTGGAGGGCTTGGCATGGATTCCCTGAGATAAGAGGAACTGTTGTAGATGCCTGAGATGCAGCTCCCCAGTGAACATAAAATTCATATTATCATTCATTGCACAGGCAAGGTAACTTGAGAATGATGAGGGGTAGCTAACTGTAGGGGTCTCACTGAAGCCACACAGATGGATAGGCAGATGGACAAAGAGCAGATTTAAACCAGACTTTGCTGCCTCTGAGGCCTCATTCTGTGCACTTCACCATGCTGTTTCTTGCCAAGAGGATGAGCCACCAGAAACTGCAGAATGGTTCCTCTGAATGAAAGATCACCCCTTAGACACAGAACCACTGACCAACAGAATATGCTAGTGCTGCAAGTCCCATTACAGGGCATCTCGCCAAATCCCTTCATTTTGCAGATGAATAGGTAAGAGTTTCAAGGCACTGAACAAAGCAGCCCAACTGAAGCAGCAGGATTGGTGCCCTCCCCCCACCTCTACCCCTTACAGAAGATGATCTGTGGGGACCACAGATCAACAGGCATCCATCAACTTTCAAAGATATCAGCCCTGTCTCCAAGGCCCAGTCACACGATTACTCAGGCTGGTTATAGCTTGCATTATTCTGTGGTTACCCTGAAATTCCTCTTCCAACCCTAGGAGTGCTCTGAAAAGTCCCATCAGGATGTGTCAGTTCCAAGAATCCCTCAGAATCTTTGAACTACTTAGCAAGAACAGGGAGTTCTGGATTTCGCCTTCAAGTGCAAGGATAAAGGCAGGGAGACTGAAGAAGATACTCTACCCTCCTTCTATGGGAGCCACTTGAGGAGGGAAAGGAGAGCTGAAGTTAAATGAATCCACACTGGAACTAGAGGCCCTGAGTAGTTTAAGGTAATTGTCTGTTTTGTGTCTCCACTGGGATGTCCTGGCTCAAACTTAAGCTGTCCCAAGTCCAGTTCAATGCCTCAGTGTTCTGTTTTCCCTCTGTTTTCACTTTCTCCCAGGGGCCCAAGCTAGATTCCTTAGGGTACTTTTCAGCCTGGTCCTCTTCGCTCCCAGCATCTAGGCAGAAGCTGAGGCCTGCTAGCTCTGATTCTTCATCCCCTTGATGTCTGGAACCCACCTGTTTCTTTATATGATCACTAGAGGAGGAGTCCTGGAGACTCTTTTAATAAATGTTTACTGAATGGAGAGGTCAGTCCTACCCACCATAGGCAAGTCCTTCACCACAAGTAGAAGCCACAATTCTTTAAACACAGAGAAACAGAAGATGGTGACCTAGAGTAAACAGGTGACAAAGGTTATTTAAGCAAAGCTTGAAGTGGGAGAGTACAGCAGATGAAGCTGGGAGCTGTTTTTTGTGTGTAACCTGCTGGGACAGAAAGGCATACTGAGACACCAAGGCTGCCAACTGCATCTGCAAACTATTCATTATTCCTCTGTAGTCCTTCTGAACTCTCTAGCTGCTGGTGGCTACCACAGGCAAATAACCACATTCAAGCGAAAAAAAAAAAACCTATGACCTGTAACTTGTTCCAGACATGCCAGGTTGGACATCTATTGTTCTCCACCTGTGCCTTGTGTACCCCGACTGGCGCGGCCTTGAGTTCTGTGGCCACCTATCCAAATCAAAGTCATCTTTCAAAGACCAGAGCATCCCTGGTCATTTGGGACCTCCAGGCTTTCTCTTTGTGCCTCTCAAACAAGTGTCAGTTACGTGTTAGCTAGAACTACTTCATGTCCTCTGTTGCTCTGTTTAATCTTGTCTGCAACAAGATAAGTTCTTAGAGAAAAGAACTTGGGTTAAGTGGGCTCATACATGTAAAGTATTAAGCTTGGAACTGTACTTGGTACATTGTAAGCACTGGCCAGATGCATATGAGCTATTATCAGCTCTCATTACTTATTAATGTTCCCCAAGTCCCTGAACATGATGTCATACCCCTTGTCACACAGTCTACCAAATCTGTTGAAGGTGACCATAGGTTTCCCACAACCTCTTTCTTCCTAATCTCTTCTTGAACTAAAACTCTGTCTTCCAAGACCCAGGAACTTTGGTTGCACATCACGTCCCACAGTGCCCTTCCCATACTATCCCCTCTGCTGTGAGTTCACTGTGCCAGAAGGAGGCGACCCAGGGACAGACAGGCGCCTTTCTGACACAGCATCTCTGCAAGACACCCTCGTTTGTCTCGGGGTTCAGAGAAATTATAAGAATTGACGAGTTATTTGCTTCTCTCTGAAATCATAATGATAACTAAATAGAGTTGGAAAAGAAGCAATTTTAAAATTATACTGGGCACTAAGCCAAAGCCAGTGGTGACACAATGACAACACTCATTAGTCCAGGACCAGCCAGAACAGTCACAAGGCCTCATTCTTTTTCTGTGTGAAACTGCATCTAACGATGCCCGGTTGGGGTTCCATTTTAGGTCCTGAACTATCCCACACGCACTCTCTCCAAACAGCATCCTCTGGTCATGTGCTCCAGGCAGCAGCGGACTGTCCAAAGGGGAGTGAGTGGGGGATGGCAGCCATGAGATGTTGAGGTAGTTTAGCTCTCAGAGCTTTTTTATCAGGTGACTACAAACAGCAAATCTCATATCACAGACTCCAGGGAATCCTACCTGCCTTCAGAAAAAGTTTGAATGTGGACATCCCATCTCTCTAATGCTAGAGCCAGAGGCTCTCAGGTTATGTTGCTAGTAGCACATAAAACCTGAAAAGAAGCTTTGCAGTCTACCTACATATGGTTTCCTCACTTCTTGGTTTGTAACTTTATCCCTCTCTATGGAGTACTAGGCAGTCCAAGGCACTTCAGGTTTGAAGAAGCAGCAAACAAAACCTATGTTGAACATTTCTGTAGTACAGCATCCAGAAAGGTCAGCTGGTAATACTTTCTGTTACTCCCACCAGAGCCCCACAGCATAGGACAAAATCGCATGTGGGATGCCAGGGACCCCAGGGTGACTGGCAGCCCCAGCCTCCTTGTGAGTGGCACTCACAGGCTGGGTATCTGCACTTCAATTCCTCTGGCCCCTTCCACTGTTGGTCTTGTGTTCTAGATCCACACCACTGTGGCCACGAGCCACTCATGGTTATCTGTAGTTACATTCATTAAAATGTGATAAAATAAAACAGTTCTTTGGCTCCCTGGCCACACTTCAAGTGCTGAAGGGTCCAGAGCATTAGAATCACTACAGAAAGGTCTCATACAGCTCTTCTAGAGAGTGACATGTAAACTTACAGGTAGGTGACCAACCCAAAAGAAACCTGTCTGTCACCTTAATGTCTTAAAGAAAATGTATTTCTAATCCCAATGGACAAAACTTTGTTTTTTCCCCAAAGAACGAGGTAAAAGGTTGCCTTGGAGCAATTTTTTTGTTTTTGTTTTTGTTTTTTAGTACCAGGGATCGAACTCAATGGAGCAATGTTTTCCACACAGCCAACACCTCATTCTTCAGAAGCTGGCCTGGTGGCTTGGCTACTTTTCTTCTTTCTACTTCAGGAAGCCTCAACCCTACACCTAAATTCCCTGGGTAACTGGAAATTTTAACCTGCAGGTGTCAGGGCGTTCATTTCTCCACCGAGGCCTATGAGTTACTGTTTCGCCAGGGGCCAGGTATCTGTCTGCTAGGGCTGTCATAACAGAACTACACACAAGGCAGCCTAAACAACAGAGTGTACTGTCTCTCAGATTTGCAGCCCAGCAGTGCACAACTAAGGCACCAGCAGGTTGGTTCCTTCAGAGGCTCAGAGGCAGAATCTGCTCCAGGGACTTTCCCAGTCTCAGGTTGTTGTGGGCAATCTTCAGTGCCCCTTGGCTGGCACATCTACTCCCCCAATCTCTGTCTTCATGTTCTGTTGCAATCTGCCCTGTGGGCATATCTGCATCCAAATTTCCCCTTTTTATGAGGACACCAGTCATTCTCGATCAGGGGCCCTCCCTACTGTAGTGTGACCTCATCTCAGCTGCATCTGCAACCACCCTATTTCCAAATAAGGTCACAATGGGAAGTCAGGGGAGTCAGGATTTCAATATGTGAACTGAGTAGGGGGAGCACACTTTGCCCAACAGGCTCTCAAAGCCTCGAAGAAAAGCAGTCCTCCTGGCACACCATCTGCCTTCCATTATTCTATTACTATGAAAAGATCTCTAAGAAATTATTGGCTACTCAGCTTTGTGGGAGCAGGTGGTGACCCCAGGCAGAAGCTTATACCACACTAGGCTATTTCCATTACACATCAAGTAAGCACAAGCCTATTATACTAGATTTAACAAGGTCCAAAAACCAAAACCTGTACTTGAACAAATACGTGAAAGGAACACTGTAGCAACAATCATAGGCACAAGGACAGTGCTGCTAAGGTCCTCCATGATCATCTACCAGAACTACCTCATGACATGGACGTTTTCAAGGCAGGCAGAGCAAACACAGGTGAGAAAGCCCACTCTGCCTACACCCAGCAAATAGGACCACAGAGCACAGAAAGTCACCCACTGCACAGTATGTACAGCCCACAGGTCCCAGTCACACAGTTCAAGAGTTATCTATAAACAGAGGTGGCAGGGATCAGGAACAACAGGCTTGAGCGCTACACAACTAGTTTGAATCTCAGCTTTGATACAAGATGAAAGATGCTAATTCACCTCCCTATGCTTCCAGTTTACTCTCTGTAAAATGGGGAGCATGAGACCTACTTTACAAGTGATGACCATCATTAGGATAATTAGCCTATTTTAGTGATGCTAATGAGTCTGGGATACAACACTGCCAATCCTCCCTCTTTTTTTTTTTTTTTTTTAAGTAGAAACTCAGGCTTAGGGCTTACAGCCAGCTTTTGATGGCAAAACTGCACCCCTACCCATCTGAGACTCAAAGGTCACCAGGTGAACAGCAGCAGAATAGCAGTATCTTCACAGACCCTGCTCCACTCCTCTGGAATGGCCTGTGCTGTGCTGACACTGGTCATTGCCAAAATCTCCATGAGGACAGAAGACCATGATAAGTCATTTAGAATAAACCAGAGCTCTGATAGGACATATGATCTCTTGCGACATTTCCCAAATCCTCCTCTGTGACCTCTGTCCACCTCACTACTCTTTCCTTCCCATTCCCTGGCACTGTCTACCTGCTCTTCCTCACTCCCACTTCTCTCACTGCAGACAGAAGTATGGGACCTGACAGTCTGGCCTTGACTTCTGCATGCATTTCAAATCCCCCCATTGAGATGGCACCGTGGCATCATGGTTTTAACAGTTAAGCTTTGTCCCTTGGAGTGGTTAAATAAAGACAGATATTAGCACAGTTTTCCACCCCATTATCCTATTTACAAAAATAGAACTCTCCTCTGTGAGTATTTCAAATAGAGGTCTTAATTTCTACAGATGTCAGCTTCACCAGGTCAGTTCCTAAAGCCTCAGTGAGCTACCACACAGCAGTGGGCAACACAGTGTCATCTCCAACCTTCTTTTATATATACCAGTATGCACATACACGTACCACAGGTGTACATACCTATTCACTTGTGTGTATGTGTATGCGTGTGTGCGTGCACACACATACAGGGTGTAATGAGTAATAGAAGACTGTGTGACAGACATATAGACCACCAATTCCACATAGTGTATGGGGTTCTAGTATTGCATCATCTGACCAGTAGAAGGCTAAGTGTGAGTGCTTAAGCCCCTTTATTACCTTCACTAAGGTGTATTTTGATATGTCTTGAACTTCTAATGAGGACTCTAAGAGAATTGTAAGAATCCAGCACTTCATCTGCTGTGGAGACTCTAAACACCCTGCTTACTATATCACCCAGTGTTTCCTACAATAAAGTCTCCATGGAAAATTCAACTGAAAAAAACTGAAAGAATATGCTTTTCTCAAGGATCTGGATGTTTTCCTTCTCTGACAGTAAGAACTACTGTGGTAACCACACTGCTTTTGTCTTTGATGCCATGAAGCTCAGAGACAAGCAGCAATGCAAAGGACTCAGCATCTGGGTATCTGTGATTCTTTTTCCCTCCAGACTTGAACTTATTTGTGTTTATCCTGATCTTAATCCTAAATTCATTTTTGCATTGCATGGTTCATTATATTATATGCATTTGCACTGTAAAATAAAGTAAAATTTGTAGGACAAGGTAAGGTATAAATAATTAATTGAATAGAACTCAATATAATTACCATTATAAACAGTCATATTTAGAGAATGCTATGAACATTACACAATCAGAGTAAAACAAAAAATGTAACATGCTGAAGCAGATACTCTAGATCGCCTTCCTCTCCTTCTGTGTACGCTGTGGGAGACTGAATCATAGCACTCTGCAGAAGGCGCTAAAAGGCACAGCACACCTGATTGTTCCTTGAATCATGGGCGCCGGGCCTAAAAGGTTAATCTCTTAAACATACAACATACAAATACCTTGTGCTCTCCCACAAAACAATGCAGAGAAAGGAAAAAAAGAAAGGAAGAGTGGGAGGTAGGAAAGAAGGAAGGGATGGAGGAAAACAGGCCAGCCAGAACAGCCTAGTAGCCTGTTTGTATACACACAGGATTAGGAAAAATACCTTCCATAATTAACAGCAACTGATCTCAAGCTGCCAGCAAGCTTGCCTTTTCTAAATGGCTTTCTTTTCTCTTAGAGAGCACACTCCCACATGCACAAACACTGCAGAGATGCACCTCACTGGTGAAACAGGAACTGGAAACCAAGCTGGCTGCTATGTCACCTGTCACTGTGCCACCCTGCCCTCTTGTTGCTGCCCAGAGACCCCCTTCCTAGAAGCCCTCAAATACCTAGAATGCAACACGTCAGGCCCTTCTCTACTTTCCAAACTAGTCAGGTCATCACACAATAAAACAATGCTCTCTCCTATTCTGCAGCCCTGATGCTGGACTCCACACACCTCCCCCAGCTATGTGCCTGCCTGTCTTTCACCCACTCACTCATAGGTATCTGCATATGACTTTCCCAGCCCCTCTCTAGCACCAAACCATGTCTACCTCCCTTCTGGGTTTTGAGTTTTTATTGTTGTTCTTGGTGTTGGTGGTTTCCACATGTAGTATACAGGGTCTTGCTCTGTAGTTCACCTGGCCTTGAACTCCTTATATAGCTCAGACTGATCCTTCTGCCTCAGTCTCAAGTGCTGGCATGTGCCCAACCCTACTACTCTTCTTTCAAACTGCTGAAAGCCCAAATCTCCCTAAAGCACCACAGCGCCCTTGTGGGGGTTAGGACTACCACCTCACTGCTCCCTCAGTACTGGTATCCAGTACTGTGCCTTCTTCCCTTTTGAAGAGAGGATTCTCCAAAGTCAACCCCTATAAAACAAATCTTACTTCTCATTGACCTGTATTTTACTCAAGTGTCAGCAATGTTTTCTTGCAGAAGAAAACAAAATAAAACAATAAAAAAATGTCAAAGCATAGGTTGCACCTGCCCTGCTACAAAGTGACAGGCTTTCTTTTGCTGAACTTTCTGAATTCAAAAGTCATCAGTCTTTCATGTTAGACCAGTGCCACTGCTATGGGCTGGACTTCAGCACATCAGACTTCACCACAAGTGGGACCTGGATGACTGACAAGGCAGGGATGAGCGTAAGTCATTCCTGCTACCAGGAAATCAACTCAGGAGTAGGTCTGACTGTGCCTCTGTGTGCCTCCGCAGCATGATTCAGGAGACACGGCCAAACCACCTGGCACAGACCTGACTTCCAGGAGTGCAGTGATAGGTAGCAGAGGGCAGCAGGGGCATCGAAACACCACTGGAGAAGCCTCAGATTGAAGCTGACTGGTGGGCCCAAAAATCCCAGGTTCCAGGGAGTTCAATGGAGGGGGCTGGCTGGTAGCTGAACTGAAAATCAGGGAGGATGAGCAACCACAGGCAACTTTCCACATGCCATCCTGTCCGAGACCAGCCTGACTCCATGCAAAAGCAACACTGGGAGTGGAAGAGGAGAAGAGAAAAATGGGAGCAGACAGTACCAAAAACCAGAAGTGATAATGCAGATTCTGGCTTGGAATCATAGGGGGAGAATAGCTCGGCTTAGAGTGTGCATTTTTCCAACTAGATACAAAAAGTTTTGTGCATTATAGTAGCCTGCTTGCTTAAAATGAAAAGGTTGACCACCATAGAGAAAACATAAAAATGAAGCCCAAGCTACCCAATGACTGAACACTTATGAACATGGCCACTTTAAGGAGCAGCACTGGCTATCTGTGCAGACACCCATGCAGATGTACACACCTACAGGCACCGGAACACCCACTGTAACCCAGCACAGCACGGGCCATTACAGAGGTGAACCTGTCACTCTGACATGCCAACTGTGAGGCGGGAAGGTGCGGTGGACAAGGCCTTTAAAGCAGACTGTCCCATTTAAGGAGATATGACTCCTAGAAACCAAGACTGGCACCTTTCCTGGACTAAAGGTTACCTGGAATACCAAGGAGCAAGAGGGCAGCAGCCCTGCCTGTGGGGCTTCCATCTGACCTCAGAGGCAAGAAGCACACAGGAGCCAGGCTGGAAACAGGGACCTGGCTGCTCTCTGCTCCATTTTAGGAGAGCCCTGGTCACCTTGGTCCACTTTTCCCTGAGAAACACCAGTGTGGGGGAGGAGGTGTCAATCAGGGAAGAGGACAGGCTGCCAGCAGGCCATTGGTCTTTAATCTCAAAACCATTTTAAGTATGTGAATTATTTCACCTAAGACTTTTACGGTGGCAGGAACACAAATGGCAGATGCTCAACAAATGTCATCTAGCTCTGGGTCAGGGAAACACCCAACTCAAGTTTCATCCTGTGTAAGTGGAGAGCAGAATGGGGTATTCTTCTGGAGGCTGTGAGGAAAGGAGCTAGAACTACACATTTTCTCCTATCAGGATGGAAACCGTCAATAGGAAAAAAGAGACCTGTGACTAGAACAAAGCCAGGAAAGTTGGTTCACCAGAAGCCAGATGTGTGTGTGTGTGTGTGTGTGTGTGTGTGTGTGTGTGTGTGTGTGTGTGTGACACAAAAATAGTATGGTAACCATACATATAGTTACTCTTCTCTTTAAAAAGTCACTTAAAAGGGCTGAGGATGTAGCATTTGCCTAGCATGAATGAGGCCCTGGATTCCATCCCCAGCAAAGGAAAAAGTCACTTAAATGTTTCTAAAAATTAAATTAGAAATAGTCATTGTAAGCCAGGGATTTAGCTCAGTGGCTTAAGCGCTTGCCTGATAAGTGCAAGGTTGTGAGTTTGATCCCCAGTACCCAAAAAAAAGGTAATTGTTCCGTGAAACCAGTAAAACAAAGTGCCAAGGGCCAGAGGATCATCTCTTCTTGACATAAACCATAGAGGACTTGTAAAAAAAACTTTCCCTGCCATTCAGAAGCCTCTGGGGAGTCTACAAGGGGGAAGGATAATGATGGTCCTACCACCAAGCACCAAGGAGGGAACAGAGAAGATCTGCCTTCTTGAGGGCCCCATGACAAATCTATAGCTCTTTAGCTGTAGCCGGGATACACAGGACCATCATGCCCCAGGCACAGAGACCTCTAAACTCTGCAGAAGCTGACAGGTACCTGGCTCTCAGGGAAGAGGACCTTACTCCCAGCGTGGAGGACGCATAACCTGATCAGTTAAGCTCAGCTGGGATGAAACCCACACCCTTCATCGATGACTGACTTAGGTAGTGCTCTATGACCCATCCTTGCTACTGAGACACTAGCAGAGGCCTGCAGGAAGTCTAGGGAAAGTTTTCTTACTCTAAAGAGAGCCATCTAGAGTGAGCGTTTCCCTTTTTGTCATAAACTCTTGAGTCTGGATGAGCTGCAGGCATCTTCCCAACACACCTTGAATGGTGGGAAAAAATACAGAGAACCTTGGTTCTTTATAACTAACCCAGGAGATGCCAACCTGAGAACTTCTTGTCAGTGAGATGGTGAGTTTTCTTTTTTGGTAAAACACTTTGAGCTTGGTTTTCCCCCTTGCAGCTAAAAGGATGACTGATTGGGACCAAAAATATAGTGAGCAATCCATAAAAGAAAAACAGTTTTTTGTCACTTTATGCTCTCTCCTGAGCCAACAAGGAAAAATCATCACTGAAACCTTCTCCACTTGTTCTTTCTTCCCCTCAGTATCAGGCTATAAAGCCGTCTTTCAAGAAATAAAAGCCACTTATGAGCCCACCAGCCACTTATCCACCCAAAAGTGTTGCGTTGTGTGTGTGTGCGTGCACACACACGTGCGCGCTGTAGTGGCACTGAACCCAGGGCCCTGGCACACTATGAAAGCACTCTACCACTCGGCTGCACCTGCAGCCCCTTTTTACTTTTGAGATGTCTAAATTGCACAAGCCAGCCTGCAACGCATGATTCTCCTGCCTCAGCCTCCTGAATAGATGAGAATACAGGCAAGTACCACCAGGCGTGGCAAGGTACTCATCCTGATGCCTCCAGGGTTGCCCACTGTGGAGGAATTTCAGCATGGTACTCCCCTTTCCAGTGTGATGTGGTCTGATTCTCATGGTTTTCAAACCTGTGGTTCAAGCAGACCCAGTGCTGACCTTTTTATCCACCTGCCCTTGAGACACAGCTCATATCTCATTCAGCTCAGCTCTCAATTCCCACTGGACAAGCATTTTCTGATAGAAAGTACATGCTCTTTTGAACCATATTCTACATTCTCTCAACCCAGATACTTTAGGGAAATCACCTGTCTCATTTAACCAATGAATGAATGATCAATCAATTAGGCAAAATTTCTCTCTCAAAAAAAATTTCTCTCCCTCCCTTCTCTTTTCCTTTCCCCCTCCTCTCTTTGTAAATACGATTAATGCAGTAAGTGTAAGAATCATGTTTACAGTCCCATATTCTGAGATAAAATTGGGGCAATATTATAACTATCCAATATTCTCTAAGTCCCTGGACATTGTCCAAAAGTCTCTGCAAACACACACACACACACACACACACACACACACACACACACACACACACAGGATTAATTAGGATTTGACCTAATTAAAATATCTTTCTTCAAACAGTGACATTAAAAAGAAACGATTTCTTCAATATTATTTTTTTGACATTTAGCTATTTCTCTTCTGTAAAATATGTTTCAGCTCTGCTTACTCTTTTTACAAATCTTTTTATTAGATTTTTCTCTTTAGAGTGGCTTTAGCTTCTAGCAAAACCAACTGGTGGTACAGAAGTCTCCCATACATTCCTTACCCACTTACACACACATGCGAGAACTGCACTCTCATTCATATATATATGTATGTATATATATATATATATGTGTGTGTATATATATATATATATATATTTTTTTTTTTTTTGAGACAAGGTCTCACTATGCAGTCCAGGCTGGTCTTGAACTTAAGGTGATCCTCCTGCCTCAGCCTCTTAGGATTATGCTACCAAGCCCAGCTTCTCACAATATTCTTTAAGGTTAGATGGAGATCTTAACTGAGACCTCTTTTTTCTACTGTTAGCTATGATCTAGGTCTACACAAACATCTTACAAAAGAAGTTTTGGGGTTTTTTGTTTGTTTGCAGACAGGGTCTCACTATGTAGGTCAGGCTGGCTTTGAACTCACCAAGTAGCTCAGGCTGCCCTAGAATTTGTGGCAATCCTTCTGCCTCAACCTCCTGAATGCTGGAATTATAGGCATTTACCACCATGCTCAACCAAAACAAGTTTTGGAACATAGCACTTGGTAAAGTCAGGCTTCTTAAATATATATGAGCTTATCAATCTCATTTAAAACTTACTGTTCCCAGCACCAGAAAATAAATTGCGTAATTTCTTATTTTCTATCTTTTATATATCATCAAGTAATCCCAACATTAATGGAATCTAGGGCCAAAAAAATCATCCTCCTAAAAAGGTAATGAACTCTTAGACACATATGTACCAGCAACTCTGAGTCATTCTACTGCAAGAAAAAGTAATGTTGCTCATCACATACCACATATCATACAAAATCACTTTTACCAGGCTGTTAAAGATAACATATGACTCTCCCAAAAGGAATAGGGAACAGACTCCACATTCTAATTATGCTTTGCCTAGGGAAAAACAAAAATTAATTCATACATGCTAAAATAATTTTAACTGTTTAAAAATAGATGTGGGCTAGACAAAATAAATCCAATCATTTGTTCAATAAGCATTTATTGAATACCAAATATTTGCCAGGTCAACAGTAGGCATTGGGGATTTAGAAACATGGGTGTCAAGAAAGAACCATGATGTACAAAAACAGGCAAATCAAAACCACACTCAGTGGGACGCCACTCCACACTCACAAAGACAACTATCTTAAGACAGAGCCATGCTATAAAACGGGTGAACTCCGAAGACATTATGCTAAACAAAAGAAGCCCATTGCAAAGGACCATGTATTGTATGACTTTGTTTACAGGAAAATACCTGGAATAGAAAATAAGACTACTAGCTTCCAGGCAAGGACAAAGGATGGCAGTGGGAAATAACTAATATGTACAGGGTTTTGGGGAGTGATGAAAATATAAAATTACACAGTAGTGGTAGTTGTGCAATCCTGGGCATATCCTAAAATCCACTAAACTATTTATTATAAATAAGTGAACTATGTGAGTATCTCAATAAAACTATCAAAAACACATGTAAAAAGTTAACAGTCTTCCAGTCTTTTTATATGCAAACAACCAGTTAATAGTAGAAGGTACTATGAGAATTAACTTGAGAGGTACATATATTTAGAAAACTTCTGAAACACCAACTAAAGCAGAGAGAGAGAAAGAGATTGAGGTTATATGGAAAGAAAAGATGATCTTAGGAAGACCCAACTTTATAGAGATGCTAATTCTTCCTAAGTAATTTATAAATTTAATGATAGAAATAACAACAGATTTGTTTTTCCTTTTTTTAAAATCAAGACATTGATTCTAGAGTTCATGTGGAAAAACAAACATGGAGAAGAGTGAGAAAAACTGAAGAAAAAGAGCAATGAAGGAGAGCTAGTCCTTTTAGATAGTAAAGGTTATGTAAGCTTCAATAATTCATAACATCAACTAATGGAAAAATATATAGCCCACAAAGAGACTTCTCAAACCTATAACAATTCAGTGTATTAAAAGTACATATTATAGTTCTGTGGGAAAAATACAAACTTTTTAACAAATGACATGGGAACAACTGAATATTGGGAAAACCTCAAAACATACCCTATGGGCTGGGGATTTAGCTCAGTGGTACTGTGCCTGCCTGGCAAGCATGAGGTCCTGAGTTCAACTCCTGGTACCAAAAAAAAAAAAAAGAAAGAAAGAATATACCCTAGAATAAAAATAATAAATGAGCCAAGGGGTAAATAGAAAAAAAAAAAAATCAAGTTACAAAAGGACCCAAAAGTTAAAACCTGACATAAGAAGTCTTTGTATCTGACTCAAAATATAGAAGCCATTTTTTAAAAAGATGAATTTGGTTATATAAAATCAAGGAGATTTCCAAAGACAAAATACCACAAGTGAACAAAACATACATGACCAAACCAAAAAAAAAAAAAAAATTGCAACTCATACCAAAGACCATATGTAAAGAGCTCTTAGAAATGAAAAGTCTAAAAAAAAAAAAAGAAGGAAATGAAAAGTCTAACACATAATGAGAAAATGTATAAAGTTCAACATACAATTAAACTAAAAATAAATGAAGCTGAGCATTATGGAACACATCTGCAATCCCAGAACCCAAGAGGATGGATTCAAGTTTGAGGCCAGCCTAGGCTAAAAGGGAGAAAGAAAGAAAGAAAGAAAGAAAGAAAGAAAGAAAGAAAGAAAGAAAGAAAGAAAGAAAGAAAGAAAGAAAGAAAAGTTAAGGCAGGTGTGGTGGCACACACCTGTAATTTCAGCATGTAAGACCTGAGGCAGGAGGATTGCTGTGAGTTTGAGAACAGCTTGAACTAATAGCAAGACCTTGTTTCAAAAAACCAAAAAAAACCCAAAAGTTAGTCATTTCAATAAATGAAAAGCTTTTCAATCTTACTTAAAAGAAATGCTAATTCCCACTTATCAGCAAAAATCAACAAGCTTTACAATAGACTGTGTATACAACATCCTAGCTGGGTTTTTTTTAACTTATTTATATCACTGAAATATGGTAAAAACAGCAGAAACAATTTATCATCATCTTTTTGACCACTCATCAGTTCAATTATTTAAATACAGATGGTCAAACATTGCATTTTTTGGTTAATTTTTATAAGATAACAGGAAACATAAAAACAACTTTATCAAATTTATTCAATACAAAAATCGAATTGAAATGATACATAGCCAGGTGTGGTGATTCAGGCCTGTAATCCCAGCACTTGTGAGGATGAAGCAGAAGGATCGCTATAAGTTTGAGGCCAGCCTGGGCTACAAAGTGAGTTCAAGGCCAGTCTGAATTGCATAAGCAAAACCCTGTCTCAAAAAGACAGACAGACAGACAGACAGACAGACAGACAGACAGACGGACGGACGGACAGGCGGACGGGCGGACGGACGGAAGGAAGGAAGGAAGGAAGGGAGGGAGGAAGGGAGGAAAAGAAAGGAAGGAAGAGAGAGAGACAGAGAAAGGCAGATGCCTGCCTGAGCGACACTTGGGAGAGTACACAAACATACTGCCTGAGTAATGCCTGGTAATTGCTAAGTGGTTAAAATGACATATATACTTACCTTCTGACTATACAATCCCATTTTTAGGATTCCCAGTATGGGGTGGCATACATACAAGGTTATCTATTATAGATGCTTTGTAAATAGCACAGGGTCAGACACAATCCCAGACTGTGGTGTTGTTCCACAAACCATGGTACCTCAGCAAAATGAAATACTTTGCAGACATAGTCTGAAGATAATCTCTAAGGACTAATATGAAAGGAATTCCAGAATTTACTTTTAAGAGAAAAAGTTACAGCATAGCACAATATATAGTATGTTCCCTTTTATATAAAGATAATATGAACATACACACAAACCTATGGAAACACTTGAATATATAAAATGAAAGACTCGAAAGGTTAAGCAAAATACCAATAAAAATGGTTATATATGGAAAGCAACATGAAGACAGCAAGACCTCACTGGGCATACCTCTTAATATTTTTACTTACTTTAACTTTCCAACATAAAGAAATGTAGAAAAAAATAATTTAACAAAATTCTCATACTCATCATACAGGTTTATCATCCAAATACTTTTGACCTTTCAGTCATACAAATCTATTATCTATCTTTAAAAATGTCAATTAGAAAATCTCTTAAAATGAAAAGAAATTGAATGTGAGCTTAACCATATGTCAAACTGGTGACACTGTAATTTTGAGAAGAATTTTTGCTTTTCTTTCAGACAGGGTCTCATTGTATAGTCCAAGCTTGTGTTCAACTCACTATGGAAGCCAAACTGACCTCAAACTCATGGTGATACTGCTGCCTCAGCCTCCCACGTGCTGAGATTACAGGCACGCACCACCACACCCAGCTAAACCAATTTCTAAGGACTTCAGAATACAGTATTTTAAATGTATATCCTTAGTGGGATATATTCTAAAAACAAAACAAAAATTACAAAGAACTGTTACACTTTTCTCTGCAGTTTCATAGTTATAATAAATGGTATTTTAGAGCCATATTCTTTTATATTTGTAGCCTAAAGAAATAACTTCCACATAAGAAAAATGAGTTACAATGGTAAAATTGAGGAAAGTAAAAGCAGAGATGTCAGAACTAAACTGAATGTCAACCTGAACTTACAATTGTCAAGTGTTTATCTTCTCACTCTGCCCCTTAAAAGGCCCTGAAACAAGTGGTGTCTGTGGTGACTGCCCAGCTGCCTGATTCATCCAAGGCTACTGAGCAGTGCCAGAGGAGCCAGGGGCGTTTTGTGCCATGGAGCAGGAAAGCTTCAAGATGATGAGCGCCCTGGCAACAGGCCCTGGGCCAGCTGCAGGGGTCCCACTGTCTGAGGTTGTCACCAGAGGTTAATGATTAAAGCATATCAAACTGATAAAAATCCATAAATGTAAGGTAAAGAAGAAAATGACAACTTCACTACCTGAAAAGGTTATTAAACAACTCCTTACTTTGAAAATTAATAATTGATTAAAAGGAAAGTTTTACTGCAGATTCTGCCTTTCAGTTAGAACTACATGTCAGGGTAACTGGAGGGCACCAGTTGATAGGGGAATAAAAGACTCAGGAAAAGTTCCCAAAACTGAGTGAAAGTTCAAGCTCAGGTAAGAATGATCACTTAGGAGCTAGGGATTTAGCTCAATGGCATAAGCGCCAGCCTGCCTAGCATGAGGTTGAGTTCAATTCCCAGGTTACCAAAAACAAACAAACAAACAAACAACAAAAAGAATGATCATTTAGTGCTAAAATCATTAAGTAAATGATCTGTGTGTCAACGTTACACCATCCTGAGTTCTAGAAAGATTACTCTCTGTTCTCCAGCAGGGAATGTTACTGCATGATGGCGCAACCCAATCAGGTCAACCTCGGTATCTCCAACTTGGTTCTCTCAGCATATGTAAAGTACAGAGGCTACTCTGGTACTTCCTCGCCAAAAACAATGGCCTTGAATCCATCAAGCCTTTAAATGCAGGAAATTAAAGGGTGGAGATATAATCTTAACCCTGCTCTAAGGAAGCCACTCTCACATCCCACAAGGAAGAGGTTCTACCTACAATGGGTCCATTTCTCCAATAAAATTGTGGTGGATTAAGAGACTAACAGCCACACAAGGGAAATGGTCCTCAGCTAGACACCAGCTTCAAGAAAGCACATTGAGGGCCCAATATTTCTCAGTGTGAACAAAGTACTAAATCAGATGAACTTCAGTGACATGCAAGGTTGGAAACTGTCAATAGAAAAAAATTATAAAACAGTCATGTATGATTTTGTTTTTTAAAATTGCACATCTACACAGAGGAAGGCCTGAAAGGGATAACAATGGTAATATCTAGAGAAAGAAGAAAACTGTGAGGGAGTATCTGAGGGGAGGAGCATGCTAACCTTTATTTTCTAATGTACAAATGATGTTTCTAATAATAAATACTTCCGGAAAAAGTTAATGCCTTAAAATTCCTAGTACATTACAGAAGCCTCTCTAAGAAATGATGTCTCACCTCCCTAAAATATCCCAGTGGTCTGTCCTTCCATGACACACAAAATTCTTGGAATGACTTAGAATAAACTCTGAGCTGAAACATAGTTGCTTAGAAGATTCCCTGACAAGTCAAAGATTTCTTCTTTAAGCAGGGGCAATGCCATACAAATAAAACTGCTACAAGCGGAGGTGTGAGAGGGATGGGTTGAATGGTCTAAGAAAGCAAAGAAAGCAAAGCCAAATGTTAAAGTGTGCTGAGCCAGGCATGGTGGTACGTGCCCAGTGTAATCAGCACTGGGAAGGATGAGTTCAAGACCAGCCTGAACAACACAAGGAGATCCAGCCTCGAAAACCCAAAACACTAAAAAGAAAAGAGCACTGAATGCCTCCACAAGCACACTTCACCCCCACTCCCTACATGCACAGCCAGCAAAGTTCCAAAAAGTTTGGGGAGCAACAGGAAACCGGCAGGACTTAGCACAGCACTTGTGTCTCAGGAAGAACACTCACTAAGAACAACTGCTGGCAGGGCATGTGCCTGAGAACCACCCTTTGACAGTAAAGACATACCTTCACACCATTTCCAAAGTCACTTATGAAGGTGACTTTTTTGTTTTGATCATCTCTGTCAATTTTAGAAGACATACTACACACTCCGCAGGGTGACAAGCGCTGCTACTGCAGCGTCAGATTTCTATCCAGGAATGAAACAGTGTTATAGACTCAGTCACTGATTTAGCAAGTTTTCAACACTGTCTACAATGTATGTGACAGTAACACAGTAGAGAAGTAAAGACAACCACAGACAGAGCTTGCAGTCTCAAGGGATGAAGGGAGCAGGTAGAGAACAAATATACCAAGTCAACCAGGACCTCAATATCTGAAGTATTGTGAAGAGAAAGGACGGGGTGCTCCAAGGTCCAGAAAGTGGCATAAATGGCACTGCAGGGCCAGGGAGACCTCCTGGAGGAGATGACTCTACATCCAAAAGCACAGTGAAGTGGAGGGGCCAGGCACCCAGGCAGGAAGATGGGGTCCACAGGGCTACTAAGCAGGAACACCTGGGAGCAGCCAGGTGGGCATCAGATGAGACTGGAGAAATCAGAGGGACTGTGCTACTCAGGTTTTAAGACTTCACTAGAAATGGATGAGGCACAGTTGGACATCTGAAGTGCGCAAGTGATAAGATCTAATTGACACTTATATTATCACTCTGGGAAATTGACTGGAGACACAGGAATAGGACAGGAAGCCAAGTCAGGAAGCTAGTGCTGATATGACATAGAGACATCGTCCAACCAGAGGACGGGCCAACAGGGCCCCAACTACTGACGGCCCTATTCAGCCCTACATCTGCCTTTGATAACAAGTTGTACTATAACATAGCTCTCACTTGCCCATTTTTACCTGGATGACTACAGAGTTGAACCACTATAGCAGAGACCACATAGTCTGCAAAGTCTGAATCCTCACTCTCCAGACTTTTAAAGACAAAACTTGGCTGGCCATGATTGTACACGCCTATAATCCCAGCACTTGGGAGGCTAAGGCAGGAGGATCGCTGCAAGTTCAAGGACAGCCTGGGCTACAGAGTGGGTTCAAAACCAGCCTGAACTGCATAGTGAAACCTTGCCTCAAAAAAATGAAAAAGGAAAACAACAACAAAGACAAAGCTTGCCAACCCCAGCAAGGGATGGCAGAAGGGAGAAAGTGACAGGTCCATAACACACATTCCATTCATTCTTTCTATCCCCCTACTTGTGTCTGCAAATTCAGCTACTCAAGAAAATTTGCTTCCCATCCCAACATCAGTACCCAGGGCACAGTAGGTCCCGCACAGACACACAATAGCAGGGGAGCTGTGCTGCCCAGTGCACAGACCCAGGTGAGGCCTGGCAAGGTGGTGCTCAGCCTGCTAGTTTCTCACCCAGTGAGCAAGTATCCTTTAAAAAGTGTATTGGGAACCACATCTTTACATTCCTGTGGTTTCTGTTGGTGATTTTCCTGTTTCAGATGGCTCCAGCCACAGTGCTGAAAGGGCTGTTTCGAGCTTCTAAGCATAAGAGGGCCATAGTGTGTCTTCTAAGAAATCACATGTGTTAGATAAGCTGTGGGCTGTGAGCTCAATGTTAATGAATCAACAACATGTATTAAAATGAGGAGCTAGGTGTAGGAGCACAACTGTAATCCCAGTACTTTGGAGGCTGAGGCAGAAGGATCACCTCAAATTCAAGGATTGTCTGGGCAACACAGTGAATTCAAGGCCAGCCTGAACTACACAGTGAGACACTGTCAAAAAAAACCAAAAATAAAATAAGGTTGCCTTTAAACAGAAACACATATAAAAACATTATTTATACTGGTATATGTCATGGTGAACCAACATTTAATATGCACCAACATACAACATTATTATCTCAGTGGATGAATGCCATATATTGATCAGTTGACAAAAACAAGTCCAGAGGCTCACAGGAAACAATCCCTGTATCTCCCCTAGGAGTAATGGCTCAGTATTTACTAACTCAGTGTTCACTGCCACTACACTGTACAGAGCACAACTACAGAGAATAATGAGAATGGCTACATTCAAGAGGCAAAGATCATTAAAATTTAGTGATGGGTTAAATGTCAAGTAAAACAAAGTCAAGAATCAATGCCAGGTTTCTGATATGTACTACTGGGTAAAAGAAGGTGCTGCTTTTGGAAATAAGTAATTCTGGAACTGGAGTATATTTCAGGGAGTTGCCAAGATTTTTTGTTTGGACTTGTTAAGGCTGAGATGCCAATGGGGCATCTAAATATTGATGTTAAACAGACTGGTGGCTTTATGACTCTGGAGCTAAAGATGGGACTTTGCAAGAAGGGCACAGAGATGATGGTAAGAGTCTGGGACTGACCTGTCACTGCAGGTGACACAGAAGGAGGCCATGGAGAGCAAGGAACTCCATTATTTTTGGAACAAAGAGTAGGTTCATTTAAATTGTTATCTAGGTGGCTTGATGTGTTTAATGTGAAAGTATTATGGGGAAGAAATGAAGCTGATAATATATACCTAAGATCCAATAAACCCTTTGACCTAAAAAATCTACTTCAGAAAACCTGTCTTAAATTCAAACCATAATGTGATACAGAATTACCGAGAAATAATTCATGATGGCAAAACAGAAATGACCTTTAAACTTGGGGGAATGCTTGCACTGACAAAACTAATGACATTTTCCTCTGTGATTTCATCTGTAGATTCTAACCTTAGAAATTTCAATCCTCCCACAGGTTTAATACATATCTACTTTTATTCCTCCAACCTTTTCTAAAAGTAGGTTATTTGCCTTTTCTTCAATGCAAACTGCTTCAGGGCAGGGTTTTATCCATGTAGTTGACATTCAGTACCAACAAGAGTCCCTGGCATACTGAACACACTCAGTAATTTCTGCTGAATCTCACATTTAATCATAAAGGATTTATGGTGATCTAGTGATGTGAGATGGTACACAACCAGATTTTCAGACTGCTAACACCTTGTCCCATCCCATTTGTCCTGTCAGCTCTCTGCACCACTGCTTTGTGGTTGCTACTCCTCCAAATGTTAAACACTTCTCTACAGCACAGCCTTGAGTCTGGCTCACCCGTTCTGCCCTGCAGATGGTTCTGTCAAATTCTGTGCTGAACTTAAAGCCCCTTTACCACTCAGCGTGTCAAATTCAAATTTGACTGAAACAAAAACCACTTATATTAGAAACACCACTTCTTTACCAAGGAGGGTTGGGAAGACCTGGAGATCCAGGATGCAGACAGCCTGGGATGGGCCCAGGGTATAAGCAGTCTCACCTTGCATGCACCTGTAGACCCCACCTTGAACCATTACTACAGGGGTACAGTGAATGCATACCCTGAAATCTTACAAAGTTAGCAATCCCAATGCTCAGTGAGTGTTCACTGCCATCTGCTCCTATTCTTGGTATTTTTGCCCAGGTATCTATGAGATTACTCCGAGATAGATTATGTTTGCTGCTTGAAGGGGGTCCATGACCTACTTCTCCTACATGTGAGCCACTGCACTACGCATGCTTTGCCCTCACTAATTCATGGAGCCTGTGTTGGGATAGTAACATTCCAGCACCCAGCATCTCTTGCTTGGTCACCTCTTTTCCAAGAATGATCCTGACCCTTTTCAGTGGGCCTTTCACATGCTGTGTGGAGCACTCTAGCTCACCTGTGGGAAGCTAGGCAGCGTACCTGTCAAGACAAGAGCAGCTCTGGTGTCAGGTGGACTTCAGTTCAAACCCTGGCTTTACCAATCACTGGTTTGCCAACCTTGGGTATATTATTTAATATCGCTAATCCCCAATTTCCTCTTCTGTAAATGGTGAAAATCATAGAGCTCTTAAATGTTAGTGAGTAATAATATGTTACTGGAGAATGGTATCTGCCTGTTCTTCCAGGGCCCAGGGCCAAATATCTGTCCACAGGCTGGCCAGCTCCAGAAGATCAAAAGAAAGCAGCTCCTGTACTTCCTGCCCAGCCCCAAGGAGATGGAAAAGCAGGGCAAGAGCTGTGGGTCGCAGCTGAGTGGGCATATTCCTGTGGCTTCTGGAAGTCATGGCCACAAAATGCAGGAGAGCTACAATGACACTAAAGCAGGTCTCTCAGTCTCCCACATGCATGCAGAGTTTCCACCCAAAACATCAATCCTCTGCCATCAAATATGTGCTAATTCTTCTTGCGGAGTACGTTCCTCCAAAACAATGATTTCTTTTGGTATGGTGATACAAGCCTGTAATCGCAGCACTCAGGTGGCTGAGACAGGAGGATCACTGGCTACATAGTGAGTTCAAGGCCAGAGTGAACTACATAGGGAAACCCTGTCTCAAAAAGAAAGAAGAGGCAGGCAGACAGACAGAAAAACAGACAGAAAGGGAAGGCGGGCAAGCGAGCGTGAGCCCTATGGGTGACAGAGGATTGGTGGTCCTGAGGTTGGAAAACATGTTCTCTGAACAGCCCTCGACACAAATACACCCAAAGAGTGAATATCCACTTAGGTCTTTTCACCTATACAGCAGGAGGAGAACAAGGCACACATACACACCCCAAAACACACAAAGTCCAAAGAACAAATAGCTAAGTGAAGCCTGGCTTTGCAGGTGGGTAATGTGCAGGTGGAAGAAGAGAAAAAAAAGACACCCTCAAGGACACACAGTGGGAAAGGAAGCCATGCATACTGATGGCTGGAACTCACAGGACAGCTGTCAGAGGTACCAAGTCTGTGAAGCTTCACTAGTGAGAGGAAAAGGCTGGTGACTGAGCCACCTGAGCAGAAACCAACTGAGTTATTACCTATGCTTCCAGAAGCACCTAGTGTAGAAGACAGGGTGAGGAAGGATAGAAAGGGGACAGAGCCTGAGGTGAAGTACTCACCAGCTATCACTTGTACAAACAGGAAGCATTTCAAATTGTCTATTATCTGAAACAAGGCCACCCCTTATCAACACCGCCTCTAGGCAGGGTAACTGGGCTGTAGCCACACCTCCCCCAGAGGTGAGGCAGCCCCAGGTTCACAGCTGAGTGTCTGCTCTCTCCAAAATGCCTGGGGCTGCAGGGTGGGCCTGGGACTGACACAGCCGCCTGAACAAATACTGGAAAAGCCCTAGTCCCAGGGGAGGTGGGTGAGACGGCAGTTTGGATATGCAAACAAAGAGAGGGAGAAAAGGGGGGAGGCAAACTGGGGGCTGTGTCCCAGGATCCCCAAATGTCAAGGCAAGCCTATCCCTAGTTTATACTCTCATTAGTGTGAAAATCTGTGTTCAAATGCTTTCAAAAGTTGTGCAGCAGGATGGATATGCTTCTGTGTTGGGACAGAGCAGCACCAGTTGAAACTGAACCCACAGATTCCACATGAGGAGGTAGTCATGGCTGAGAGCAGTGATGAGGCTCAAGCTGTACTCATGTCAAAGGGAAAGGACTCTAAATTGGACCCTAGATGGCTGTATTTTTCTTAAAAGCTGCTTAATGACTTAAAATTTTTCTGAGGTTCTGTGAAACTCTTCATGTTGTACTAGTTCCTCTCCTGTCATTTGTCTGTTATTAATGAGTAGCTTGTGGTAACAAGCTGAAAACATCCTCAGGATGCATCAGAAAGAGCTTCTTACCAAGAACAGGAGACTAAATACTGACAGCTAGACCACCCCAGACTCTCCTCAGGAAAGGTGGAGCTACATCCTCCAGGGTGGGCTTTGTGGATCTGCATTCAGAGAGACCCCTTTACAGTCTGGAGACAAAGGACAGTGGCTGATGGCCTCCCTAGCAGCATGACTCTGGAGCCCCAACTGGTAGTACAGCCCAGCAAAGCACCACTAGGTGTTCAGGGGTTTCTGTGTGAGCTGTCAACACCAGCCTTGTCCCTGCTCTGGACCATGGTGTCTCATGTGTTGCAGAGCAAATACTTCATATGTGAGGACCCCACCAGATTATACAAGAATCCAACAAAAGCCCATAGAATGTGAGGAGCTTACAGAAGAGCTGCTTAATTCCCAGAATAGAGCAAATATCACGATCTTGAACAACGTGTGGGGAGAAAAGCAAAAAGGAACAAATAGTTATTGAACCTCTGGACCAGGCACACAGGCACGTGCTTCTGTGTGACAAGGACAGCGGCCCCACAGTGCTTGTGCCTCAGATGATACTACCCAGCCTTCCAGCAGGGGCTCATCCCCAGTGCCCTTCTCCCTCCTATTCTATCCAGACCAGTAAAAATCACGTTGTTCAAGTATCATTTTGATTGTATCAGCCCCCTTCTCCACATCACAAAATGTCTCTTGAATTAGAACCCCTTTTAAACCTGATCCCAAACACTTAGCATTCTCATCTGCTGGTCTATTTTGTGCTTACCACTCCAGCCAAGCAAAAATTACTTTGCAAATGAATTCCATTATACACTCTGTTTATTCACCTTGTTAAGCCAGCACAAGAGCCTTCACTGTTTCTGTTGTCTCTTTATAGAGGACTACCTCATTTATTGGACTTGAAAATAAGCTGATCCACAAAGTTGATCTACATAAATTAATTTCCCCCTCTATCAGGAACTTAACCTGTTAGATGACCTTAAATCCTTTTTTGAGTAAGCCATGGTATAATCAAATGAGTTTCTTTATTTTAACCATTTTCATTTTTGTAATACATTAGAGAGCCTCCGAGTCTCAGTTAGAACATAATGAACAATGATTAATCTTTTCCTGATGGTGCAGGTCATACTTAATGAGGAACAGTAATCTCACTGCAGATGTAAGCAGTCCAGGGGCTAAAGCTGAACATACATGTGCATATACATGTATGTACACACACACACACACACACACACACACACACTCATAAGTACTTTCTCTCCTACTCTAGCTCCTTAGAACAAGATTCTCTGAAATTCACTTTCCATCTGAAGTCCCAGCTAGCACAGTGGTTCTGTTTAGTAGGAATAGTTACACAGAATTTGGGAAAGTATAATTTGCTGTCTTTGTACAATTTCAAAATGTACATTCTGATTTTTATCAGAACCTTATAAACTCTTTACTGGAGAAAAGTGAGAGAGAAAAAAGAACACAATTTCACAACAAGACATAAGCCAAGAGTTTTGCAGCTCTCCGTATCATGTGACTTTTAACAGAATTACAAACACATACTTCATTAAAATGTGCTTCTTGAAGTTCTATATAGAGCTGGCATGATGGATCACTTTTATTATAATAAACCTTTAAAAAAGTCACTGTATGTATATCTGAAAACAACTCACTGGTTTAACCCATAAGGAAACTTTGGTATGGAGGAAAATGGTAAATGTCCACAAACTCACTCTTTTCCACAGGATGCAATCTGGAACTGTGTAGACCAGAAATGTTTTTCCATTAGATGTTATGGAAGGTTCCACAGCAATCTTTAATCTTTCACTGCAGATGGACAAAACCACCTTGGGTGAGGAGGAGATGCCTTTGTCCACTCATATATTACACTGCATTCTTTTTGTGACAGAGGTTTTGTAAATCTAAGGCATTGAAACATGCGTAAGAGTCAATCAATCTTAATTCTGTTTAAACATGGCATTTAATTAATCAAAATCTGCCAGGGCAAAAGCAGTCAGCAAGAATTGTTACCAAAAGAACACTACCAAAAATCACTACAAATCTGTTCAATGCTGTGTTCAGAAATAAGTGGCTATAAAACCACAGAATTATTTTTGCAGTTTCAAAGATTTGCTTTTTAGGCAATAATTTTCTAGCTAGCTTTCTAATGGCAGAGTCTTTCATCAGAAAATACACTACTTACAATGAGACTGTCCACTGTCTTCGCCTTTTTCACTGGCTGTACACCAAAGGGAAGAAGGACCACCCTCTGAAAGCCTGTCTCACAGCCACTTCACACACAGCAAACACTTAGCTCACCAACTTAGGGGACCTGGTGGAAGCAGATATAGTGTTTGCTGATTCACCACTTATCAAGAATTTGACAAACTCCTTTCTAAACCTAGATGAACTAATATTACACTGAATCATCAAGATTCTTCTGTGCACTCTCTCTTCATACAAGCACAGTTCAAGTTTTCTTATATTTATCTCCTCTCCATTCTGTTTGTCAGATCTGCAGAAGATTCTAAAGAGTTGGGACTAGAGGGGTGAAATTCAACGGAATTAACAGAGGTAGTGGCTTGGTTGGGCTGAGAATGTCAGAGTACAAGAGAAATGATGACTTGGGGCTGAGGTAAGTGCAAACTAACTGAGTCAACAATCCATGGCTGCTATATAATAAGTTATTACATCTATTAAAAGGAACAGATAAGTCAACAAATATTTATGAAGTGCCTGCTAGGTTTAAGGAACTGCACAGCTACTGTGGGAGACACAAAGACACATCAGACAGTGCACTTGCCCTCAGTTCCCAAGGATGCAAAAACCCTGAAGTCTCCAAGGATGCAAAAACCCTGAGGTTTTTTTCTTGGGGGGGAGGCGGATAATGTGATACTAATGAGAACATATTAAAGAACTGCATTCAGATCTGATCACCACCACTGTTTTTCTTTGACAGGGAGAAACTAGAGCAAGTTTAGAGGAGAGAAGAATGTTTTCAGGGACACAAAACATAGAGTTTTGCAAGGAAAAAGCCAGAGACCCAGTTAGTATCTTTAAATATATAAATGGTTTTATAGAATTGAGTAAAAGAAAACAAGTTTGAATGACATCAGGCAAGATTTCAGCCAAGCAAGGAATTTCTTGACAATCACATTAATAGAAGGCTGGAAGTGGTCAGTGGCGAAGTCCCTTGTGCCCTTTCCTGAAAAATGCTTTAATGAACTGAAGGTTTTGATTCACCTTCCTGAAGGCAGGGGGTGATCACATCTCTCTGGACTCTTCTATTCTGGGGTTCTATACTTCCAAGGACAGAGCCAGGCTTTCCTCTTTCCTTAATTCCCAGAATGACGTGCTCCCGGGAAGTAGCACTGAATGCTGCTAGGTGACCACCTGATCTATGTCCCCGCTGATAAGTACGATTATATAGCTACCTGGAAGACAAGAGCTCAGCACAGAAGCAAAGCCAAAAAATCAATTCTCTAACAGCCACACATGGATCCAAAAGACCTTTTACAACACAGGCCATAACTAAATGAGGAAAACAGAATATGCCCCAGCAGCATGTGCAAATGAGAAATGTATTTGCATTGATAAAGATGTAAAGTTTAAGTAATAAAAGAGAAAGTCTTCTGAAATTAAGAGATGGTAATATTGAAGATATTTCTAAGGAAACCTGTAATGAGTACTTTTGACACTCACAAGTACTTTTGGTTTTTAGTCCAAATAAAGAAACTATTTCAAGAGAAAATAGGCAGGGTCTTTCCTTTAGACCTTAAAAATAAGCACAGAAAAATAAGCACAGAAGAACTGCCACTAAAACAAAAACAAGAAGAAGAAAAAAGTTTGCTCTAGGCTCAGACCTAACCACCAGAGAGTCGAAATTTAAAGACCTTGACTTTCACCTCCCATAACCTGAACTCCTTGAGGACAAGGGCCAAGTCTTTGTCCTTTCTCTAAGCACAGATCTGCCACGGGGCCCTGCACACAGCAGATCCTATGTAAATGTTTGCTGAAGGAACACATAAAAGATGTGGCCTGGTCTGCAGAGGGGGGCAGTGGCGAGTTTCTGTGAGTAGAGGATGTGGAAAGTGCCCAGCACAATGCACAGTCTAAATCACAGTTAACAGCATTGACCCCAAGCATCTCAGTTTTTTTAGAGAAAAAATAACGATCTTCCTGTGCTCCTCCAGGTTTTCAGTTTACTGAGTTTTTCCCTCCAACAGGGTATTGCCATCTGAAATGGAACTTACAAATTTGGACCTTTCAAGTTCACACTCCAGTATGCTGGAATTATTCTGAATCCTGTCTTTGATAACAACCTCAAGTGTTTGAATCGTCATCACAGCCTACCAGAAAGCACTGGAAAATTATGTGTTGAGAGAACAATAAAAAATGCTCACATACTCTACCCTCTTGATCATTACTACTTTGTTCCATGCAAACCTCAAAAGTGGTTCCCCAGTATCAGTCTCTATGGGAGGAAGAGAGAAATGAAGGAACCTAAAACACAAAAAATGAAGAATATGAGCAGCTATAACTTGCATAATTCACCCTATTTTCTTTGGTAGGAAACTAATGTTTAATGCATGATGAGGCAGATCCTGCCTGGGGGTGAAGTACAGAGGATCCCCTCCAAGGAGGCTCTGGAGGGTCTTGGCCTGCAGCCTTGTTTCAGAACCAACCCTGGCTATAGGAAAAAGCTTACCTCTCCTATTTGGGGTGTACTTTCTCAGAGGCACAGCTGCAGCCCCTGAAACTCTGTTCTTGTATTTGTTTGCATGTTTAAAGTAGCCAGAAAGTGCTACCCCAGAAAAGAAGCCCTAGGGCCAGGGATTTAGCTCAGTGGCATAGGCACCTTCCTAGCAAGCACAAGGTCATGAGTTCAATCCCTGGTACCAAAAAAAAAAAAAAGAAGCTCTACCAGAAACCAGCAGAAGCTCAATGGGAATAAAAACTCTGGAAAGGTCATAGAGAGGTTAAAAAAAAAAAGGTTTTTTTTCTGTGGCTATAGGGGGTTTATTGTTGCTGGTTCCCAAACTGAAAAAGGAGTAACAGGAGATTAATAATTGAAATGTTGCTATTATTGGTTTTCTAAATTATATGTGGGTTATTCTTTCCCTGGGGTCGTCATTCCTGTAAGCAGCTCAGAAGATAGAAGGATTTAACACACACAGAAAATGCCTGCTACAGCTGGGACTTTACTAAATACACTAGTTTCTATTGAAGTCCTCACACAATCCAATAAAGCTGGGGGGGCGGGATACACCTCTGAGTAGTTAAATAACATGCCCAAAGACATGCAGCTAGATTCAGATTCAGATTCTTTGATTCAAGTGCCATACCACACTGTCCAGAGTCACAGCTGAAATTAATGAGCTTTGATTCACTACTCATATGTGATGAGCAGGAAAACAATATTTATACTTACTCATTTTAAAAATATAAAACATAAACACAGGAAAAGATATTTTGGGACATGTGTCATTAAATTCTTTAAAGGGAAGATGAATCAGAATCTCATTTCTTGGTAGAAAGGGCTTTCGATCCATCTGATTGATGATGGATTTCAGTGTGAAAGTTTCTAGAGGCCTCACTATGAAGTGCTCCTTGATAGGAACTGACACTAATCAACAAACTAGCTCAGGTGCAGTGAGGCACAATTCACTTGGAATTTAAGTCCCTCAAATTCAAACCCACAGCAATTCAAACCTTTGGGGTTGGCCTTTGCACTATATCCTGAAAGGGCCCTGCTAAGCAAGTTGATGGAGTAAACACAATCACAAGGCAAATGTTTAACCTTCCAAAGAAAATAAACCTTTTTCAAAAAGGTTAACTTGATCAATACCAAGCCACTGAAAACTACTGTGCTATTTATAAACCCAGCCTTATTAAAGCAAATGCTGGAAGAGTGACTATACTTTGCTGCCCATCGAATCATATTATCAAATATACCTTGTTTCAAAAACAGCATTCTTGTCCAAGTGGCCGTTCTGAATGTTCCTCTAATGCATGCAGGCCTTCACTTTGTATTCTAACTCCACTGAAGCAGTTCCAGCCAAAGGCCACACATGTCATTATACTTCTCCTTGGAAGAATCACATTCAATTTTAGGAGCTCAAAACCTATTAGAATCCCTCTTCCAGGAGAACTCCACAGGAAAAGCCCTGCACATTTAAGAGACACATAGGGAGTCCATGTGTCCCAATTAGGCTATGCTAAATACCAGGTTCACTGCAACCAGTGGAGGTTCCCAAGGAGGGAAAAAGGCCTGTGGAGTCTTGTAAGCAGTCACCACAGGGTGGGTACGTGGGTCACAGCAGCATGATCCCTGGCTATGGAGACTGTGTTCAACAGTCTCTTGGAAAGACCTGGCTGAGCTTTTGGCTGAGTGACACTGGGCTCATTCGGGAGAGCTAGAGTGCCCACTTTGGCAGAACACACGCTAAAATTGAGATAGGAGGTGGGAGGAAGACTAGTAAAAGAATTATAAAGATACTGAGAAACTCTTGTATAATAAAAGGTTACCAAACACAGGAACAATCGAGAAAGCACACCAATAAGATTAAGGAAAAACCAGGGTTGAAAAAAGTGACCAGGTGGGTCACCTGTGACAGGGAAGGCAGGCTGGCAAGGAAATCCTGTGAGATAAGACCTTTGAGATCATGATTATTCTTAAACCATAACACCTTACACACCTACAGCTCTTTATCTGATGTGATGTACTGAAGGAGCTATGTAATAAAAATGGGAGTGCCGGGTCTCAGGCACTGGGGATGGACAACACTGCATGGATTTAGAATGAATGAACACATGAGCCATGCAGTTCCCAAGGCAGCTTTGCACAAAGTTGACAAAATACATCCCAACCCACGTACCCAGTCCACAGTAACAGGGAGAGAAATCAGCAGTCAATAGTTCTAAATTCAATGCCAAGTTCCTTCCCTAATGCTCACTCAGTGTGTCCAGCAGAGGGAGTCTCAAGGAGGTACTACTTAATAAAGAGAAAACTGTTTCATTTTAACACTCTAGACAGTGGGAGCTTTGACTGCAGCCCCCTCCCCTAGACAGATGAACAATGCACGCCCAACATGGTCTCTCCTGCATATCCCCATATCGACCAGCATGTTCTCTTCTGCGTGGTGGACTGATCTGAAATTTTGTTTTGCTTTGTCTAATGGTTAAATGGACCTTGTGTTCTTCAGAATCAAAGAGGAAAGCCCCTGGAATAACATCTCTCTGTTGCCTTCTAAACAGCCCCTTTGTTTCTAAGAGAGTCTGAAAAAAAAAATATTTACAGTCGATAGGTTATTTACAGCCTCGATACCCAAGGCCTGACTGGTAACTCTAGTCCATCCAGAAACCTAATTCATTTGGAAACCTGGAACTAATAACAGATTTTCTTTTCAGATAAGTTTTTTTTTTTCTTTTTGTTAAATCTGCCTCTCCTAACAGAGATAAAACTATTAATGTGATCCCTGTCTTACTCCTTACTTCTCCAGATTTATAGGATTACAATCTCTTCTTGCCCCTCCTCTAGGTTCTATGCAAACCCTTTCCGCTCTCATTTGCGATTTAATCCACAGACTGAACAAAACCGAAAGAAAGCCAGATGGACCCTCACTAAAAGTCTGGAAAGGCTGCTATTTCAATGATTTCACGAAGAGAAACATTTTCAGGATGAAACGACTGGAAAATCAGGCACACTTTGGTTGAAAATCCTTCGTACTACAAGTACAAAAAAAAAATCGAAGTGTAAAAACTTAGTTGATTCAGCTTTGATTTCTGAAGGAAGCTACGGAACTGACTAAACGAAAGCGTGTGCAAGGCAAATGTAGTCCTTTTGCCTTACCTTCTTTTCTTTCTTCCCGAAGACAGTCAAATCGGAAAAAATCAGCCAGGTGAAGAAGGTGCACAAAACCGATCTACCCAGACCCATCCAGAAAAACAGTCTCCACCACCTCTGACTTGAAAGCCCAAACTACCTTCTCCCCTTCCGCACGCTAATGCGGGGAGATTTTAGCCTATTTCATTGTTCTGCCTGGGTCTGAAATGGACTTTTCATCTCTATCCCCTCTCTCCGCCTGGCCCCATACAATCCAATTCCACAGCTCCCCCCACCCCAGGCTCGCGAAGAATAAAGGAGCGTGGGGTGGGAGTGGAGAGCAATGGAAAGGGGAAGAGACGAGAGGGGAGGGCAGAGAAGTAGAGAGATGGGAGCCTAAAGGTGATGGGGGGCTGGCCAACGGCATCACCTCCACCGCCCGCGCCAGGCCAGGCGGGGTCCCCCGGCGCCCCCTCCCCGCCCGCGGGCCCGGCACACCCCCCGCCCCGCCCCCACCCGAGCGCAGCCCCGAGCCCGGGGCGCAGCCCGGCAGGGTCGCGGCCCCCGCCCCGGCGCGAACAAAGCTGGGGCCGGGCGGCGCTTACCTTCGCACGCGCGGGCCGTCGGGGCCGGGGTGTCCGCGGCTCATGGCAACCGGCGCGGGAACGCGGCGCGCGAGCTCGGCCCCCCCCGCCTCAGGCGGCTTCTGCCATCTTGAGCCTGTGTCTCCGCTCGCGGCGCCGCCGAGGCCGCCCGCGCCCGCATCACCGCCTCGCTCGGCCGGCGCCGGGGGAGGGGGCCGGGCGCGTCGCCGTCGCCGTGGCCGCCGCGGACCGGGCCCTGCCTGCGAGCGCCTGGGCCGAGGGCCGGGTCCGCGGAGGGCGGGAGCCGGGGCGGGCAGCGCGCGGCCAGGGCCCGGCCGGAGCTCAGCTCAGCATGGCTGTGTGTGGGGGCTCCGCAAAAGTTGCTGGGGAGGAGGGGGCAGGGAGGAGGAGCGGGAGGAGGCCGCGGGAGGGGGCGGGGCGGGCGGGCGGACGGGCGCGCGGCGGCGGAGGGGCGCGCGGAGAGCCGAGCCGGGGAGCGCCCAGGAGCCCGCGCGCAATCGAGCGCCGATGGCACGGATGCGAGGCGGGGAAGGCCGAGCGCGGGGCAGGCACGGCGGGCGCGGGCGGCAGGGCCCGGGCGGCAGGGCCCGGGTCGACTCCAGCGCGCCGAGCCGCGGGCGTGCGTGGGCTCGGCGAACGCGCGAGAGCCGGCCTGCGCAGGAAGCAAACGGAACTTTGTGTACGTGTGCGTGTGTGTGTAGGTTGCGCGTGGGATGCGTGAGTGTGCGTTCGTGGGTGTGCACGCGTGTAAAGTGCATGGGTGCACACGTAGGGGGGTGTGAGCGCGTAGGGTGCGTGAAGAGGGGATCGAGCGTGTGAGGTCGCGGACTGCGATCGACTGCAGACAGCGACTGACAAGTGCCTCGTCCTCCTAGCTCCCTGAGACCCCAGAGGAATGAATGGAGGACCGCAGGGTGCATGACTTTTTTGCAAATCCGTGCACCATCAGAGATGCCAAAGTAGGTCCCCGGAGCCTGGGCTCCACTCCAACCTGCTGTCGGCTATCTCCTCCTCCTCCTCTTTGCGGCTATACGGTCAGGAGGCCCTCCCTCCACCATCTGGGTGGGAGGTTCACGCTGCGTGGGTCCTCTCCCCCCACCTCTGGGATCTGAACTGCATCTGCACCTTTCTCTTGAGTGTTTGTGCAGGACGCCTTGTCATCCTCCTGTTTAAGACTTGTTGGATCCTTTTAGGCAGTATTCTTAAAACTGTGGGTTACCTGTGATACCTGATTAGATCATAAAATGAATTTGGTGAATGACAACCAGCTTTTTAAAAGAATGAAATAGAAGCCAGTCGAAAACATCAGTGCCCGTTGCCCGGGGTAAAGATGACTAGTGTTTCACAAACCTTTTGCTTCAGTTGCATATCCTAGACAAGCGTGGAGGACCAATGATTTAGGTCAAAAAAGTTTAAAAACTATTATTGTGGGACGTGTAATAAGGATCGTTAACACTGTACCATTTTCTTAAAAACAAACCCATTATTTTCTCACTACTTCTCTCCTTTTCAAACTCTCTCCCACGCCCAGTCCACCACCCCCGTTGCACCACTTTTATGGTTTTGAGTGACTTCCATTCATCCCTTTGCCTGAGGATGGTCTTTGGCTGCCATCATCCTCGAGCCTGTATCCAGTGCTATTAATTCTCATTAATTCTCATCAATCCCATTAATTCTCTCAGCCTAAGTCATTTGCATTTGCAGAATCTAGACAACCATTGCTCAGAGATGATCGAGGCCAACCATATCCTTTTAGAGTAAAACGACTGAGACCCAGAATAGTCAAGTTTATTGCCCAGTGTCATACAGTATTCAGTCCGAGGCTCTCTGGCTGGTATTCTTTGGTTTATAGCATTCATTTGGCCTCCTCCTTTCTATCCACCCTGCAGTTCTTAACCAGTTTCCCAAGTTTTAATCTTGGCCAGTTCATGTTAAGCACTGCCCTCTTCATAATGCTTGGTTTTCATCAGGCCATGTCTGTGCCTTCTATCCTTTAGGGACTCAACCTCTACACACAGGGCTTAGTTGCCAGCTCCTTGGCTTTTAATCAGGCAGGCAAGTTCTGACTTAGCTCTCGGAGGACAGGAGTTCAGCAAGTCGCTGCCTCTCCAGCCAGACTGGTTTATTTGTGGTCCTTTGCCAGCCTTGCCCACCTGTGCCTTTGTGCGTTTGTCCAAACTGTCAATTTCCTACCCGAAGTACCTTCTTTGTCTTCTCTTTATCCAGTTTCTACTTGTGCTTGGCTCATTTCATCACAGCCTGAGAAGAGCATTGCAGTAGGTCACACCTGGATTCAAAATCCAGTTTAAACAGTTCTGCTGAGTGTGAACTTGGTCCAATTGCTAACCTCAATTTCTGCATCTTGATTGTAGTGAGGAAAGTAATAATAACGGTATTCTTTCACACCTATTAACCTCTACTGTAGCCTTTACAGTACAGGTGTGCACTGGCTTACTGTTCTTCTGCCCCTTTCCAGTGCTGGCCAATAGAACTTCTTGCAGTGATGTCAGTGCACGTCTACTGTGGCTTGTTAGAGGTTGAGGTCTGCCTCCCCGCCCAGTGGCTAGTGGCTGTCATACTGGGCAATGGGTAGAGCTCTAGCTTGTAAGTTACTGAGTGCTGAAAACAGACATCATGCTTGGCATTGTATTTCCAGCAACATGGTCCAACACATGGCAAATAGGACACAAATATTTGTTAAATGAGTGATAGTTGCAATTTATTGCACATCTGCTTGTGAGAAGTACACTAGGAGCTGGATAAAAGCCCTTCAGTGTAGTTCACACAACTGCTGGGCTCAGATGTGCTCACATACAGTACATAGGGTTCAAGAAAAGGCAGTTATAAGTCTGAACACCTCCCCTGGCACTGGTCTTACTAATATTTATCCCTTTTTCCACTGGGCTTACCAAGCATTTCCTACCTGTCACATACACTGTTGTCCCATGTCATGCCTCACCCTAGCTGGCTGATGTTCTACTTCAGGGTAGGCATCCTGTCCCTTCAATTAGCCTGGTAGCCACTTCAGGCAAGGTCTCTGGCATGCTGTCTTGGCTATCCCTCGAGCAGACGTGATTAGTAATTAGTAATAGCCTCTAACTCTGTCACAATTGCTGTCTTATTATGAGTAATTCCACACAAAAATGCATTAACATGAGGATCACTTGTGTCAACTGGAAACATGTCAAGTATAATCTTCCCGTGGGAAGAGAACTAAATGAAACAAGGAGGTGGAGTCCTTTAAAGGAGAACAAGATGAAGCCACCAGGATGAGATGCCCACCTCCTCTCTAGACCACCAGGACTAAAGCTGTTCCAAGTAGTGCCACACTTCTCTGCAGAGGCTAGCTCACTTGGTACCCTTCAGTTGGAAAATATGGAAGTAAGCCTGGATTTTGCTTTCATGCATAGACAGACTGAGAATAGCTAAATGTGTCCTTTCCCTGTGGTGACTACAAGGCACAGACTACACAGTGAAATGCCACTGCAGGATGATGTGAGAGTAGGAAAGGGAGCTGACCAGAGACAGAGCCTCGAGAAGCAGCAGTATTTTGAGGAGGGAAAGATGAAAAAGGACTCTACACAGACAAGAAGGCAGACAGGCAGCAGGACCACCAGACAGGGTAGAACCTCAAACTCAGGGCAAGAACCTTTGTAAAGGGAGCAGGAATCCTAGTGCTGCCTGCCCCTGAGAGGTCCCATGAGCTGAAAATGGAAAAGAATCTACTGGATTTGGCAACAAGAGTTACATCAGTAACATGTGTGAGACTAATACTGGGGGAGAATATAGGGTCCATACATTCCACTGAAAGCCTGAGCAGTGTTTGGCTACGTGGAGGTGAGAGTAGAATGGAAAGGTGCAGCCAGGCTCCAGGAGGGGGTACTAGAGAGCATCCCAGTAAAGCAATATGGCCAAGGTCATGGCTGAGCCAAGGGTAAGGAGCTCCTAGTCCATTTGGCTGGAGATAGGATGGTCAGCACTGTACTTGATTTAATAAATATATCAGTACCTAGTGCTCTAGGAAATCTACAAATAGTAACTCATTTAGTAAGGTTTTTTTCAGCTCATAGACCTGTGGTTTGCCCAAACACCATTTAACTTCAGCAAGCTTTGAGAAACAAGAATGAAGGCAAGAAAACCAAAAGAGAGTTAGTAACCATCTATGCCAGTTGCCTATTCTTAATTTGCCTTTCTATGAAAGGGTGCAAGCCATAGTTCACATGACGGATAAGCAAAGGCATTTTCTGTATTTATGCAATATTTCTGGACGGGGCCATTACTCTCTTGGGAGTGTATGTGTAGAAGTGTGTGTTTCCCTGTTACCCTCAGGGCACACACAATGATGTCGGTGCAGGCTGTCTCACTCTGACACGGTGTGTTTGTGTTGCTCTCATTTTCCTGACAGGTCCTAATTTCTGTATCTGAGACTGTAGTCTGTCACTTGAGGATATGCCCAGAAGAGGAAGCTAATTGATTCGGGGTTCATCTTTCAAAATCACACCTCTTTTCTCTCTTGATCTCTTGCTCTTTGTGTTCCTCCGTCTTTCTGACAGCTTGCCTTTCTCATTTTCTTTTTCTCTTTCCATCTTTCCTGCACATTCTTTATTTTGTCCTTCTCTCCTTTTTCCTCTAAAGGTTTTCATTTCTTTTTTCTTTTTTTTTTTTTTTTTTTTTTTTTTTTTTTTTTTTTTTTTTTTTTTTTTTTTTTTTTTTTTTTTTTTTTTTTTGTTTTTTGTACCAGGGATCAAACTCACAACCTCACGCTTGCCAGGCAGGCACTTAGGCCACTGAGCTAAATCCCCAGCCCAGGGTTTTGTTTCTTAACAAGTCATAATACACACCTAGTTTTGGTTTGATTATTCTTAAGAAATTATGTTGTATTTCTGCTTTGAAGCTTTGATCAGCTTCAGTGATACACTTTGTAATAGAGTGGTGTTTAATAATGGCAAGGTTCCTAAAACAAATGCCTGGGACAAAACAGGGCACGCCGAGGGAATGTGAAAGAAGAGATACTGTGTTCAAAATAGACGCAATAAGAGCTAGGGCTTTAGGGAAAAGGGTAGGCTAAGGCTTGGCAGGCTGAGGGGACTCTGTAGAACAGAAACAAGCTTTTTTTAAAATTTTTATTTATTTTTTTGTCTTTTTGAGACAGGGTCTCACTAATGAGGTTCAGGCCGGCCTTGAGCTCACTTTGTAGCCCAAGCTGGTCTCAAACTCACAATGATCCTCCTACCTCAGCCTCCCAAGTGCTGGGATTACAGGAGTGAGCCACCATGCCCAGCAGAAACAATGGGTTTAGAGGGACAATGCTGACAAAATCCGGGGGTGGGAGGAATATCACTCACTTGCTGCTTCTGTTCCTGAAAGAAAAATGATCAGATACTGGGCAGGGTATGTGTTCGGCAAAGCTCTGGCCTAACAACGCCAGGCTGAAAGGAGTTGTGATGCAACCCACCTGGGAATGAAAACGAAGCCTCGCTGCAGGTGCAAGGGAGGCAGGGCATTAGGCTGGAGGTTGCATAAATGGCAGATTAGGATGGATTTGCACACGAGAGGCAGTTTGGCCAAGCAACCAAGCCCTGCAAAGGGATTTCTGGGATGATGGGGGAGAAAAGGTTGCAGCTTGGTTTGTATGACCAGCAGACCAGGCTGACCTTGGACAAACTAGGCAGAAATGGTGCCCACAGAAAATGGGAGAAGGAAGGGGGAGGGCAGGATAAACTAAGCGCTGTTAAGCCAAGTTGAGTCTGGCTTTATGATTAATCAGTGGATCTGTGCACTGTTGTGCTGGGTAAAGTTTGCACTGTCAGGTTGTGTCCTGCGGACAGGACAGAGCTTGGCCCTGTGTGGCAACCCAGCAGGGAGGATGACCCTCATGACAGAGGGTTCTCCAGATGGAGGTTGCCAGTGACCTCTGAGATGCAAAACCCAGGCCCTGTCGCAGCTTCTTGATTGCCTGATTGCTAAGCAAACATTAGACACTGTTCAATGCTTTCTAGAAGCTGGGAGTCTAAAAGAGAATAAGGCAGAGCCCCAGCTTTTAAGGAAAGCTCAAAGGAAAACCAGCAGTTCAAGAGCACCATACAGCAGGGTGAGTGCTGGGATCAAAACGTGATTTTCAGGCAGGAGTGGACACCGTGCTATGCCATTACAAAAAGGTGGCACAGAAGGACATGTGGCAAGGAGCATGTTTGGGACCTGGGAAGATGGCACATCTGTGCCCAGCACTGAGTTCTGGCAGTAGACAGTAGAATAGTTTGTGTCCAGGGTCTGGGAGAAGTCGGAGTATTGCTAAACAGGAAAAGCGAGTAAGGTAATGAGAAGGACGCTGGAGATGGTGCCAGGTGGAGGAACTTTATTCTATATGCGGCAGGTGTGGGGAGAAAATGAGTTCGATTTGGAACATGTTGAGTTTACGGTTCTTAGGAGATACTCAGATAGGGAGGCTCAGTTGCCAGGTGGGTGTGGAGCCTGGAGCTCAGCCAGGAGTTTTTAATGGTAATAGAGATTGTTTTGAGCCATCAGTATATAATAGTTGCTAATCCATAAGAAGAGGTGACAGTACATCGGAAGATGTGACATGGTGGCATTTCTCAAAGTGTGGGCCACCTGCTTCAGAATCCCACAGGGGCTGTGTGAAAATGCCGAGTTCTCTGGCTGAACCCCAAATCCACAGAGTCAGGGATCTCTGGGAGGGGTGCCTGGGAATCTGGGTATAAGATTACTTAAACTCTAGACTACTTCATTTGTGGAAATTAGCTGTTCACTTTCAGCAAAGGAAGAACTATAGGTGTTTAATGAAGGTACCGTATCAATGAGAATGGATATGTTTCCAAATAGTCCTTTGGAACCTTGGATTGAACTCAAGACCTCATGCTTGCCAGGCCCAAATAGTAGTCATTTAAGAGTTGTGAAACTATAAAAAATTCAGTGAGAGAATGCAAAGAAGAATTTAGTTTTGGGGAACCTGTTTATATTTTAGCTAAAGTCCACAGTTAAGCAAGGTGCAGTGGTGTATTCTGTCATCACAACTCCTCAGGAAGCTGAAGCAGAAGAATTGCAAGACTGAGACGAGCCTAAGCAATTTAGCCAGACCATGTCTTGGCAAAAAATAAAAAGGATTCAGGATGCAGCAAGGAGTAGAATGCTTGCCTTGTATGCGTGAAGTCCTAAGTCCAATCTCCAGTAACACACACATACACACACATGAATACACATTAATAGACAGACCTTTTATTTTCATTAGTTTCAAAGTTTAAGACCAGTGTTGTTCTTTCATAGAATTGTGAAACTTTTACTCTACTAGTGGGCACAAGAAGTTACCTGCTCCTCAGCTGTTACCCCTTCTTCCCTAGTTTTGAGACTTGGATTTTATTTGAGCAGCCATGTGCCTGCCCTGGAAATGAATTGGGGTGGGGGAGGAATACCGGGAATCGAACGCAGGACCTCACACTTGCCTGGCAGGCACTGTGCCGCTGAGCTACGTCCCCCACCCCTTGGAAGTGAATCATGATTAGTCTAACAAACTGCCGCAAACCAATTGTGTGTCCAGTAGCTCTAGCTAATGAGAGAGATGTAAGGGGAGAGCAGGGGCTTCTGGGAAAGCGGCCCTTTCTGATAGAAGAGTATCCCGCAGAACAGGTCATCCAGCTCCTACCCTCTCCTGACCCACCACAGTCAGATGAGACGCTCTGAGTTATTGCTGGTGGGGGAACAGAGGTCAGAGTGACATCTGGGAGATGAGGAGGTGACCCAGCCCTGGAACCAGTGCCCTCCAATCTGACTACCTGAGAGGAGATGTCTTTATTAAGACACCTATTGCAGGGTACCTTATTACTTGCAGCTAACAGTAATTTTTTTTTTGTCTGCAGGGAATAGAACCCCGGCTCTCACACATGCTAGGCAAGTGCTGTATCATGCGCTACACCCAGCTCTTAATTAATTTAAGGAGGAATTCATTTGTGTGATTTCCTGATAGCATTTTATCACAGTCTATATGTAGATCTTTTAAAGTATTTCTACTTTAAAAGTCTCAAGGTGTAATTTTTTTCAGAGACAAAAAGTCTTTTGTCATAGAATTCTGAGGACTTTCACTGTATGTGTGAGCTGAATCTGAATTTTTAAAGAGCTTCATTTGGCATGTGGCAGTATCTTCAGCTCCCATTCCATTTGCCCTGGGTGATACCCAGCCAGCCTCAGGAGCTGGGGATTGCTTCTCTTCTCTCTAGGAGACTTGTTTTTTGTTTTTTTGGTACTGGGGATCAAACTCACGACCTCACGCTTGCGAGGCAGGCACTTAAGCCACTGAGCTAAATCCCCAGCCCTCTCTAGGAGACTTGTGCCACTCGGCCCACTCGAGCTAGTTTGTCTGGTTGAGTTGGATGTTTAGGTAGAAAGTGAAACAACAAAAAGTTACACACACACACACCTCAATGTCTTTGCACTCTTTTGAGATAGTTTCATTGATTTCAATTTCTCATCTCATATATATATATATATATATATATATATATATATATATATATTGAGCCCAGAGCCTTTACAATGAATTACATCTCCATTCCCAGATTCCCGCCCCCCCCCCACGCCAACTTTATTTTTTTATTTTGAGACAGAGTCTTGCTAAATCATGAAATTCACCAGTCTGGACTCCAAGTTGCAACCCTCCTGCCTCAGTCTCCCAGAGTGCTGGGAATGTCGATGTATACTACCACACCTGGCCCAAATTTTTAAATGTTAAATCTTTCAGAGGAGAAAGTGATGAGTAAACTCAAGGGGTGAAAAAGTCTGGTGTATAATTAAGTGGCACTGAGCCAGGCCTGGCAGCACACACCCGTAATCCTAGCACTCGAGAGAGTGAAGCAGGAGTGTCGCTGAGTTTGAGGCTAACATGGGCTACATAGTGATTTCAAGGCCAGCCTGAGCTGCTTAGTGAGACCTGTCTCAGCGAAGCGGGATGGAGGGGCTGGGAATATAGTCAGAGGCACAAGCGCCTGCCTGGCAAGCACAAGGTCCTGAGTTCCATGCCTGGTACCAAACAAACAAACAAAAAAGATGGCACTGCCAGACCTGACTGCAGGCACTGGGTAAAACCAGGGCAATGGCTTGGGAAGACATCGCTACAAACGTGGGGTATTAGGCGCAAGACTTCCCTTGCTCACCCTATTTAATACTGCAGCCTGTCCCCCTGCCCCTCCCCATGCTTGATTGTGCCCCACTTTCCTTTACTCAGGATTCTTGATTTTTTTCAGTCTATAGACTTCATTGCTATCTGGTGATACCTAAGGATCCCTTCTCTGGATAAAGTTAGCTTTGCTTTTGTTTCAATACTGGGCATCAAACCTAGGGCTTAGGCCATGCTAGGCAAGCACTCTATGGCTGAAGGAGTACTCAGTCCCAGAAGAATGTTTCTAAATGTATTAAATAAAACAGCACAAGGTTATAGGAGAATCTATATTGAGACATAGATACAATGTTTAGTGATATATTAAGCAACAAGGCTTAACCACAGGTCCAATAGTTGCAAAGTAGCAATGACTATAACCATGAGCAGTTCAAGGTATTTGCAACAGGTGTCTTTAAGATACAAAATATCTGTGACTTCAATTGGTATGAAGATAAAGATTTCCCCCACATCCAACTTCACATAGGACCTGAATTCTATTCATGAGCAACCCCTTATGGGTCTGGGATTCTTGGATAAGAGTCCCTGCTCTTATCCCATTTTTCTATTTTGTGTAGCATTTGCCTTCTAGCATCATATATTTTTTACTTCTTTTTAAAATTCTTTTTTATTGTCTTATTTTTTGTGTTATAACGTAAATTCCATGAAGTCTTTGCCTGGTTTGCTGATGTGCACTATGTGTAGAATAACGCATGACACTCAGAAGAGGTTCGGTAAATACTGCTTTGTGCAGGGCATGGTGGTGCATCCCCATAATCCCAGCACTTGGGAGGCTGAGACAGGAGGATCACAAGTTCAAGGTTACCTTTGGCAACATTAGTGAGTTCAAGGCCAGTATGGACTACATATCAAGATGCTGTCTCAAAACAAAAACAAGCAGATGAGAAGCTAGGACTATGGCCAGATGTATAGCATCCAGGAGCAGACAAAAGGCAATGCATTCTCCTGTTTTCATTTCTGCCATTCAAGAAATTCATTTGACAAGTATTTATTGAAAATACAACTATGACAGGACGGACCCAGACTTTAGGCACCTACAACACATCACCCACTGGGCAGTTTCTAACGATGTGACCTTGGAGATTTGTCCAGTCCAGGTTCAGTGCCTGCCTCTGCCAGCTGACCATGGCAGGTTCTATAACCTCTGCAACTTAGGTCAGTCTACTCCGTTTGTTCATTTATTAGTCAGTCGTTGGAGGGCTCATTATATGCTTGGTACTGCTCCCCATACTTGTGGTCCCTTGAGGAAAGAGATGAACAAAAACACAATGGCTATATTGTGTGACGAATGCTCACATGGACCAAGAACAGGGTGCAGTAGGAAGATGACTGTTGACTCATGAGCCACACAAAATTCACTCTTAGTTCCAAGTAGGTATAGTGATGTACTCCTGTATGTCCAGCACTCTGGGAGGCTGAGGCAGGAGAGCTGCAGATTTGAGTTCACCCTGTGCAATTTGTTGACTTACCAAGATCCTATCTCAAAATGAAAATAAACAAAACGGAAAAAACAGGATGTAGCTCCAAGATGTAGTGGAGGATGTAGTGAAGGACATCGTCATCAACAATAACAACAGGACATTCCATTAGCACTCCAAGGAATTGCTCGTAAATTCTAATAAATTTTTGCATTTCTGGGATGACACTAAGGGGAAGCTGAATTCATAGTGCATGATGAAAATGATGAAATCTCCCTTTATTCCACCCCCCCACAAAACACAGGGCTCCACTGTGTGGACTGGCTTAAGCTTTCCCTTCCTCTCCAGGTACAGGAAGTGGGCAGGGCAGCAATGTCTGGGGCTGATGAGTCCGTGGTTCTCCCTTGTGGGCAGTGGAGAAGAGAGGCCTGCGGCCGCCCTCCCACTGCTAGTGCTTCTAGACACAGATACAAGCAGGAGGGACTGCAGTGAGCAAGTGGTGTGAACACTGCCCCACACCTGGAGGGAGGGAAGGAGCCAGTGCTCCTGGTGATGTGATGGTCTGAGAACCAGAATGTGGCTTGTGGCACTTACTTGGTGGAAACCCACATGCTGGGCACAAGGGATGGCAGGGGTCCTGGCAGGAAAGAGAGAGAAGGAGGAGCTAGAGAGGTGAGCTGTGGCCTGCCAGGCTGGGGCTCCTAAACTTCATCGAGGAATCAGGATTTGCCCAGTGCAGTGGGGAGTTACGCAGCAACCAGAGCAGATAGGAGTGTCTCAAAGCCACCCTGCCTTGCAGCCCCCTGACCATGAGCTCTCTAAGCTGCCAGCTAAATGAAGGTCTCCTCCTTCAAGTTGTATGTGTCAGGTATTGTGTCTCAGGGAGGAGAAAGTAACCATGCTGTGTAAATAGTCATGGTGGTGGTTTGCTTAGGGAATGACAAGCAAAAGTCTACTCATGTTCTACCCAGATGCGCTTTAACAGATACGTATCTTTGACTACATTTGTTTGAATCCTTGTGGAGAAGCCCATACACAACAGAAAACTGACTATAAGTGTGAGCACGTGTGTGCACACATGCAAAGACATATCTCCCACATCACACAAGCCCACCTGATATCTCTTGAGCCCGAGGGCCCAGGTACAAAAGCTGTCTCGTGCCTCTGAAACCTGGCCCGGTGTTTTGCCTTGCTACAGAGCTGCCATGTACTTAGCCCCAAATCGCAGCAGACCTGGAACCTCTCTTCCACCCTGAGTATAGACTTTGTTCCCAAAGTGGGGTTTGAGGCCCTTCCTGCCCTGGAATCATACGAGGTGAGTTTCAAATCACAGGCAGTCGGGCATTAAACAAGATGTGGAGCCCTGGGTCCCCTCCGAGGAAGCCACCTTGCCTCCCAATCCTCTTGCACCTTGGAGCCAGAGTGCTGCACGGAGAAGGGTATGGGAGGCTGGGCTCTGTGGCCCTGGTCACGCAGCAGAGACACACTGGACGATCGTGAACACCTAACAGGGTCGGACAGTTAGATTGGGCCCAGACTAGGGAGGGCCGTTAGTGCCACCCAGCGGCATCCACATTGACTTTTGTAGGCAGAAAAAAGAAACTGAATAGTTCTGAGCAGGATTCCAAGTTGACAGAGACTCAAGACTGGAAAGAAGGACCCTGGAAGACAGAAACTCACCTTGTATGATCCCCACCTGATAAATCATCAAACGCAGAGAATGATCCCTTTCTCCAGTTCTGCAGCTGTGACACTAATTTGCTGAGCAAGGGTCCTTGGTGTGCTGCTCTCATTCTCACCTGACTTAGCACCAGAAACATATATATGGAGAGAGAGAGACCTCCCCACCCCCCACCCCCCACCCCTTTTTTTTGGAACTAGGCTAGAATCCAAGGGCTTCCCACTGAGCTGTATCCGTCAGCCCTTTCTAAAACTTGTTATTTTGAGACAGAGTGCTTTGATAAGTCACCAAGTCGCCCAAACTACACTCAAATTGGTGATCCTCCTGCCACAGACTTTCGGAGTACTGGGATTACAGACGCGCATCGCTACACCCAGCTGATATTCTCCTTTTTGTCTTTTTGTGGTGGGTTTTTTTGTTTGTTTGTTTTGTTTTTGATACTGGGGATCAAACTCATGACTTCACATTTGCTAAGCAGGCACTTACACCACTGAGCTAAACCCCCAGCCCCTCCTTTTTTGTCCTTTTAAAAAAGATATATAATTTGAGAAATTATGGAAAATGTCTATACTTATAATACATGTATTTTATTGGTGAAATAACTGAGTAGGGTTTGATGTTTTTATTTTATTTTATTTTTGGGTACTGGGGATCGAACTCATGACCTCGCACTTACCAGGCAGATACTTATGCCACTGAGCTAAATCTCCAGCCCCTTTTATTGTAATTTTAATTAAGTTATTTATTATCTGGGTTTTTAGACAGGGTTTCACACATAGTCCAGGCTGACCTCAAACTTGCAATCTTCCTGCCTCAGTCTCCTGAGTGCAGGGATTACTGGTAGGGCCCCCACCTGACTCAATGGTCTTTTTCGTAGGGCCTCAAATCACTGTAAATGCATTTTTTTCCCAAGAGTATTTTTAGGCCTGTAGTTGTAACTGGAGGTGTCTGCGTAGTTCTAGGTCAAGTCCTCCATCAGCCCACACTGAGCCCTAACCAGCCGTGCAGCCCAAGCCTACATAATTAGCCCCTGGGTAAAATGCCAAAGCAATCAGTTCTGTGTCCCTTTATTTCCTCCTCATTGTGCAACATGCATATCTCTCTGTGACAGTGTCCCTTTATCCCACAGAACTGTGACCAAGTGACAATTATTCTACCCCAAATGACTGCAACAAGACCTTAAACTTAACTACCTTGTTTGTCTCAGCTGTAAAGTTGCAAGAGCTTTTGTTTAAAGTACACACAGAGCATGGTGGCCCTTGCCTATATTATAACTGCAATACTCTTGGAAACTGAGACAGGAAGATCTCCAATTCAAGCTCGGCCTGGGAAACTTAGCGACTTAGCGAGAACCTGGAGTTATATTATAGGTCAGTGTAAAAACACTGGCTTCAATCCCCAGTACCACAAAACAAACAAACAAACAAATGCATGTAGAAAGCATGAGGATCTTTTGGGTTTCATGTTTCAATGAAACATTTTAAATACCATCGCAAGTATTATGCTGTTTTTAAACTGGAGCAATCCAAGTCCTGCTAATTTCCTTTAATTCCCTTCTCTTTCCCAACTATTCTGCATTCATCCTTTATTTTACCTTTAAAGCAGGAAAAAAGAAAATAATTATTTAGAAGTCTGTACTCCTGAGAGAATCACAACCTCCACACTTTGAGAGATTAGTCAGGCACAATGTAGAAAAAGACAGTGCTCAACAACAGAAATGGTTTCTTAAACTCCTGGACAAAAGAAATCAAGTTGCCCTGTGATCAAACTAAATGAAATTACAGAGGAATAAGTAAGAATTTGAATGTCAGACAATTTATTTTCTTGTTCCTCTGCTTTTGTTCTGAGGGGTAAGTTAGGTAGCTAGACTCTCAATTAAATTTGTATGAATTAATGAATATTAAGAAGTTGTTTGACAAGCAACCGCACAATTGATTGATATGCATTCTGGATATTTTATCTGGTTATCCATAAAAAAACAGAAGCAGTGGGTATAACGGCACATGCCTGTAATCCCAGCACTGGGGAGGCTGACGCAGGAGTATTGCCACAAATTCAAGGTCAGCCTGGGCTACACAGTAAATCAAGACCAGTCTGGACTACATAGCAAGATCCTGACTCAACAAACAAACAAACAGTTAAATAACACGGCTGCAGTAACAGATAAATGCTAAAGATGACCTAACGGAATAAAAATTTCTCATTCAAACTGCAGCTCAGCCTGGTGTGTAGCAGGAGATTCGGGAACCCAACCAAGCCTCGTCCACCTGGAAGTGGGAGCTCCAAAGTAATTCCACCTGGTGGATGGGAGGAGGGGGCTGGGGGTCTCCCTCAGCGATTTCCGTGGGCCAGGCTGAGGAGTGGCATCCTATCTTCTGTCTGAACTCTGTGGCCAGTGCCCAGCGATGTGGGTAATCTAACCGCAAAGCAGTCTGGGAAATGATTAAATAGGATGCAGCTCCTAAAAATAATGAGCCTGACTTATACACACTGTCCAAGAGGAAGCATCCAGGGCGTACTAATAATTGAGTACGTTTCAGAGTACGATGTGTTTGCATAGTATTTATTAAAAAATGCAAAACTCCACTGCTGCCCTGTCTATCTTTGCATAATCCTGGTGAAAGTCCCAGGAACAAGAAATACCCTGGGTACTGCAGCACATGAAATACCTTGGCTCTACTACAGGGGCCAAGGAGGGAGAGACCAGCAGAAATGTGAGTACTAACTTTTTCTTTGCACACCTTGGGGACTCCCCCCTCCCATTTCTAATAAAGCTTACATACTTAATTTGGGGTTTTAAAAATGAAGTGTGATTTTAAAATATCAAAACAAAACAAATAAAATACCAAAACAAACTTTTATAATGACATACACATATATGTGAATAGGTTGAAGCCTTCATAACATGAAATTTTATTTTTTTGGTACTGGGGATCAAACTCATGACCCTGCACTTGCCAGGCAAGTGCTTGTGCTGCTGAGCTATATCCTTGACTAATAAAATGAAATTTTAAAAAGAAGTGGAGAGGAAGAATCTTCACTGTAATATTTGATTCTCTAGAAAGGTACTTTCCAAAGTGGAGCAGGGCCTGGATGCATCTCAGGCTATACTGTACCCCAAGGAAGGTACACAATGCCTTGCTCATTCAAGCTTAGCTCATTATTGCCTCATTAGAAATTTAGTTACCAGTTCCATGCACATCAGGAGTACCTGCACCTAAATATTTGAATCCTAGACGTGTTTGGGTACTTTCTCTCCCTCTCTCTTCTTATTACATCAATATTCTGATTTTAATGGAGAAAAACAAAGCTACTGTGTGTTTTGGTTGGAGTGGGTCCACTCCTCACACCGCAACTTATTCAATAGTCTTAACCAATACTACGAGCTGAATTCTGGATGCCTGGATCCACAAAATCTTCCAAGGTCCAATTTGTGTAAACTAGGTGTGGTGGTACAAGCCTGTAACCCCAGCATGCAGAGGCTGAGGCAGGAGGATCCCTGTGAGTTTGAAGCCGATCTGAGTTACATAGCAAGTTCAAGGCCAGCCTGGACTATATATCGAGACCCTACCTCAAAAATAAGTTTAAAAAAATTCCACCCTCTTAGGGCTGGAAGGCCCAGTTGGCCTCAGTCGTGATCCATTTGGCAGTTTGTTTTCTGGCCTGTGTCATTACCTGCTTTCTGGTCTATATTCTCCCTGTAGGCCTCAGAGATGAAAGACTCCGCCTTTAGAGTCAAATCTCCTTTAATATTTGGCCTGGCAACTGGGTATGGAATACTGGCAACAAACGCACTCATGCACACACGCACAGAGTGATGAGCTCCAGGTTCTGCAAAGCAACATAGGACGAATGATTAGCCAGGCCCCCTCAGTCTCCGGGGATGTGGGCAGTGGCAGGAATCAGAAGTTTCTTCTGTTTTGATAGCCATGGGTGCTTGAGTTTGCCTTTAGTCAGGGCTTTGGCTAAGTCACTTCTGCTGGGAAGGATAAGGGGGGGCTTCCTTTCACCCTCTCCTCTGAAAGAGATTTCTTGGAAAAGGCCCTATTTAAGTTGCAAGCATTGTTTAGCATTATTTGAGACCTAGATAAGAAAACATCAATAGGAAGCAAAACAAAATGGTTGAGGAAAACAGAATGATAGTGAGGCAGGGACATTATCTGAGCCACACAGAGGGGTATGTGGGCTATTCGTCTGAAGACTGCCTGACTCCTGGTTAAACAGGCAGGATGATCAGAGCAGATCGCCAGTTTCTAGATATGCAATTGAATGATTATCTAATGTGTGAATGACTTGAACCAAGAACAGTAGAATAGTGTGAAACACCCCTCCAGAAATTCAAAGTCATACAATTTTATTTATTGATCTCTGCTATTTATTCTGTGGCATACAATGGTGAACACCTTTGTTTCAGAGTTTTGTAGTCAAAACAAGACAGAGACCCAAAAAGAAACAAAATACAGCAAAACAAGGACATGCAGTATGTGATAGAGGCCAACGAAAGACTCTCACTATAAATTCTATTGACTTTCGGGGGAGGGTGCGATCACATTCTGCTGAAACAGCCAAGGAAAGCGAACATTGGAGCCAGATACTTGGGGATGGATTTGATTTAGAAAAGCAGAGAGAAAAAGGAAGCCATCTGACCCAAGATGGGCGCACATAATACAGGGACATTTGCATAGCGCTTTACAGTTTGCAGAGCTTCCTGCCCACACAGGGAAGGGAAAAGAGCTTTTCAGAGCCAAGTACCAGGACCCATCTGACCAATCTGACGGAGCAGAAAGCAATCATTCCTCCTTTTCCCCTCTCTCCTGTCTTTTCTTCTTGACCAAGGTTCATGGTTTCATATTGACTTGCTAATCCAAAGCCCTTTTATAGGGGCTTTAACTAAAAGAATAGCCTAAGAGAGCTGAGGGACCATTTCCGAAAGAAACTCATCATACCCAATGGCTGCGTGTGTGCACCTGTGTGTGCAGGCATGCGTGCGCGGGTGTGTGCACACAGGCAATGCGACGTGGCCACTGACAGTTGGCATGAGAGATTTTCTATTTGGGATGAAAAAGACATTTTGTGGTTTGTGATCCCAAATTTAATACCTACTGGGTTTGAAGGGCTCCTTTTCTAACCCTGCTTTCTTTCTCATCCCTTCTCTGCTCGAATCTGTTCTTATTCCCTGTTTCACGGCCCTTTAGCTTTCACATCTCTCCTGCCCTCTGAGCTCTTCTGTCTGCCTGAAGGGTCCCCCAGCTTTCATTCTCAGGCCAAACCCCTCCTTCAGGAGCTCTTCTGCTAGGAAGGCACCTAAAGCTTGTCTGCATCTTTCTCCACTGCTGCAGCGCTTCTTAATACTTGGAGGGAGATTGTAACATGGAGAATGTGATGAATCTCCTGGAGTCCTGGACATATATACACACACACACAGACACATGCAAATGAGTGTCTAATTTCAAGGGACTCATGGCCCTCTGCAAACATTGCTTTTCTAGATCACAGTTGTTTACCATAAGCCATACACTTCAAGGCCTTAAAATATACTTTTATATTATTCCGTGTAATGTAATCTTCCTAACTGGACTAACCATAAAGGTAAAGTGGTTTAGACACTTTTGATAGCTTTCATGGAACTTGGTTCAGGGTGGATCACACAGGAGTGTTTAATATTTTAAAAAAGGCTTGATAAGCAAATGATGGTACACCCATACACCCATGGAACGTCCTTAGTGACAAAAATAAATGAGATATCAGGTCAAAGAAGACAGGAGGAGAATTTAAATGCATACTAAGGGAAAGAGCCAATCTGAGCAGGCAACATACCGCAGGGCTCCAATTGTGACACTGCAAAGGGGCAAGACCATGGGACCAGAAAGGCTCTGTGGTCACTGGGGCTGGGCCTGTGGGAGGTGAAGAGGTAGAGGCAGGGAGGCTGTTGTCTGAGCGTTGAATCGGCTCTACAGCATTATCCAGTTTTCAGAACTCACAAGGATGGAGCTAAATGTGAACCATAGACATTACTCAAAATAATATGTCAGCGTTGGTTCAGTTATGACAAATGCACCACACTGATGCAAGATGTTAATGAAAAATGGGATGGGGGTGGCACACGCCTGTCATCCCAGCACTTGGAAGGCTGAGGCAGGAGGATCACTACAAGCTCAAGGCTGGCTTGAACTACATAGCAATAAATACCCTCTTTCTCTCTCTCTCAAAAAAGTCTGTTAACTTAAAAATAAAGATTTTGGGCCAGGGATTTAGCTCAGCGGCACAGGCACCTGTCTGGCAAGCACAAGGTTTTGAGTTTGATCCCCAGTACAATGAATAAATAAATAAATAAAACAAAGATTTTTGACCCAAGTTTCTACTGGGATAAAAAATATGCAGTGTCTCAGTGTAATATGGGTAGTTTAGCTTTCTGATACACATTGTTGTCAGACTTGCTACTTGGCATCATATCAACACAATCTAGGATTTTAAGGTAAATTAACTGAATGAATAAGATATAGTCTCATCATATAGACTTGGTCCAATCCCAAAGTCAAAGAAAAATTTAGCATTTAATGCACAAATTTCAACATGAAAAAAATCCATTAAAATATCCTTAGTGAGTCTTACCGTGAGTGGAAAGAAGGTTTACATTGTCATGTTGCCACTTGAAACAGATCTTTCTTCTTGGTCTGTTTTTATGTTCTTAACAGAAACTTTGAGGAAAAGCCATATCTACCTGGAATGAAATGAACATTTGGAGCCACCAAAAATCAGCTTAGCAAATAATGACCCCAGGTTCATTGTCCTGTTTTCAACTTTGAAAGAACATAATTAGGGTGACTGGTCAGGAAGCATCTCCCCTGTGGTTACAGCTGAATTGATGACAGTCAGCCCTGATATCCAGAGGTTTCACATCTGCAGATTCAACCAATCGAGGATCCAACATATTCTTGAAGATTGCATCCATAGGCTGGGGATATAGCTCAGCAGCACAGCGTCTGCCTGGCAAGCATGAGGCTGTGAATTCAATTCCTGGTACTAAAAAAAATAAAATAAGATTACATGTGTACTAAGCAGGTACATTGTCATTATCCCCTAAACATTTCATGTACTAACTGATGGTACACAGTGACACAGAAGTAGGTGCTATAAGCCATCTAGAGATGATTTAAGGTATGTAAGAGCATGTGTGCAGATTCTGTTGAAACACTACCCTATTTTATACAAGGGACTTGAGCATCTGCAGACTTGGGCATCTGCAGAGATCCCAGAACCAGCCCCTCCAGCATACTGAAGAAAAGAGATTCTGAGGTCAGGCAGGGATTTGGCCATAGTATTAACCACTGCGACGACTGACCCTCCACCTCATCTCTCCTCAGGGGCGCCATCTTGTTCACTTATCAGGATGACTGAACCAAGCAGGTGTGGTGGTGCACAGACTGAGAGGCTGAGGCAGAGGATACCACCTTCAAGCCCTGACTAGATAATTTAGTGATTTAACAAGACCTTATCTTTGTTTTTTGGTGCCAGGGATCGAACTCACAACGTCATGTTTGCCAAGCAGGCACTTACGCCACTGAGTTAAACCACTGGCCCAACAAAATCTTATCTTAAAAAAAAAAAAAAAAGGCAGTGGTGGTGGCTGGGGATATAGCTCAGTATGAAGGTCATGTGTTGTTCAATCCCCAGGGATGCCAATAAAATTTAAAAAATTAAAAGACCAAATTTCAAAGTCCATTATCTTGTCCATCTTAACAAATTAACCCCCCCGGTTGTAAGAAAGCACTTCATTGCCAGATGGAGAAAAGGAAAGCTTTTTTCCTTCTGCTCTGCTAACCTCTCCTATCCCAAGCAAGCAAGTCTCACCAACTCCTGGCTGTTCTGCAAATTCTGGATTTGGGGAGAAAGAGGGAAGATGGAGGGGTCAAGGACAGAGATCATAAACAAAGGCTTTCCATGGCAGACACTGCTGGGCACCCCAAGTGTCCACTCCCAGTTGCGCAGACGGTGTTCAAGCTCCTCAAAGGGGCCACGCTAGTCTTGGCACGCTGCCCTGGCCCTAGCCGTTGATCTGGCCACCGGAAGCATTCATTTGCTTTTCTGCTCTCCCTTCTGAAATAATGACCAAAGATTGTTTACCACGTCGTGCACGAGCGCTGGCCCCAGCTCTTCCCAGAACACTCATGCCATGCATTCCGAGTGCTTAGCCCCGGGTCGCCATTGTGCACCCACAATAAATCTTAGTTTATCAAGAATCTGGGTAGTCACAAAGCTCAGATGGCACATTTTTTTTTTTTTTTTTAGCCAACAGAAGTCAGGGCGGACAGTCACTGCTGCGAGTTCAAGAATCTGAGATGGATGAAGCCGAGCAACAGAGAAGTAAACCAGCAAGTCAAAGGGGAAGGAGAGAAACTGGTGAGACGGGAAGAGAAAAAGGCATGGAAAAGAGGAAGAAATGGAAGCTGGGGTGGTGTGTGTGGGGGGTGAAACAAGGGGGAGACGAAAGAGGGAGCCCTTGAGTGGGCAGCACCCGGTTCTACTGTGCTGAGGACAGAGGAGCCAGGTCTTTTGTCCTGGAGCCGCACACCCAGCCACCTACCATGTGACTTCTGAGGTGCGGGAGGGAAGCAGAAGTGGCACCCAAAATGCCAGTCAGTGCCACTGACGCTGAACAATCATAACCTGTGGAGGCTCCAAGAAGGGTGAAAATATAAACCTTCCAGGCGAGAGAACACTGTCTCTCTGTACATTTCATAGATCAAAGCTCCTAGAGGGTGTTTGTTCCGAAGCCTTGGTGGCTCCGTTTTAGATAAAGTTGTTTTGTGCACACAGTAGTAACTCCTGTTCCTGATGGCAACCCTGAAGCCTGACAAAAACCTGAAGGAAACTTCTGAATGTCTGAGTTTTCAAAGAAAGGTTAGTTGTGTAGAGTGTGGTTTGAAGAGAGAATGCAGGTTAAGTGTTGAGTGTTAACTGTATTCTAATTTTTTTGTAGATTGGTTTAAAAAAATATTGGCAAATAATGGTTACAATCATAATGACTACATAATCTTTTCCCATTCACCACAGGAGCTGGTACCTGTATTTAACATATTGCAATTCCTTTTACTTCCCTTCTGCTTCCTCATTGAGGATTGCAAGTCCAGGTGGGTAAGTAGAAATCACTCTCAATTACCTAGGATGTGTTCTGGTCCCCAGCCAGGCAGGACCTCAGATTTTTTTTTTTTTTTTTTTGTACCAGGGATTGAACTCATGACCTTGCACTTGCCAGGCAGGCGCTTACACCACTGAGCTAAATCACCAGCCCCCAAGGACTTCAGATCTTAACTCTGATCCCAGAAGTACAATTGTGTGCTGTGCATCTCCCCCTGGAAGCCCTGCATTGTCCTGAAATGTTGAACCAGGCCTTAGCCTTGTGCTGTTCTTCTCTCAGACACTAGTCCCATTTGACCCCTGCTCTCCCCTTGCATTCTCTCTTCTTCACTTCCATGTGCTACCAAGTTTGTCTCCAGATCCTTGCCATCCCTGCTACCCTTCATTAAACCCAGGTCCTCTTTTACTGGGCTTACTCTCGACTCTTCCTGTGTCAGCCAGTGCGCGCCCTGGAACAAGTTCCTTAACGCTGCTCTGCCTGGCTGCAGACCAAGGGTCTCCTGGTCATCCACGGGGTCTCCTGGCTCCCAGTGGCAGCCAACCTGGCTCAGCCCACACAGCTCATCAAGCCCTATCTACTGAGTTCCATCAACCTCTTAATCACATTTCCTTCCCCAACGGGGAGCTTCCCATTCCAGGTTCCTAGCCAGAAACTTGCCCATCAGGTTCTGTTCCCCTCTCTCCACTAAACCCACCAGCAAGTCCTGCAGAACTTTCCCAGATCATTAACCAGTGGATGTCCTTCATCTCCAAGGTCACCACCCTTGTTCAGACCAACCCCATCCCTCCCAGAGAGACCGTAAGCCCTGCTCCAACCTCTTTCTGCCCTCCCCATCTGCTCTGCACGAGGTGTCCCAGCAGGCATCTGGGTGCTGGAGTTGTGTGTGTGCACCTCCATGCCTAGTCCTGCGTCTCCTAAATTTTTAAGCTTTTCTCATTGATGGTTTAACCCTTCTTTCATGTTTAAAAGCCTTATTTGACTGAGTTCAGTCTTTCCTCTTCTTATCACAACCCAGGGGAGGAATAATTTATACCTCATTATATTTTATCACTCCCATTTATTTTTCCTCAACTTCTTCCTATCTCAGAAAGTTTATTCTCAGAAAGTTTTGGGAAATTTCAAAAATAAGCTCTTTCCTCCTCCTGCTTCCTGAAACACTCTCCTCTCTGTCTGTGTTATGCTCCCTCATATTTGTAACTCCTGCTCTTCCTCTCCTCACACTTTTTTTCATCCATCTGTGCCGTGATTTCGCCCTTTGCCCCATCAGGATGCTGCTTTCACTCTGGATGTCCTCCTTGGTGGACACATACACTCCAACATTTCGCTGCTACCCTTATGCCTGGTGTCTGGTCCAGGGCCCAGCCCAGATGTCTTGGAGGCTGCCTTTTGATAGCCAATTGTCCACTGGACATTTCCAACCAAAAGTGTCCCAGGCTGGAAGCCACCAGAGCTGCCTTTTCTTGAGTAAGTGTTCCTTGCATGGTGGATCTTTTAACTCTAGTTAAATAATCCTTCCTGCTCTCATGAAGATGATCACATCTCTCCTAAAGCCCTTTGAAGCTTCCAGGCCAGTGTCCCAACAGGATCTCAAAGCCATTGAGAACATTCTTTCTTGATCTCATTTGTCCCTGCCCCTTGCTGCATTTGGTTCCCAGCTTTCTGCTCAGTTTAAAGTTCCCCATCTCCATCTTGCATGACCTTGCCCCATGGCAAATGGTTTTCTGTGGTTGGGTGGGTCATCCCTGCTCTGTAGCATTTGCTGACTTCTGTGGCATAAATCCTCCTATTGATCAAAATCAAAGTCCTAGCATGAGCCTGGTGAACTGAAGTTGAAAGAGATGGGCAGTAGCCACCATTAGACAGAATTTCTACTGTGCAGAGCTGATAGCCCTTAAAAACCCTTCAAGGAAAAAGAAAAAGAAAAAGAAAGCTTTAAAGGAAGAGATAGTGGTAAACTGGAGTAAAATAATTAGGAAGTTATACATTTGCACTATTTACCATATTTATTTTTAACATGATTCATTTAATTGCACACATAGATTTTAATTTTTAACAAGAGCCATATTTAACAACCAGCAGGCAGGATGCCCGAACACTTAGCAATCAGTACCCTAGAGCCTGTCCCAGGCAGCTCCTGTGAAGGCTCACCCTCTGCCCAGAGATCTCCGTCCCTACTGACGTCTACTGAGTAAGGTTACGTTTTGTGACAAGAAGTGATACGTGATGATCTGGGTGTATTTCACCTGACCTTACTCACACCAGGTTGGCTCATCCCACACTGGGAAGGTACCACCCTCCCACTCTGGCACATGTACCTCCACCGCATCCCAAGGATCCTCTTTGGATCTGTCTTCCGCTGATTCTCTGGGCTTTCTGTGCCTCATGCATCTCTGTAATCCCAGTAGCGTGCCCACCATGCACATAGTGGTGCTCAGTGAATCGTTGTGTAAAGAACTGAAGATTCCTTTCCTCCTCTGTCTCTATTCCTAATCATTCTGGGAAGCACTGTGGCCACATGACAGAACAGCACAAGTGCCAGCCCTCGGTGAAAAGAACAAGATATCTGTTGGTTGGATGAACTGACCAAGTGACCAGAGTGTTTGTCAATAGGAATAGTTTACTCCTCTCGGTTTTTTGGGGGAGGAGGGATGTGTTATCCCATCTGGTCCCCAGACATGAGATCTCCATGTCTATGGCTGCCATGGCTCATGCTGTGTCTATAGAATATCAATTCACCCCTTTTGGGGGAAATAAGTGTGTTAGGGTTCTACAGGGAGACAGAGTCAATGTGATGGATGGAAAGATGGATGGACAGATAGCTGAGATTAATTAGGGGAATTGACTCATACAATTATGAAGGCCAAGATGTCCCAAAACATGCTATCTGAAACCTGGAGTCCCAAGGGTTCTGGGAAGGTGGGTAGGTTTAAGTCCAAAAGCCTCAGAACCAGAGAGGCCAAAGGCATAAAACTCTCAGCAAAGACCAAAGGTCTGAGAAATGGGGCGAGAAATGTGTCATGTAGAATTAGTACAAGTCCTGAGGCCAGAGAGCTTGGAGTTCTGATGTCCTAGGGCTGAAGAAAAAAAGATATCCTAGCTTCAGGAGTGAGAACAAGCTCATTTATCTTCCCTCTGCCTTTTGGTTCTGTCCAGGTCCCCAGACAATTGAGTAGTGCTGGCCGATGCTGAGGGCAGACCTTCCCCATCTGTCTGTCAGCTCACATGCAGGTCTCTTCAGGAAACACTGCACAGACACACCCAGAAAGAATGCTTCACCAGCTCTCGAAGGATGTTATGGCTTGTGTCTAGATGTCCCTTCCCAAGCCTCACGCTTTTGGAGCTTTTTGCAGGTGACTGGATCATGGGTGCATGATATTGATTAAAGGTGATATTAGGGTTAAGGATTAGCCACAGACTGGCTTAGCATAGTTCTGGATGTGAAGGATGGGAATTACAACCTGAGTGTGGGTGGCACCTTCCAATACACTTACAACCTGGCTGGGGTAAAACAGAAAGGCAGGTTCACTGCTGCCGCCTTTCTGCTCAGCCCACCAGGGTTGTTTCTCCTCTATCATGATGCTATGCCTTGGAGCCAGCCGACCATGGACTGAAGTCTCTACGAGCTGTGAGCTACAATGAAACTTTCCTTTGTTAACTTGTGGGTATTGGGGATTGTGTCCCAGCAATGAAAAAGTAATTAAAACAGAACCCCTAACCCAGTCAAGTTGACACCTAAAATGAACCTTCCCAGTGCTTATTCGTGGCAGTTACACACTGATGCTCTACAGCTCTCTGAGCCCTGACCTGGTCTCTTCAACTGAAGGAAAATTAACACTCTTAAGTCATCCATCTGACTGACAGAGAATTAAAATAGCTCGCAAGGAAGAGTTCTCTGTCGGTCAGAACAAACAGAGATTGGGCATCCATTTTGTGACATGTACTATATGGTTACATGGGATGGATCAATGGAAAAGAATTTAAAAACATACTCATGATTTTTTGGTGTGTTTTTCAACAGGATGCTTGTCATTTTAATGGCTACAGACTCTAATTTCTAAGGCGTTTCAGAGTAGCTCATATTTTATAGCCAATTAGTGGTACGGGCTTATCTTAGAGCACCCAATTTACCATCCATCTACACAACTGCGGCTCCAGTCTTGCTCAGTGCATGCTCTAGAATGATTTTGTACTTCACTGGGATGCCTTGTTTATATAACAGAATCTTTTTGTTTTCCAAGATGATTCAACAGTTCCATTAAGCAACAGCAAAAGTTGCTGTCACTTCCCCAGAGCAGATTTCAATCTTCACAAGATTTATATTTCACAAATAAATATTTAAAAGCAAATCATAACAGATTTGAAACCAACAATGTCACATATCACCAAACTATGCCAGTTAGTCTGGTCTATATCTTTTAGAAATTGTATGTTACTGAAACTCAGCAAGAGATACTCTGTCCCTAAATGAAAGTTAGAGGTCTTTCAGATCCTGTCTACTCACACGTCAGTCTGAAAAGCAAATTCAATTAATCAAATTCAGGTTTAATTCATATTCAAGTAGGCATAATTTGAAAGCTTAATTTTGGCTTGGACTCAATTTGAAAAATGTTGAGATTTCTCTAAATCTCCTTTTATAGGGAGATGTTATTTCTTGCTTGTGATGAGTGCAAATCTGCCTGAATGCTGCACACACAGCCACTCTTTGTAACTTTGATAATGGGTTACACTTTTGGTGGGTAGATGTTTCCCAAGAATGGAAAAATGGAAGAAGGTGTGATATAAGTAAGAATGGTGAATCGTGCTGCATAATCATCTGAAAGCCAGATCATCCCCATTGAAGGACAAAATAGCAGGGACAGAATCTTCTACACCTGCCTTTGAGATGTTGTTCAGGACAATTATCTGCATCTGTACTTCATGGTTCTTGACTAGAAATGATTCCAGTGGCGTGACTGAGTCTCTTGGAGAGGGACACAGTAGAAACTAACTTATGGAATCCAAGTCTAGCCATGGCATAAAGACTGAGTAACAGACTGTTAAGAGGAAGAAAGAAGGACAAGAAGAAAAGTAAGGCAAGGACTCTTCACTCTCAAAAGAACCGCATGAATAGTTAACTCTACAGACGAAAACTGCCAAGGGCTTCGGACGAGGGAAACTTCTAGACATTTAAAGCAGACCCAACTGCTAATACTTCCAATGGCATGGGATAGATTCTATTATAAATGAGAAACAACCCTTTTAAAGTGGTCAAAGGCTGAAATTGGCCTATATGATGGTGGCTATGTCAAAGCATCTAATGGGTGCTAGGTAGTAGCTAGGGGGGATATTCCTGCACTTCTTTTAGAGAAATTGCTTTTCATAAATTTTAGATGCGTGCAGGAACAGATGGCTGAGACACAGCAATGGTTATAAATCTGGGACCAATAGCTTCCAGCTCCCAAATTCAAGGTCTCCACATGCTGGCCTAGCACAAGTGGAATTCATGTCAGAGAATAGTCTTCCATAGGTGGTAATTTAGTACCTTCTGTGTCTTTCTCACTGCCATCCTTGAAAAGCAACAGTATGCAGGAATGTTAAAACTGCTCTCTTCTATCTGCACATCAGAAAGGGCTGGGTGGAAGGTCTTTCCAAGGAAGAGAAAATCAGGCTGAAATGTTCTACACTATGTGGCTGAGGCTGGATTCCTATTGAGCAAATCTGCACCAATGTGGGGAGATGGTACTAACCCCACTTGTTGGGGTGAACTTCTCAGACACAGAGGGAGGAACAAATGGTCCCAGTGCACAAATTAGACACCGTCCTACCAATGCTTTGACTCAAGCCAAAAGATTCCAGGAGTTTTTTCCTGTTCTGAAGTAACATACGTTCATTCCCTATTCTAAACAGTTTGGATGAACATGGAAAGAAAACTTCTTAACATTGACCATGAGCACTCACAAAAGCACCTCTTGCTCTGTGTTGCATTTTGTGGACCAGACTTAAGAGACAAGATTCTTCCCAGAGGCTGAGACGAGCGGGAACTGAGTAGGAGGGATGAACTGAGTCCAAGAGACACAGGAGAAGGAGGACTGGAACAAATGTATTCATTTCTCCACTTTCCCATTCCCGGACTTAGGGAAAGGGTTGAGGGCTCCATGCTCCTGCACTGGTCACCTGGCAGCCCCCATGAGGAGGGAGTGGTCACATAGCCTCACCTGCAGAGCTGGGATGACTTCAAAGAACCTGTGGGTTCAGAGTCAGTCCTCTGGGGGAGGCGCCCATTTGATTTGAAGAACAGGGAAGAGCATTCTGGGGGAGGCCTGGACCTGGTCTGTCCAGAGTTCCAGAGATCTCCAGGCCCTAGATCACTGATGTCCTTTCCAATCATGCTCTGTAGCTGATCCTGAGACGCCTTACCTATGGCAGTAGAACTTAGGAATTCTAGAATTCCAAAACCACGAACTTTCTAGATCTTCTTTGTAAGAATGTTAAAAACACTGACAAATACTCAATTCAATGATGCCATACATCGAATGCACACACTTTGCCAAGAACAGGTGTCAGGCAGAGCTGTGACACTGGGACCAGGTCTCTGCAGTATCAGGGTGGGTGAAATGCAGACAGATGGAGCCTCCTGGTCCTATCTGCTTTCACTCTCCAGGAGCACCTGTCTCTGCGGCTGGTGTCCACTGCACCTGGCTTGTCTAGCGACATTCAAAAGGTGTTTCTGTGGGATAGTTTGGGTGTCTCCCACACCTACGTGTCCTGTCTTATGTAGAGGCAGTACTCCAGCAGCTTTGTTGAGAAGGCGACATGTTACATGTGATAGCAGAGTCCTGTCATGGAAACAGGCCAGGACATGAGCAGCTGGCCATCAAACCTTGTTCTTGCCTATGTTCATTGACCTGGCCAAGCTGGACCAAAACTATTCAGTTAAGGGGACACTCATTACAGCCTTGCCTGAATCAGGGGACAGTGTTACCATCAGGGGGAAAGAAGTACGCAGGCATCTTAGTACAAAGTAGGAAAGAGAGTTCTTTCTGGGCTGCCCCGATTTAGGGCTCTAGGGAAACATGATACAGATCCCGAAGCTGAGCAACCAAACAAAGGCTGCTTGTTGAAGAAGGGGGCCTCCTAGAATTGGAGGAACTCAGGCAGAGGCTAGGTGCCTCAGTGTCAGGGGTGCTGCAAGCGCCAGATGTTTCTTTTTTCTTTTTTTTTTTTTTTTTGGTACTGGGAATCAAACTCATGACCTCATGCTTGCCAGGCAGGCACTTAAGCCACTGAGCTAAATCCCCAGCCTCTCTAGATGTTTCAAAGACTGTCATGTTGGCACTGACCTAGAGTCTACTTGACCTCCACATCCTGTGCTCTTGCCTTGGGTCTAAAGTCATTGTCACTGGGTGGCGAGTTTTCTCCAGCACAGGGGATTGTCTCATCCATTGTCCTCCCCAGGTGTCTGCTCCGCAGGAGGCTCAAGTATCCTGAGCCTGTCTCCTGGTGTCTGCTCTGCACGGTGTCCCGACTGTGCCATGTTCCACCCACTCCTCCAACCCCAGCTGTGAGCCTAAGTTCCGTCTCAAACCCAAACTTATTTGACAGTGTCCAAACTTGTTGGGGAAAGGAGAGGTGTCCACACGACACTGACAAGGAATATGATTTGACTCTCAGCTTCACCATCTGGTGGTTCTGAGGTCGAAAATAAAAAAAGGGAATCAAAAGCCCATGTCAGAGCCGGACACTGTGGCACACGCTTGTAATCCCAGCGCCCTTGGGTGCCTGAGGCAGAAGGTTCACAAATTGGAGTCCAACCTGGGCCATTAACAACTTAATGAGACCCTGTCTCAAAATAAAAAATTAAAAAGTAGCCAAGAATGTAGCTCAGAGAGAAAGTTCTGGGCTCAATCCCCAGTACCAGGGGAGAGGGGATGTTAGGATTTGTATTTGAGGGAGTCTTTACCTTGCTGTGCCAAGGCTGTGAGAGAAATGGAGAGACCGAGAGAAAGAGCCAGAGAGAGAGAGAGAGAGAGAATGTGCCCTGCAAAGCAGCCCCATGTGGATCCCAGTCCTCACCTTGGCAGTTTTCCTGGTTTCTAGGCAGCCTGACCAGGCAGACAGAACAATTTGGTCAATTCCACAGAGAGGCGACATCTTTTGAAATACATTATTCTAATCAGCAGCTTCTTCCACCAAACGAGTGCAGTGAGTTAACACACCCCAAACCGACTTTGTTGGTAAACATCACCCAACTGTTTTCTTACTAATTTACCTTGGCAACACCTTTCCATCGTGCAATTATGTGGGATTCCAGGCCCATATTTATGCCCATCCCACACACCTTATGTTACTTCATCTTCTGCTACTGAGAGAAAGGACAGCCTTCTTAGCTTCTGTGGAGCTTTAAGTGGTCCAGGTAGCCAGGTGGAGTGGTGCACACCTGTAATCCCAGCACTGGAGAAGCCGAGGCAGGAGGATTACTCAAGTTCTAGGCCAGCTAGGTGACAAAGTGAGTTCAAGGCCAGCCTGAACTACTTAGCGAAACCACATCTGGGGGGGAAAAAAAAAACCATTCCCCAAACTCAATGGTGCATTCTCCTTTTCTTCCTTTTCTTATGATATTCCATTAATTATATCTTTCATATGAAGCCCAGTTTGGGAAATAATTCTGTGGCTGTTTCAATAAATTGATGTGTTTTATGGAAGATTAAGCAGATGTTTGGATGATGAGAACAAACCTCAATGTACTTCAGGTGTCCCGACAGTGTCCTGGCTACCTTTATAACCTGAAGAATATTATTGCCATCTAGTGGCAGCTACCTAAAATACAGGCATCTGGGCATTCATTCATTCATTCGTTCGTTTTCTCAGCACCTACTGAGTGACAGGCTATTATTTTCCTGCCCATGGAGGATATATTGTTGAACCAAATATAGACCTTTTCCCCAAAAGGTTTACGTCTAGAGTGTAGATAGAAGCACCCTCCATGGGTAGGATTGGGGTGCTGTGACAGGACGCAGATTAACAACCCATCATCTCTGGGAGATCCTGGGAGGCTTCCTTGAAGTGCCATCTACCATGAGTCATGAAGGGGCACATGGAAGGAGCCCAGCCTGTTATGGAAGGTGAAGATAAGAGGGGCACGAGATCAGTACCCGCTCCAGGGCAGACCAGGAGGGAGCTGGGACCAGTAGGGACACAGGGTTGGCCGGGTGTTCAGGTATGAGAGCAAATATTCCTGCTTCCTGTTGGTCTTTGGGGTGTGAAAGACCTTTGAGCCCTGATTAGAGTAGACGCCACACTCCAGGGGTCTGCAGGTGGATAGAGATGGGCAGGTGGGGCACCTCCAGGGGCTCCGGTGGAGCTCTGGGCAGCTCCAGGGGTCTGCAGGTGGATAGAGATGGGCAGGTGTGGGCACCTCCAGGGGCTCCAGGGGAGCTCTGGGCAGCAAGAGGAGAGTGGAACCCCAGCTCACAGCGCAGCCTCCTGAGAGACCCGTGGGAAGACTGGCCTGGGGGGGTGTTACAGCTGAGTGGGGGCAAAAATAGTCCAGGTTCTTGTGCATGACAAGGAAAGAATCACCAAGTGTACACCTTGTAGTCTACAGTAAAACAGCTGCATTTACTGAAGGTCACGGGATGGGAGCAGTAAGAACAGGGGGAAGGGGAGAAAAAGGGGTTTGGGCTTCCAGCATTTAACAGGTCAGGTACTGTGATCCTCAGTGCCTGCCTGTCTCTCACTGGTGTCAGTAATCCGCCACCTCACGCATCGCGATCTCCCAAGTTTAAATCTGTATCATCCTTGGGGTGGTGTAGTGTTGATCACTGAGTGGAGAGAGAGGCAGTGGCTCATACAACTTCCCTGTCTCTAACTGTACCAGTGGAAGAGGCTGTCCCCTTTTCCTGCCTGACCCCAGAACTGTCTACTGGCCATTGGCTTTAGGAGTGGCCTCAGCTGCCACCCTCCGGCTTGCTCTAGTAGTTTGTGTGCTAGGCAGGAACATGCCCAGGACAGAGCCCTCCCTGTGACCCTGACCTGGAATGATACATGTTCACCCAATATGTTTCCTCCTGGGCTGACTCCATTTCCCAGCTTCCTTTGCAGCTAGGTTTAGCTGCATGTCTGAATTCAGGCTAGGGCAAAGAGGTAGGGGTGTTCACAGTGCTTGCAGGCCTGTGTGTCAAAGTCTTTCTCACCTCGGGCTCTGCTCTTTCCTCACTGGCAAGCTGACTGTGGGTGGTCCAGCAGGGGCATCTGAGATCTTAGTACATGGTGAGATCACAGGATGGAAGGAGCCTGAATGCCTGAATCACCCTGTGGAAACTGTCCATTGTCTTAGTTAATTTTCTTTGGCTCTGAGACAAAATACCTAAAAAGTACAATTTAAAGGAGAAGAGGTTTATTTTGCCTCATGGTTTGCAGAGGTTTCAGTCCATAGTTGGCTGGTGCCATGGCCGGACAGAAGAGCAGAAGGGCATGGCAGAGGAGAGCTGCTCATGGCATTGTGGACAGGAAGCAGAGAGAGTGAGGGCCAGAGCTAGGGAGGATATAAACCCTTCCAGGTCACAGTCCCCATGACCCACCTCTTCTCACCAGGCCCCACCTCCTAACAGCAAAACAACTATGAGCCCTTACAATCCAATCATCTTACCAAATCCTCCCTATGGTCATGTGAGGCTTTCTGGGGACATCTAGATATACATTATAACACCCCTGAATCCTTGTGCTCCGACTACAGTGTGAGTGAGAGATGCATTTATTTCTGCAGCATCATGCCCTCGAAGTCGGGAGCACCTTGTGAAGACACTGGTCCTGCTTCCCACAAGACACAGACCTTATTCCTGCATGGCCAGTCTGGGGCAGAGATGGAGTCTTGCTACCCAGAGATGCCTTTCCTTGGAAGCAGTTGCTGTAAAAACTTCTGATGGACAGTCCATCTTCTGCTTGATGATTTCTCATCATTGGCCCTGTACCTGGGTCACAATGTCCTCTTTACCCTGTGGCGGGATGTCTGGGTGATGACAACCTGCAGAATTCCACGTGTGGCCTTGCTGCCAAGCACTGGGGATTCTGAATTCTGCTTTCTGGGCACGCGGTCTGTTGGTCTCTTCAGTGCATGGCCCACCCCGGTGACAAGGAGTTGAAAGATAACTGTCCCAGGCATTAGCTTGATGAAACCTCCCAGATTTGCCTCCAGGCTGTCAGCAGAATCTGCTGACTCTGCAGGTTCACACGCAGAACCACCTCTCATAGCCATGTGTGGCCACGTTCAGCCATGAGGCCATGAGAGATTCAGTGACAATTTAGAAAGTGTCAACATCTGACAAGCTGAGATCACGGGTGATATAAGTTGATAGGCTGAAACGTGAAGGAGATGGGATGGGCCATTTCTGATCAGTAACATCAAGAGCAGTTGCAGTCAACCACATTATCTCTTGCTGTATGGTGACGCGTAAGTCAGGATCTGAAAAACAGCATCACTTTGGATTCTCTACCATGTGACAGGAGCACATGAGTGATGCTGATGCACAGGTATTAGATTATCATCAAATGAACTCCATGTTGATTTTAATAATGAAGCCAGATGTGATACAGGTGGCCTCAAAGCATCCCGTTACTCCCTTCTCTCCTTTGGAAGGAAGTCATACATTTTTCACCTGACTCCTTGGTTGTTAGGTGCCCCCAGCCATGCCAGTGCTTGTTTATAGTTCTCAGGTGCCCTCAGCATAGTCTCTGCTCTTAGAACAAACTCAGTGGGTAATTGTTGAGTGAATGAATGAACGAGAGCCTATGAGGCTAATTTGCAATCTATTGAGAGATCATGGAATTGAGATTGAGTTGTAGATGAGAGGCTGCCTCTCCAGACACAAGTCCTATGAGATTGGACACCTTGCTTGTTTGCTGCAGTCGTGTATCCACCACTTGAAAGAAGATCTAACATTGAGTGGACACCAGTGCTTTGGCTAAACCATTGGGATGCAGTGGAATGAACAAGCCAAGGGAGTCATGGTTAGAACTGATACTTACTAGGTGGAACCCACAGGGCGTGAAGACTGTCTTGGGGGTGGGGCTGAGAGAGGAAGAGGAGCCAAAGTCTCTAGCCTGGGGTCCAGTGGAAGCAGGTAGAATTTACTGAGACGGAGAAGGGGGAAATGTTAATGGGGGAAGCAAGGTACGACAATAAATCTGGTTTCAGGGATGTCAAGTACAGGGTGACGGTCAGAGGAAGCCCAGTGGGCAGCTGAAGATATTGGTTTGGGACCGAGGAGTGGGAACTGGACTGGAGAGAATAAATCAGGGAGTCCTCGACCTGCAGATGTTAATGAGAGCCAAGCGGATGGAAGTGATTGCGGTGTGACAGGCGGTTGGTTGTACAGTGATACATGAAATATGGTCCCTGCCCTCACAGCCAATACACAATCAAGATCTGACATAGACCTTAAAGCTGCTTATGCACCCATCCGAATCTCCATAGCAACGCTGAAGTGAGGGGAGAGCTCTGCCCTTATCGTAGACAGAGGAAGGTGCGCAGATGGATGCTGTCTCTCAGGAGTCTCCAATGCAGGGGACATTCCTGCTTCAGATGGTGCTACCTGGAAATTCGTCCCCTCCTCACAGCCATAGCACCCAAAGCTGGCAGCATGGCTGATTATTTCCTAAGCCTCCCTTTCACAGTTCCATCTCTCCACACACACCTGTCCAAAGCCAGTGTGGGAGTGGCTGTCATGACCAAATTGCTACATCCAAAGATGCATCAGTAACCCATCACTTGGCCCTTCTGGAACATTCTATGCCCTATTCTCCAGTGATTTTGGGGAAAATGCTCACAGCGAGCACACAGTAAGCACCTACTGTGTGTCAGAGCTCTGCCAAGCAACCTACACAAAGTGCCTCATTTTCCCCACAACCATTAGTGTTATAAACAGCAAGTTAAATTGTGTTCTAAGGCCATTTGAGCTAGAGAGCTGGAGCAGCTGGATTCGAGCCTGGGACACTTGCAAAGACAAAGCTACGTCCTTAAGCACTGAAGTGGCCCCACTGCCAGTTTTCTAGCTCTGTCTTCCCGTGTCCTTCTGTGGGATCATCTCTGCTTCATCCTGTAACACTGAGCTCCTGAGTGGTTTTTTTTTCATGGCCCATTTCCCAGCATTCAGCGTTATTGTACAGCTTTGATGCATCCACAAGCAAATAGTCCTCAGGATAAATACTACTCCCCTCTCTCTTATAGATCTGGCCATGTCCTGAATCTCTTTCTCTGTGTGGCCACAGGGGCCTTGGGCTCAGCCTGCAAAAGCCAAAGCCTCGATCTTTCTTCGCACTTTTCTCCAGTCCCTTACAGTGCTGCAGGGCATCATATTGGGCTCAATCAATGATTCTGGAAATTGAAGTTGTCTTCAACGTCCCCTTTTCACCCCCGTACTCAATCAGCAACCAAATGTCATTGATTCTGCCTTCCCGGTGACCTCGAAAACCTGCCCTCACTCTGTCCATTCCCATGTCTGCTGCCTTATTCCTGCCATGGTATCCTAGCTCACCTCATCTCAGGTATGACCCGTCCAGTCTGCTTCCTGAGGGTGTTGCCAAAAGCGAACCTGGTCACATTGCTGCCCTGTCTTACCCCCTGCCGAGGCTTCCCTCTGACCTTTGCATAGACTGTAAACTCATTGGCCTGACCCACAATGCCTTGCATGATGTGGCTGCAGGGTCTCTTACTGTCCTCCCCATTCACTTCCAGCTTCCCACTCCATGGCTCCAGCATCCATTGTTTCAACCCTTTACCGACCTTCTTTGCTCTGATTTTTACATGGTTCATGATATCAATGGGACTTTGTCGTTGTCAGTCCACTGCCTCACCCTGGAAGATGAGCCCCTTGTTGGCAAGACCTGGGTCTTGTAAATTGGAATTTTAATCCTAATACCCAGTGCCCACTATTATTCAGTGTTTTGGGCTGATGAAAGAAAACTGAGTCCTCCTAACTTGATCTTACTTTCTCTAAAATAGGACAGAGAATCCTTTAGGTATTGGTGACACTGAGGAGATTGGACCAAACTGGGGTAGCTGAGGTTTTCAGTCTTCCGAGGGTCTTAGTATCTTCTGCAAGGATGTGGGACAGACCACAGGCGCACACCAACCTTGTGTTCCGTCCCTGTACATCTCTGCACCCGAGGGAGACAAGCATAACAAACCTTATGACCACAGACTAGCTCCTCGAACTATGAATACACTCAACCAGGATCCGACTTTAAATTCAGTGGAAAAGACGTGGGTTTAAAGCCAGAAGACTGGGACTTGAGCTTGGTCTCTAGAATGCACTGAATGTTTGATTTCAGATGGCCCTGGGACATCCAGGTTGAAGACAGTTGGAGGCCAAGAACGAAAACTGTGCTTACGTCTTCTGAGAGGTGCTCTGGCGTGGAAATGAGGTAACAAGTCAAAGGTCTTTGCCCTCATGCAGTGCTGAGAACACATTGTTGTCCCTTTGCTCAGAGTACTGCGTGGGGGAGTGAATGTGCCCAGCAATGACACCTTTTGTGAACAAAGCCTCACTGCTGAGCAGCTGGGAACCTTCCCTGGAGAGCAAGGCCCCACTTAGACATCAGTTTTTAAACACAGGAACATGGAGGAAATACCACAGAAATTATGGAGTGAAAGCTTTAAAAAGAAACACAGGCCTTAAGTCAAAACAGTTGACTCAACTCGGGAGATGTTTGCTTGGAGGTAGGAGGAGGAAGGAAAAGACAGGCTCAGAGTGGGTGGCGACAGAGAGGGAGGTTCTGTGGGCTGCCTGCCACGTGGGCTCGGGGTGGGAAGCCACACGGCCTGGGCACGGGGTGGTGGCTCCCAGTGGCCTTGAAACATGAACTTTGGGCCTGGCTGTTCCTCTTTCAAGAACTCTCTCAAGTTGGGCAAATGTGGAAGCAAGTTGAGTGCTTGTCAATAGAGGATAGACTACATGCATTACAACTCATCTGCAGAGCGAGTCGGGAGTGGCAGACATGGCACCCAGACCTGGGATCCAGGTGCAGGCATGCGAGGTACTCACGACACAGGAAGCAAAAAAACCAGTTGCAGAACGGCCCGAATACGGTCTTGCTTCTATAAACACTCAACACACACACATGCTTATATATACATGGAAGAAAGATACGGGACAATGAACATTAGTGAATCAGCAGTCGGTGTTTGGGAGTTGGGATATCAGATAGTTACTATTCACTCAGTAGAGGTGATTATTTTTAGTAGACATATTATTAAAAGAAAAATATCCAGAACATAGTTAAAGGCCAAACATTTAACTGTGGTATCATGGCAACAGTCTGCCCTTCATCCTGGGAAAATCCCAGCCACAGTGTCCCTGCACTGTGTCATGGATAGCAAAATTGTAATATGTCATTTATCATGTCACTTCCCCAGTGAGAATCCAGCCCTTCCCTTTCATCCTGGCTAAGGTGCCGTCTGCGGTTCTGAGGATTATCTCTGCTCTGCAGCCGGCATAGAAAGGGCGTGGGCATCTCTCCAACGTGCTTATGATTTCTCCAAATCTCAGAGCACCTAGGAAGGGCTCCAGGGATGTTAGAGGAAGGACCCTGTGAACTCGGTGCTCCTAGGAGCTTGGGGCAACCCTCAAAGCCAGGCATCTCTGGCCCAGCCACCAGCATTTTAAGGCATCTGTATAAAAGTGTGGACCCTGAGCCAGGGGGTGGCTGCCAAGTCCACAGGGCAACACAGGGGCACTATTTCCATGCAGAGCAGATGCAGTGCAATGCAGACCTGGCTTTCCAGCACTAGACTTGATGGATCTCATGCCAGCCACTTTCTCTTCCTACATTTCTGTTTCCTTCTCTGTAAGTAGTTTTACTGGTCAGCAACTCTCAAAGCGCATTCCAGGGTATGTTGGTAAGCACCCCTGAAGAAGGATGTTGTGGCCAAAGGCATTTGAGCGACAGTGTTCTCATGTTCCACTCTTGAATGTCCCCAACACATCTCAGCTGGTTCAGGTCTCTGAGAAGCTGCAGGAAATAAACTTGCAGATTGATTTTTACACCAGTGTATCTCACATTTATTCCACCTTGGAATCTTTCACATTTATTCCAACTTGGAATCTTTAAAAGTATTTTTTGAGCAGCTGTTGGCTCTATGTACTGAATTAAACCACGGCCAAGGTCACTCACGGAACCCCTGGCTGAAGGTGATGCACTTGCTGCCACCTGCTTGGTGCCTTCTTGGGCTGAATGCTGAGAGCATGGAGCCCTTGGGAGATGGATGCAGAGCCCTGTTCTGGGAGCGAAATCACAGCTCCATCAAGACCCTACTGTGGGTGCTTATTGGGTGGACCGAGAGGCCAGGAAATCCACAAGGGCTGGGCTGCAGACAGGGACACCTGGGTCCAGACAAAGTTCTATATTTGGGGACAGAGGCAGAACAGTCTGAAAGCAAGGTAGCTGCTTGGTTCCTCTGTGGTCCCTTTCTTCATCTAGTCTTCTGCATTTCCATGCTGCATTCAGGTGGATGACTTCCAGGCTCGAACACAATCTTTTATTGAAAAGAATGAGTTTCAGAGCCACATGATCCTGCCTCAGTTTCTTCTTCTGTAAAGTGGGGTTAATCCAGGAGCTTTGCCGCTTAGGCTTGTTCATGGAGACTGAATGATTGGCACACATAAAAGCTCCTAAAACAGCACCTATGCATTTCCCCCCAAATAAGACAAGATAATCAGCCTTGAAAACTAAGAGATGAAAAATGCCAGCCCCATCAGCCTATCCTGGCCTCACCTGCTTTACAGAGCAGCCACCAAGCAAGAAAAAAGGGACGGCAGGCACCAGTGCCACTGCAGTGCTACGACATGGGAAATTCTTTCGCACAACAGAGTCTTCAGCGTTGCCTCTTATTTTGCCCGAGGTTTTGCGAATGACTCTGTGCAGGATGAGCTACTACTGACAAGTCTCAGTGGAAAGCCATCCTTTCAGACAGCCTTCTGGCGCCACACCCTCTTAGTGATATCACAGCCCATTCGTGACCAGCACATCGCCGTCTTCTACTTGCAGTTCCTCCTTTGTTTGTCTCCCTGTTTATTGTCTGTCTCTCTCTAAAGAAAATTCTCCTGGATCTGGGACCAACACTGTTTGTAAACACAGCACAGAGCCTGGCCCCTTTGCATGCTGGATGAGTGGATGAATGTCACATGAATGACCCTCTCTTGGGTCCACCCTTCCCGTTACTCAAGATGTACTGTGCTGAGCAATAAGCAAAAAATGATTTGGTCTACCTTAGTCAGAGAAAGAGCTTAGACAAAGAACACAGAAGACACCCTCGGTCTCACCACGACAGCATCCACCAGAGACCAGATCTGTGGCTGCTTGACTAGCCAGACGCCAAGGATGCCTCTCAGCCACAAGCGTCGCTAGACCCAGGAATTACGGCACTTTGGGGGGCGGTCAGCCCCAGACTTTCCTGGGGCATTAAGAATCTCCTTGCCCATATCTTAATTATAAATTTTGGGAAGTGTATAATTGTATATTTTAACATAGGGTCTTTCTTTGAGAGCTGCTTTTCAGCATAGCCGTCTATGGTTGCGACAATTGTTTTTTAGCCAATATGGGGCCTGTCTGTCTGCTGTTGCTTCCCGGGGAAGTTAACATAAATGTTTATTGACAGCACAGTCATCAAGGAGATAAAGTTGCTGATTCATCGCCTTGCCCCGAAACCCTTTGTTTTCCCCTCCTCTTCCTTCCTCTTTATAAAGTCACTTTCGGAGAAAGAGCACATTTTGGGGATCCACTTGAGGTGATGTGCTCTTGGCTGCCTATTTTTCCCTCCTCTGCCTGCAGACTGGAGCTCCAGTAGGAGCAGGGACATCAGCCACCCTCTTTCACATCTGACCCATCTGGGGTCTCAGAGGAGCCATGGAAGTCTTGGAGTTTCTCAGACTGGAAGTGAATGGCCTCACGGTGGCAGTGGCCCTGTCTGTGGCTCTCGTGGCCCTCCTGAAGTGGTAAGTACAGCCAGCCCCAGGCACTGTGACCTGGGTAGAAATGTCAGCTTGGAGCTTTCCCGGTGCCAGGGCGGGTGTGCAGGAGTGTGTTTTTCTTCTTTTCTAATCTACGGGGAGTTGAGTATTAACACAGCTTCAGAATTAAAAGCAAACAGTCAGGTTAATCTTTTGCTAAAATGCATGAGATTGAAGTGTCAGGAAATGCTGGTGATTCAGTGACTGAGAACGCTACACATAATTAAGTTTGAAAGAGACAGAAAAAGAAAATTGGAAAGGCATTAGGTTCGGGTAGAAGTATTTCTTCATACCCTGTCATATCTTCTCACCTCGTTTTTCTAAGATCCTCTCTTCATGTTGGATTTACAGCACATGTAGCCTCTTGGTTCATATTACATTAAAAACAGAAAAGATGTAGGAGCCAGTTGGCAATCGTGGGCCACTTCATGGGAAGTCATCGACAGGGATTTCTGTAGGTTTAAGGATGAAGTGGTAGAACTAATTTCCTAATATCTGACAGAAGGGAATGGATTTCGGCGAGCAGAGGGCGTGAAGCTTACATGGAGTTTGAGACCCTGAAAAAATCTCAAACTTGAACTACAAGTTTCTCCCCTGTGGTTTTGTTAATTCAACAGCAGATTTTCTTAAGCCTGGCTCTAGGATGTCTGTAGATCGAAGACCTCATGATGTGTTGCATTTGTGCATACCCACCCCGTCCCTTGCACTGAGTAGAGTTACTCAATCAAAAGCACCTGGATTTAGGTGGCTCTGGATTTTGAGGGTAAAGTAGAAAAATGAATGGACTTGGAGCAGAATTTCAATTTATGTTTCCAATGGTAATAGAGCCTCCCATAGATTAATAACTGGGAAAGCACTTTGAAAAGCATCAAGCATTATGCAAATGTGAGGTATTATTCTTTAGGAATTTGCATAGCTGAAAGTGGAATTCACGTTTGATGTTCTATGATGATGAAATTACTTCTTGGAAATTGGCTCTGAAACCCAGCTTCAGTCCCAGTGCTGTTTTGCTTTTTTAACTGGTTTAATTATCTTTTGAACTTTTCTGTCTCAGTGTAGCCTGCCTGGCACTGGAAGCAGCCACATGGAAAACTGAGAGCAAATGATTAGCACCCCCCCCCCCCACCAACTGTCCATCTCAACCTCTTTCTACACTCGGGAAAGCCCAAAGCACAGCACCTGACATGTGGCGGGCACATAGTAGATGTCAGCCTTTGTCCTGAACTGTCACCTATGTAACCCCCAAGAAGACGAAGCTAGGTCCTGGGGTTGGAGTGTAGCTCTGCGGTAGAATGGGTGCTTAGCATGTATGAGGCCTTGGGTTCTATAACCAGCACGAAATGAAGGGAGGAAGAAATCTTTAGTGATGTAGGTTGACACATTTATTTTTAATTTCTCACTAATATGCTTATTCATATTACTTTCTCATCAATAGCTTAGCCTTGCATCGTGGTTCTCAAAGTGTGTCTGTCTAAACCTCCGGGATATCGCAGAATCGGTGTTTGAAACACTTTCCTCTAATTTTGCTTCTGTCTTTATTGAGTCCTTTTCATTTCTGTATTCTGAACTGCCAGTTCTGTGCCTGACATGCAGAATGGCCTCAGTAAATGTTTGATAAGTGAATGAGTGAATCGTACACTCTGTTAACGTTGCTCGGATGGTGGAAAGGGACCTGCATCCTGACTGATAAGCTGCTGTCACCGAGTGTTTACAACTGGCTTGCGGCAGAGGCAGAGGCGGGGACACCGCCCCTCCAGCCGAGCAGCTGTGTGTGTATAATCTGTTCCTGGGGCCATATTCATAACTGGGTTCAAAGACACAGAGATTAAGATAGAGGCACAAAGCACAGGTGGCGAATAGGAGGTGAGTGTTGAGGCTATTTGTTATCACAAAGATATTTACTGACCTGTTAATGTGTGCCTGGTGCTGTGGGGGGCCCTGGCACAAGGTCAGGGAACAGGAGATGAGGGTCAGATACCCAGGCAGGGGGAGATCCGGAGCCTCCCGGAGGAGCTGTGTCTGGAGAGGCCCCCGAGAAATGGGAGGGCTGCAAGAGAGCGTGGCCATGGCAGTGGCCGCTGCTGGACTCTGGTGCCCTTGGGTCCCTCCCTAGGTCCAGGGCCCAGGTTGCCGTGCTTGGGCCCCCACACTTCTGTTTCAGGCAGCAGCTCGCAGCCTGAACTCTGTAAGGCCTCCCTGGGGCTGTCTCCCGAGAGGGGTTCCAGTCAGAGGCTGGGAGAAATCGCAGAGGGAGAAGGATTCTGAAAGTCCCAACACACTAGTCCTCGCTTTGAGAGTTACCCCTGGCCTAGGGCCAGGTGAGGTTGCTGAGGGGACCCTAAATACTGGGCAGGTAGAGTCATCAGAGACCTCAAGTCTGCTTCTGGTCCCTAAGCCTGTTGTTTCTTTAAGGAAGGGACTAGAGCTCCTCGCTTATCAGGGTCCAGGAAACTCCAAGTCCAGGGCTCCGAGGTCTGAGCCGCAGCATGTGTCCGGTTTCCCAAAGGCACTTGAAGCCCCCTGTCTCCTCTGCTTTATCAGACCTCTCATCCTGTTCCCTCACAATGCCTGGCACTAGTTGGCCCCTAATGCTCGTTGGCTGAAGGCTCCTTCCAGCCCCTCCTAACTCCAGGCTTTCTTCTCTCGCTTCCCTACAAATCCCAGTTCTCCAGCCCCTGCTCACCCCTCGTCTGAAAGCTTGCCGGCTGCCTTTCTAGTCGTCACAGATAGGCTAATCTTGGGTCCTCACTCACCTTGTAGAGGGGAGACCATGGCATGGGTTTAATAATCACTAATTACTAAGTGATTGCATGAATTTGAAAGAAGAAAAAAAAAACTCCTTTCACTTAAAAAGTGACTGTTATAAACAAGATGAGGTATATTTGATCATTTTCCCCAAACTGCATTAAATGCCATTTTTCAGTGATGGTCATTGAGATGGACTGAGGTGTGATCGCCCAGTGGTCGGGGCTGTGTCTCCACTGAGGTTGGAGACGGACGTGCGGATGGAGATATGTTGGCCGGAATGTCATGTAGCACATGATAAATGGTGAACATACCACATAAAACATTTTAAAAACTCGTTTTGTAGCTGGGGATATGTAGCGCAGTGGTTGAGCCCTTGCCTAGCACCCATGAGGCCCTATGTTTGCTTCTTAGCACTGGGAAAAAAAGGCCACCACCCCCTCCAATTTTTCTGTATCAAAAGGTTTGAAATTCTTGTTCCAAGAAACAAGTTGCAGGAGTCACATATTCCTTACGGTGATTTGAAGTACTAGCATGCTTACACTTTCAAGTAATGCCTGAGATCTGCCAGCAGGATTCCTGTTGAGAGGATAAAGCTTTCTTTATTCTTTAAGAATGAGTGTTAGGAAATAGTCGAAATATTAAGAGTGGGATTCTTTCAGTGACGGGGTTATGGGTTATTTTTTTTTCTTTCAGTCTCTCTGCACCCTTTATATTTCTTCAGCATGAGTACTTAGCAAAAGAAAGAACAATTTGATACAGAAGTGTGGCCAGTCGCTCGTTGCTTGGGGTGAGGAGGAAGCAGTGCCGTTCTGTGGGAATGGAGGCCCTGAGCTAGTAGGTTTCTGCCTGTGGGGCGGAATGTCCAGGGGAGTCAGGGGTGACAGGGTCGCTTCCTGGCTGATGAGGTGTTGAGAAAGGCAGCGGTGCCACCTCTGCAGCTAGGTGCGTGGATGCACTGGAGGCTGAGAAGTTGCCTGCGCGTTGCAGTTTAGATCTGACCTGTCCCCCAGCATGTTATGTGTTTGGAAGCTGTTTGTATTATGGTGCGTTATGCTCATCCAAGAATTCAGTAGTAGCTTCGTGTGCTGGATGTGTGGTCACTGGTGTGAGGCGGGAGGTGTGTGACTTGGAAGAGTATTTTCTTGTCCCTGGCTCCTTCCCTTGCTCTCTGCTCCTACTCTGGGTACATGCAGTGACCGGTTTTTCTGTGCCAGACCCTGCCATCTACCCTTTTTACCTTGGTGCCAGTTGACCACAGATGAAAGCCATGAAGCAATCCTTCAATTTACAGGAGGATACGCAAGCAATATGCAAACCCCGTCCCCTTCCAACTCCTTTAAGGTGTTGAGTATTTTGTCTCTGCCCTGGGAAGGGGACTAAGGTACTTGGGAAGTTGGAAAGGCTTCGCTGATAGCTCAGGTGCCAAGACTTAGAGGTATGAATCAGTTTGACATTAAAATAGGGACCAGAGTGAGATAGTGTCCTGATCCAATCAGAATATTAAAATATGAACTGGGCACAGTGGCACATGCCTATGATTCCAGCACAGAGAAAGGATGAGCTAGGAAGATTACAAGTTCAACTTCTGCCTGGGCAATTTAGTAAGATTTTGTCTCAAAATAAAAATAAGAAGGTTTGGGGTAAATTCAGTAACGGAGTGCTCTGGGGTTTAACCTCTGGTCCTGTACACAATAACCGTGTAGTTGAGATTATTAAGACCATAATGAAGCCGAGCGTGGTGGCGCATGCCTGTAATCCCAGCACTTGGGAGGCTGAGGCAGGAGGATCACTGTGAGTTCAAGACCAGCCTGGGTTACAATGTGAGCTCAAGGTCAGCCTGAATGGCATAGCAAGACCTTGTTTCAAAAAAAAACCCTAAAAAAAAAAAATACTAGAAAAGCCCACTGCTATACCTGGACGTTTCTTTCTCAGCAGAGAGCTTGCTTTCTGTGTGGGAGACCTAGATTCCAATTCTAGAGCCACATCTACTCCCAGATCATATTTAAAGAAACTGCTGAGGTGGAACATCGGAGCCAGGGTGAGAAATCTTGAGCTGATCAGAGTGAGAAGCCGTTTAGGTACAGTGAGGCCTCCATACCTGCATAGTCCTGGCCTAGAGGGCAGCCATGGACTGAAATATTTGAAAAAAATCCTAGAAATCTCCAAAAAGCAAAACTGGAGCTTCCCTCATGCTTAGCATTATAGTGAATCCACTGCCGTGAGTGACGTGGGGACACCAGCTGCTGGGTCCTCCCACTGCATCCCAGCTTGGCCTTGTCCAGGACTCGCATGAGCGTGGTGCCTGTCCATGCTGACGAGGTGGCCAGAGCTGTGACGTACGCACCTGCCCTGAGCCCTTTTCCCACTCATTGTCTCCCAAACAATGCCGTGTAACAACCCCTTACATAGCGTTTCCTCCACGTGGGGTATTATGAGTAGCTGAGCTATGAGTTAGAATTTGCAGGAGGATGCACAAGCAATATGCAAACCCCGTCCCCTTCTATGTAAGGGACCTGAGCATCCTTGGGATTGGTGTCCTGGGGGGCCCAGAACCAATGTCCAACAGGTTCCAGGGGACGAGACTGTGTCCCCTGGTAAAACCAGAGGTGGCAGGAACAGGTGTCCAGCCTCAGAATGTGGGTATTGTAGACTGATGACCAGTGTGGCATTTATTTCCCACGTTCTGCTCCTGAAAGTGAGCAGTTATGTCCCAGGCAGGCCCTTCTTGGAGACTCACAGCATATCAAGGGTGCCGAGAAGCTTGGAAGTAAAGAGCCCTGCTGACCTTTATTAACTTGGTGTCCCCACATATCTTTATAATGTCACTCTACGGATGGCCATGGTAGGAGGGCAACAAGATCAGTTGGAAATCTCCCTTAAAAAGTTGATCGTGATCCGGGCATGGCAGCACATGCCTGTGATCCCAGTACTTGGAGGCTGAGGCAGGAGGATCCTTGCCAGTTCTAGGCCAATGTAGGTTCCATAAGAGTTCAAGGCCAGCCTGAGCTACATAATAAGACTCTATCTCAACAAAACAAAATGAGACAATAAACAATAAAAAGGGAAAGTCATTGGTGCGATGGAAATACAAGAACAAAAAATCAGAGGGATAATGAGAAACTGAGGCAGGAGGATCTCAAGTTTGAGTCCAGCTTATGCTAAATTGTGATTTAGTAAGACCCTTTGTCAAAATTTTAAAATAAGCATAGGGATGTAGCTGGGTACGTGCTGGGTTCAATCCCCAATACCACAAAACAAACAGCCAGAAGAATACAAACATTACAAGGGATCCCGTTCCAGACCCTGAGTGTCCAAGAGTTAATGTCTTGTTTTCTTCAGGACATGGAGAATAAGGGTCAGAGGCAAAAACAGGGCCAGCGTGGACACCTGACTCCGAGTTGGACAGCAGAGAAAAAGAGGCTCACAGCTGTGTGGCCAGGTGCAGGAAGTGCCCTCAAGTCCCTCAGGAAAGTCACAGAAGCGGCTCAGGCTGAGGTGGCAGTTGTCACTGCTGATAGGTGAACCTAGACCAGGATCGATGGCTTTGAGTTTGTTGTTGGAGACCCACGGGGTGGATCTTCACCAACACTGGCTTCAAGTCGGATATGACACAAGTGGTCCACGAACAGTTGCTCCTCTTCTCCCTGGGGCACCCGAATCATTCTTGGTAGCAGTTACTGGGGCCGCCAGACTGTCCCGGGTGCGGGGCAGGAAGTGTCTTGTGATGCAGTGTCCAGGAGCCACAGTGCAGCTTAGTGCACGACTCTTGCTGCCCCCCATTTCCAGCCCAGCTCTTGGCCTTCTGGGTCACCGGCCAGTCTGAGCGACCTTGGGAAGCAGAAGGTCTTGGAGCTCAGGGTTGTGCAGAGGAGAACGGGGGAGGTTCTTATTGGCATCAGAGTTTGTAACGTTGGGTGGAACAAAGCATGAAGAGCGTGAATAATAGACACAGTTTAGAAAGACACTTAAAGGACATGTAATTTCCAGCGCCTCTGAGTACCTGGAAGAATGATGTGCTCTCTTTCCCCCTTTTTAATTTTTTTTATGCATTTTTGCTAGGATGCCAGGGGTACTTCAGTTTAATAGCTCAGTGATGAGCCTGCAGATAAAATTGAGCCTCCTTATGAAAACTAGGTCTGTACTTCCTCCAGGACCATTTCCACAGAATTTTTTTTTTTTGTTTTCTCTCTTTTAAATAGTTACACACAATCTCCCTGTCCTTCTCCTCACTTTATTGATTTTCCAGAACAAGAGTACGAGGTGTGACTATAAAGTAACGTGACTGATGGTTTTAGCATCAGAACTCATACAAGCAAATGCATTTTGTGACCTTCAGAGGTGTCTTCCTGATCAGCGGAGCCCTGCTGCAGACCCGCTGCCATTCGACACACATCCTTGGGACTTTCTGTAGGGGCAGCTGGGTGTCTGCATTTGCTCTGCTGAAAGTCCTGATGGTGACAAAGCTTTGTGGAGGATCGATTGATTATTGTTGCTGAGTTTTTGTGTTTTTTTTTTTTTTTGAGACAAGCTCTCACTATGTAGTTCTGACTGGCCTTGAATTCACTTTGTAGCCCAGGCTGGCGTTGAGCTCGTAGAGACCTTCCTGCCTCAGTTTCTCGAGTGCTGGAATTATAGGCATGCACCACTATGCCTGACTGAGGATAGACTTACTTTTAATAACAGCCCAAATTTTGGCAAATAGGTGGTTAAACTGGGTAATATTATTTACAATCCAAAATTAAATGTGATTATAACACAGTAAGGCAAAGTCTGATGTGGTGGCACATGCTTACAGTCCCAGCACTTGGGAGGCTGAGACAGGAGGATCACCATGAGATTTAAGGTCAACTTCAAGTACATAGTGAGTTCAAAGTCAGCCTGAACTGCATAGTGAGACCCTGGCTCAAAAAACCAATAAGTAAATAAATAATAAAACAATATGGCATGTAGTAATTTACTCCAGAGGCCAGTGAACCCTTTCTTACTCATCAATTCTGCTGAAGGAGAATATTCCTTTTTTTTTTTTTGAAGTAACCAGTACTACTACTCTACTATATCTTTTCTTATCTAGCAAAGAATTAGGCTGTATCTATTTTTGGGGCAGAAATGAAGGAAGAATTTCATTTGAGCTGAGCATGGTAGCATATGCCTATAATCCTAGCATTCTGGGAGGCTGAGGCAGGAGGATTGCAAGTTTGAGCCCAGCCTAAGAAACTCAGTCATTTATCAAGATCTTGTCTCAAAAAATTTTTTAAAAGGCTGGCATGGTAGTTTACCATGAAGACCTAGGGTTTAATCCCTAGAACTACAAAAAAGAAAAAAGAATAAAATCTCTTTGTCACACAAACAAAGCAAACCGTCAGACTTAGTCTGGGCCTTCCGGAGCTGCTCATACACAGGCTTGGTGCCCCTTTCCCTGGGAGGAGGTGCCTGTCCCCCAAATAAAGCTCCTGAAGGACCTCTTCTCCCACCCTCAATGCCATGAGAACAGACCTCGCTGCCCTTTGCCACTGGTGGCGAGGCCCACTCCGGGCACCTGCTGGCCTCATGGAGACTCATTTCCAGGGTGGGGAGAAGCTGCCGTGGGGATGAGACAGGCAAGGGAAGGGACATGGCAGATACACTCGTTGCTTGGGCCACCGTGTTCCTGGTTTGTCAGACAGAAGTGGAGTTGCACAGCTTCCTGGCGGCAGGGAGGGAAGGCGTGTGGCCCCCCTGGCAGCTCTCTGGACACCCTGGGCTTTCTCTGTGTCTGTAGCCTCAGTGCAGAGTCTGGCACCAGGCCGCACAGTGGGACTGTCCTCTGCCTCCTGGATGTCCTTGCCATGATGTGCTTCTGAGGGGTCGCTGTGGTCCACAGCCAATCCCTAAACACTGTCCCAGAAAGCTGCTACCCCCATTTTTCCTCTAAAAATCTAGAAAAATGGTCTCAGAGAAGATCCCCCCACAACAAGCTAACTTCTGCAAATTTTGGCTTCCAGCAAAACCGGGTCCCCAGAGATCTACTCACAGGGACCCAGGGGAGGGGGCTCTGCACACCCAAAGCAGCGGCCGCTTGCACAGGCAGATGAGAAAGTGGCTGGAACACTCCCGCCTGTCCCTCCCCACCCGCCACACAGCGGGCCTATCTCCCTGCTCGGCAAGCAGCAGTCCCTGCCTGACCGGACCGGACCGTGTTCACTGCCTTCCAATGTCAGTTTCACTACTGACCTTCCTTCAAAAGCTCTGCCTAATGTCACTCTTCCCTGAAGGTTGCCAAGCTGGTCCTCTCAAGCCCCGCCTCCTCTGTGGGGTTTTTTTTTTCCCCCTTCTGTGACAGTCTTGGCACCTGATTGCATTATTTGCTTTTGCACATGGGTCTTGCTTTCTTGTTCTGACTGCACAGCCCAGAGGGCAGGGCCTGGATCTTAAGCCAGTCAGTGCCTTGTCCCATAGTAGCTGGTCAGTAAATATTAACAATCATGATTATACCCCAAATAGCTAAGAAAGTGATGCTGGTTCCAAACGATTGTTGTTGCAGTGTGTGCGCATGGGGTGCATGTGTGTGTGGGGTGCATGTGTGTGTGGGGTGCATGCGTGCGTGCTTGCACATGCAGGGGATGGAGGTTCAGTCTCCCTCCAACTTGCACACCGGGGGCACCTAGCAGAATGGCACCTAGCAGAATGTCACAAATACAGCTTATTGAAAAAGTCTTAGTTCTTAGATCTTAGCTCAAGCATTCATTGGGTCTTTATTTTTTAATTTTTTTCTTTTTTGAGACTGGGTCATGCTATGTAGTTCAGGCTGGCCTTGAACTCACAGCAATCCTCCTGCCTCAGCCTCCCCGAGTGCTGGGATTACAGGCGTGCACCTCTGTGCGTACTATTCCACTGTAGTCAAAGGTTTCCTAAATTGTGTGCTGGTCTACTTCATTGCTGGGATGTGGATAACATTTTTATGAGTTCAGGCAGGTGAGGTGATTACACTGGAGAAAGGGATGGATGCAAGTTGCAGCCATTTAGCAGATACATGGTACACAGCAGTGCACAGGGCATTTGGAGTCTCAATGGGGTCTCCTGACACCAGTGGGTACAGAGGAGATGAGATGCCCAACCCTGGCAGAGAAGCAGCAAAGAACAGGTGCTTCTGATCATGTTCGACTGAGCATCAGTCCTCACTGTTCAAAGCGCTGGAATCTCAGCTCTTCACCAACTGCCTCTATGTATGTTATTTTCCCCATGGGTCCTGTGTTCTATCATCCCAACCACAGTGTATATTTAAGTGGTGATTGATTGATTTTCTCATCTTAATTATTCAAAGCATAGCTGATTGGAAGCTCTGCCAATGAGAAGAACTGATCAATGAAATAACCAGCAGTAGTGGACTAAGTTATAATTCCACTCCAAAGCAGAGACCTGACATTTTAGCTAACCCTCACCCTCTTATTGTCAATAAATGCACAATTTACTTTAGGCTCCCAAGATGCTGAAAATGTCTCATGCGCTGCCTTCAGAAATCAATAGACAGTGGGGCCCCCAGGCTGGGGAGCAGCAGAAAAACAGAAAGGAGCATAGCTGCTTGTGCATTGCAGGCAGTTAACCCTCTCTGTGCACCCAGAGAGGGCAAAATGGGTAACCACACCTCATGCCTGAGGGGCCTGCAGCTTGAGGTAGGGAAGCTTCGGGAGGAAGGTGGGGCAGGAACCAGCCAGGTCTCCAGAGCAGGGTCAGGCACGCTTTTCCTGCCTGGGGACCTGGGGAAGCCATCCAGCCTTGCTAGTGTCCTCTTTGTGGTTGTTGCTGTTGGGGTTTTTTTGGTAGCAGCGATTGAACTCACAGCCTCGCACTTGCTAGGCAGGCACCGTGCTGCTTGCGGAGTTACATCCCCGGGCCTAATTTCCTCTTTGGCAAGCAGGACCTATAGCGTCTGGTTCTCGGCTTTGGGGTTGTGGTCCACCTTGCCGCCCAGGGAGCCCTACTGGGCACCAGCCTTGTCCTTATCCTCCCCTTCTCTCTCCCCGCTTTCCCTCTCCTCCTCTCTTTCCCTTCCCGGCTCTCAGCTCACAGCCAACTACTTTGCAGCTGGCGGCTTCGTTCCTAAGTGTCCCAAAACATCCCCTCCTCTCAGTCTGTTCTCTTCCTGCTGTGGGTGAGGGATCCAAGAGCATCCCTTGGCCAGAAACTGCCCCTTCCCGTCTCCCCACCTCCTGTCTGTGCTGCTGAAACTCACCCGCACCTGCAGCCAGGCTACCAGCAGAAACTCATCTGCATTAAAAACCCCCGGGAAATCAAATCCTCCCATCTCGTCCCAGGAGGCTCTCCTGATCTGGTCCTGATGCCTCTGTGGGTGCATCCCCTGCCCCTCCTCAGCCGGCGGTCAGCTCCTCAGTTTCGTCTGCGGGCCACACCATCCGTCTTCAACTTGCTCTACTCGAAGCCCTTCCCCTCCACCCAGGTAGTGGCCTCTCCAGGAACCTCTGATGCATCCCTGGCTCTCCTTGCTGCACCTGCTCACCTTCCCTCTCCCTCCCCCCTGACCTGGCTTCCCCTGCAGAACGTGAGTTGCCCAAGAGCCAGCCTCGGTCTCATTCTGCTTCTAACTAAGGGCCTCGCCCTGTGCCTGGGCATTAAGTCCAGTTCTATCAAGTAAGAGGAATCAATGATTTGCAACCAGACTGAGTTAAACAGACAACACGTAGAACTCTGGGAGGCATGTGCTTGGCCTGTGTGGACTCCCACTGCTCCTTAGCTGTTCTTTGTCACTGAGGGTATCATCTGAGAGAATTTTCATTTGGTTTTGCCTGCATAGCACTGCATGCAGCTACCGCCTCCACTCGGTATGCAAAACATGGTAAAAAAATAAGATTCATGTGTAAATTACAAATTAAAAAAAATTATTGGGAAGCCTGCGTCAGGGGTGAGCTGCCCAGAACCTCCACCGAGGGCCCGCACTGCCACCGGGAACATCGAGGAGCCCCACCCAAGACTGAAAACTGCCCTGGACCACTTCAGCTGGGCCCACCCTCCCACCTGGAACATCAGAAGACCTCAGTGGGATCCAGTTAGTGTGAGAAAATTTGGAATTTTGCTCCAAGGTGGCGAACTTTGGACTACACTGGATTGACTGTATGAATGTGGTGAGTATACCCCTAAAATACAGGTGTACAGGGGATACATAGGGTCAGTAGTAAAACCCCCTACAACTAACTGTACAACTTTATTGTGTCTGAAAATAGTGTGTGTGATCCCCTCCTACACATAGAAAACACCAGGCAGAGTGAAAATGACAAAACAAAAAAGCAAAATGCAGTCTCAAACATATAGTTCACCAGAAGCAAGTATAGGAGACATTGAAGTAGAGGGCCCCAAAAGTAACACACCAGGAATCTCTAAAAAAAGATAGTGAGTGAAATTAAAAAAAAAAAAAAAAAAA
>PVLA01001164.1:30237-255600 GCA_004027455.1 Hydrochoerus hydrochaeris | reverse complement strand
GCAGAATTCATGAAACAAACTCAAGGAGACATCCAAGAAACAAAAAATTCTATTGAAAGCGTGCAAAACCGCCTACACGAAGCTGAGGATAGGATTTCGGACCTTTAGGACAGGATCACAGTTAGTGATCAGGAAAGGACAGAACTTTTAAAAATAACAAAGCAGTATGAAATGACAATCCAGAAGCTTCGTGATGATGCTAAGAGCAACAATATAAGAATAATGGGCATTAGTGAAGATACAGGAGTCCAGGCAAATGACATACGTAAAGTATTTACAGAAATAATAGCAGAAAATTTCCCAAACATGGGGAAAGAATCTGATATGCAGATAAGTGAGGCATATAGAACACCAAACAGTCATAATCAACATAAATCCACACCCAGACACATAATAATTAAGATCTCAGACATACAGCATAAAAACAGAATATTAAAAGCTGCCAGAGAAAAGACACAACTCACCTATCAAGGAAAACCCATTAGAATCATGGCAGACTTTTCAGCACAAGCCCTCAAGTCAAGAAGAGCTTGGAGTGAGGTATTTCAAGCCCTGAAAGAAAACAACCTTCAACCCAGACTGATGTACCCAGCAAAACTTTTATTCAAATTTAATGGAGAAACAAGATACTTCCATGACAAAGAACAACTGAAGAAACTCATGTTCACCAAACCAACCCTAGAAAGAGTACTGAAGGACATACTAGGCAGAGATAAAAATGACCACAATCCCAAAACAACAACAGAAAGAAACCACCAGGTAGGATAAGCAATTAAATAAGAGGAAAAGCAGAAAGAAACAACTGGAACATAACATGGCAAAGTCGAGTCAGTACATGGAAATCCATATAGAGAATTCTCAGAAGACTAGGATTGGAAGCCCCATTCAATCCAGCTATCCCCCTCCTGGGTATTTTCCCCAAAGAACTGAAAAGCTCATATCACAGTGATATATGTGCACCCATGTTCATAGCTGCACAATTTGTGATAGCTAAATCCTGGAAACAACCAAGATGCCCATCAACTGCAGAGTGGATGAAAAAGATGTGGCATTTTTATATAATGGAATTTTATTCAGCTATAAAAAAGGATGACCTTGAGGCCTTCATAGGCAAATGGAGACAACTTAAGACTATCCTAATTAGTGAAATAAATAAGAATCATATTTATAAATATCATATTGTGTCTCTGGTGTAAAAAGTAAATAAGAACTAAAAGAGTAATAAAACCAAAATGTTTAATTGCTATTGTGAAAAAGAGAGGAAAAGAAAGTGCTCTAAGGGATATAACTGCATGTATGTTTGAGTGTGTAAAATAGATGACCACATTGCTGAATCTTTGTTGGATCTTTGAGCAGAACTGTTTGTAGTCTGACTGTTTGAATATTTACTATGTACCCTTTAACTTTGTAACTTGAACAACTATATCCAGGATGACAGTATGTAATTTATAAATTACTGATTTCTTAGTGGGGCTTTTTCTCATTATCCTTTTGTTTTCTTTCTTTTAGAATTCTGTATTGTTGCTACCTTTTTTTCTGTTTTTTTTCTTTAAATAAAATTTTAAAAATGTATAATTGCTATTGTAAAAAAAAGAGGAAATAGGAAGTGCTATAAAAGATATAGCTGCATGCATGTTTAGGTGTGTGGGATTGATGACCATATTTCTAGGTTCTTGTTGGATTGTTGAACAGATCTGTTTGCACTCTCACTGCTTTAGTGTCCACTTTGTGTGCTTTAGTTCTGTAATTTGAATAACTATTTCTAAAAGAACAATACGTAATGTATCAACTAGTGATTTCTTACTGTTTATCTTCTTTTATTGAAATTCTGTAATATTTCTACCTTTTTCCTGTTTTTTTCTCTTTAAATAAAAAATGTATAATTGCTATTGTAAAAAAGAGAAAATAGGAAGTGCTATAAAAGATATAAACTGCATGTATATTTATGTGTGTAGGATTGTTACCCATATTTCTTAGTTCTTGTTTGATTGTTGAACAGATCTGTTTGCAGTCTCACTGCTTGAGTGTCTATTTTGTGTGCTTTAATTTTGTAACTTGAACAACTATTTCTAAAAGAGCAATATGTAATTTATCAACTAGTGATTTCTTACTGTTTATGTTTTTTTGAAATTCTGTAATATTTCTCTCCTTTTTCTGTTTTATCCTTTTAAATAAAAAATTTTAAAAAACTTATTACAGTGAAAGACGAATTGCCATTAATTCCCCTCAAAATATCCCCCCTCTCTTGGAACACACTTATCCCATTGGTCTTGGCACTCTCTGAAGCAGTTCTGGAAGTGCTCTTTTGTGAGTGTCTTTAGTTGCAATGTTGTAGCTGCTCCCATGTCCTGAGTGGGTTAAAACCATTTATGGAAATTTCTGTCAAAGTGGTATGTCCTCATCTATCTTTCTGACTGGATCTGGCATCGTATGACTTCTGGCTCTCCCCCACATTAAGATGACCATGAAAGATAAATGTTTTGAAAATGACAAGAGCAATGAGATAAATATGTTTGAAGCAAGGGGACATATTCTGAGGGGACCCTTGGCAATATATCTTTTATTTTAATAAAAACACTTTTAAAAAACATTCACCATAATTTTCAATCACACCTTGTATAAGAAGACTTCAATGAGTTCTAAATCTTTTTTTTTTGGACAGGGTCTCACTATGCAGTTGAGATTGGCCTAGAATTCACATTGTAGCCCAGGTTGGGCTTGAACTTGCAGTGATCCTCCTGCCTCAACCTCCCGATGCTGGGATTGCTGGCATGGGCCATCACACCAGGCTAGAAGATTTCATCTTCATAATTCACACTAGAGTGGGCTGCAGACTGAAGCTCATCTCTGCACTGTCTAGAAAAGAAAGGCCTATGACACAATCATATGCCTATGACAGCTGAACCCATTTAGGAAAAGAAGCCACCAGCTCTTAAGCATTTCAGCAGTTTGCTGCTTCAACACAGCCTAACAAACACTTTGCTTTTAGCTGCCTTTTCCCACTTTTTGTAATGGTCTAGTGTGTGGGTTCTAGAATCAGATTGCCTGGGTTCAACTCCTGCCTGGCCTCCTAACCCTAACCAAGCTAGGTCTCAGTTTCCCCATTTATGGTAGAAGGATAATCATAGTCTCAAGTTCCTGGCATATAGCAAAGATTACATGAACTAAATCCTGGGGAGACTTGGGGCTGTGCCAGGTATGGGTAGTGCTCCGTAAATATTAGCCATTGGTATTATCTGCTTAGTAATTATGTAGATCCTGGCCAGATCAATTTGGTTTTTATTTATTTAAAAACATTGTGATTTCTTACATGATTCCCAGCGATGCATTTGGTATGGGAAGTAACAATTGGCCTGGTGTGGAATGGTCCTGGTGTGGAATGGTCCTGGTGTGGAATGGTCCCGGTGTGGAATGGTCCTGGTGTGGAATGGTCCTGGTGAGGAATGGTCCTGGTGTGGAATGGTCCTAGTGTGGAATGGTCCTGGGCTTCTACCACTAGGTAGCTTCCGGCCTTGATTGACTAAAGTGGATTTAGAAAACTCCTGTTGGTCTTGGTAATGAAGGAGTCTTAGAGGGATCTGGAGGTGCTCACCAGCTGTGTGGTGGAGACAGAGGCCGGCATGCAGCAGGTTTCCAGGGGATTAGGGAAGGAAGGAAGGCAGTTGTGAAGGGCGCGGTGGGCATCTCTTCCAAGAAGGCCAGGCATGCCTTGGTCCCATAGCTTGGCACAGAGCTGCCGTCTTTTCCTGATGCCGTGAGAGGGAGTTTGAGGGCTTCGTGAAGCGGGTCTCTGCCACTCACTGAGGAGTCACTGATGTCAACTCTTAGTTCCTGCTGCTTGTAGATGTTGAAAATCAAAGAACATTTATTTCTTGGAAAATGCTCTATAAACTGAGCTTCAAGTATAATTGGCTTTCCAGAATTTTTTCGAAATTTTCTACATCAAAATTTACATTCATGGCCTGATGTGGACAGTAGGAAGGTGCATAGCCCTTTTTTGTATGATCTTCCTTGCCTTAGGTGACACTTGCTTGGCCCTTTAGCTTGAGTGCTTGAAATATAAATGGTGTGTAGTAAATCTGCGAAGAACTCCTGCTAAGCCTTACTCACTCTGCTCTTGTACTCCACGTATTTCAGATTCTGCTCATTTTTGTCTGCCCTTACCCTCGTCATCCTTCCCGTGTCACTGTGAATGTGTCTCTGTGGGGTCAGCTCTTTTCCATTTTAAAACAAACGAACTAGCCTGTCAGCCAACCCACCAACCAACTTACCACCGCTAGGCAACCAGCAAGGCCCTGGTTTTTCACCTGAATTAATATTTCCCAGTCCTTCCCTTTCTTTAGTGCTTTGCAATAGTTCACTGTAGCATGTTTATTCTCTGTTGTGTTGGTTATAATGATGCAGACATTGGTTGTGGGGCAGGAGAGAAAATGTTGTCTGCCATCGGTTATAATCCAGTGGCCCCATTTTACAGATGTAGAAATAGAGGTCCAGACAAGGTAAGTGGATGGACTTGTATTAGTCAGATATTGCTGCCATAACTCTGTGTTACAAACCACCACACATTCATCGGTAAATGACATTTGTTCTCTTCATGGCCTGGGGTTGGTTGGAATGGCACTGTGCCAGGGTGAGGGTAGGATTCAGGTCTACGCACATCTATCATAGGCCCAAGCCGAAGGGGACACTTGGAGGCAGCTGTTTTCCTAAAAGATGACATGAACACAAGAAATGGAAGTGGAAATAGCCGCGTCCTTGAGCCTTAATCCCAGAAGTCCTTAAGGTCACTTCTGCCTGTATCTCATCAGCTAAGCAAGCCGCAAAGCTGGTGCCCATGTACTGGGAGACCCTGCAGGCCATGGGGCAAAGGGCACTGGTACAGGCTTTAACCCAGGGCAACATGAAGACTGGGAACCATGACCTAATCTAGCAGTGCTCCAAGATCACGTATCTGGATTCTGACCGCTGGCAGAGCAGAAAGAGGTCATGAATGAAAGACAAAATAAAACAATAATAAAAAGCATAAACAAACAAAAATTTAAAGTTAACAGACATTTGAATTTTTATTGTAAATGAAAACAACTGCTTTGGTGAACAAAGCAGACACTGATGGGGAATTTGTCATCCCAGGACTGGCACAGGGGTCTTGGTGGCTCTTGGCTCAGGCATCAAGAGCTGTTTCAGCAGGGTCCAGAGCTCTCCTGGAGCAGAGTTCAGTCCTGGGCTAAGCCTAGCAATGTGCCTCAGAAATTCTAGCCAAATTAGTGATGGAGGTCAGGGGCTGCCTGATGATGTTTCCGGGGTATTTTCTAAGAAGATCAAATAATGGCTTCGGGGACCCCAAGATGTCAGCTCTAGTCTGGGAAAGCAAGGCTTGGGGGAGGCCCATCTGAAGTTCAGCAGACCAGAGGAACCCTGCACACAGAAGGCAGAGTGTGTTCACCCTATCCTGAAATACAACAACCAGGGGACACCCCCGTAGACTGTGAGCCGTATTGTTTAGGACAAATTCATCATTCCACTCTGGGCAGTAAATTTATGGATGCTGTTATGCCAAGAAATGGCCATGGCTAAAAGCATAAATAGCTCCAGAACTGTTTTAAATATTCTCCTGGGTGCCAGAGCCCTACTGGGTTATTAAGGAAAAAGTATGTTTATATCCTGTTCTCCCAGAAACTACCCCTGGGCACTGGCTAGAGGCTGCTGGGAGAAAGGCGGTATCCCTGTGTCACTGGGCCTGTGGCACACTGTGAATCTACCTTGGGTTTGCAATGATAAAAAGACACTTGTCACACATTCATGCTCTTCCTCGTCGCATGCGCTTGTGTCGTCTCCTTTAGGAAACCACTGGGACCCGAGAAGGGAGGTCTCCTGCAATCTGAATCAAAAGCAAAACTCCACTGCCCTTTTTTCCTACAAAAAGGGTGTGTGAAGACAGCTAAAATACAGATTAGTTAGTATCCTAATAGCACATGGCAAAAAAACCCAAAAAAACAAACCAAAGACAACCCCTCCCCCAAACCCCAAACCAAACAGGAAAATGAAACATGACATTCGGAGGGAGCCAGAAGAAAAGGTTTTAGGATTAATTTCTTCTTTCCTGGGTGCAGCTTTGCTCCCCATCACCTCCTCCGTGTCTCCAGTGTGGTAAGGGACCCTCTAGCTTCAGGCCCGCTGTCACTTCTGATAGTCTCTTCATGGGGCTGGACAGTGTCCTTCCAAGTTTATGCCCACCAGAACCTCAGCATGTACCTTACTAGGAAAGAGGGTCTCCCCATCTCCAGGTAATCAGAGATGATGAGGCTGGCCTGGCTTAAGGTGGCCCTGACCCCATGCCAGGTGTCTTTGCAGGAGGGAAGTGTGGACACAGATGTACAGGGGAAGAGGACGGGAAAATAGAGTCCCACAGAAAAGACCAGGAGAGAACGGCTTCCTGTGGTTTTATACTCCCCATGTTGTGTCATTGGTTAGAGCAACACTAACAGTGGCCCAGTGTCTCTACCTCATTGGCCTTGCTGAGCCAGGACAGACCAGGCAGAGGCCTGGAGGTGCTGTAGAGCCCGGTACAGAACCAAAAGGAAGCCGCTTCACACCAAAGAGTAGGAAGGCACATGCCAGCAGGCTGGTGGGAATCAGCTCCAAGTCACCAGGCCCGAGTCAGCTTTTTGGCTTAGTTTATATAGGTTTGCAAGCAGCAAGTACAGAAGCATGAAAGCAAGGTTAACTTTCACTGGGTTGGGTTAGTCATCATCTGTTGCTAGGTAGAAAGTCCCTGAAATTTGCTAGAAAACCGGGACATATTTTTAGGTGGGAAAACACAGACATTGTAGCTGGATATGGTTAGGCTGACTTGGGTCAAGCTATTGATTAAAAGCAGCTGGACACGGTCAGTCAAGGCTGCGTGGGTTTAGCATTCTAGCTACGTAGCTTGTGGGATGAGCCTAACTTGTCCCAATATGATAGAGGGCTGCTAGCTAGTTTCAAAATTTCAAAATTCCTGTCAAAGTGTGAGGCAAACTCCCTTCATTCAGACAACCTGGGCCTCGATTACAGTTGTCCATTGACCACAATCTAAGCCTCAGTTTCTCTATCTGTATAGTGGACATAACTAGGATGTTGGTAACAATTAAAGGGTAAGATATACACGAAGTGTTCATATAATTCTGTTTTATGGGCTAGTACAGTGTCTGGCCTATAAAAAGTGCTTAGCAAATGTTAGCTATCATTACCCAGTTTGTTTACTGAAGTCTTTAAGTTCATTTCGTCAGCTCTGTTTGGAGTTTACCTGATTTTACTTTTCCAATGAAAGGAAAGCCAGTCTCACTCTTGACTCAATGATGTACAGTAGCATTTGGGACAGTGCCTGGCAGAGAGCAGGCAATGCATGCATCATTATGGGGTGAATAACAGAACACCCACAGCTGGGTGTTCTACCTCCTCCTAGAACGAAGTGGCTTAGAGACATTACAAGGTTCAGCAACTGTTTTGAAAATATTCAGGCAAGAAAGATTTGGGTTCCATTAAATTTGTCGACACTAGGGCACAGGTTGTCAGTCTCCAAGATCCTGGTGACCCCTGCCCTGGAGCTCATATACTTGCATAGTTCTCCCCTCCATTGTACCAGGGCTGATCAGTGTGATCAGGAAAATACAGCAGGGGTGACCATTACATCACCCCAAGATTGGGTTAGAAAAGACTGAGGCTTATATCTAGAGAGGTCTCTGTCTCTGTCTCTCTCTCTTTCTCTCTCTCTCTGTCTTCCTCCCTCCCTCCCTCTCCCTCTCTCTTTCTTTGGTTCTATGTTTGGGGAAAGCCGGCTGCCCTGTTGAGCGGTTCTATGGAGGCCTAGCGACTATGTGAGCGAGCATAAAAGCAGATTCTCTAGCCTGATGGTAATTTTTTGACAGACCCTGACCCCAAACTACCCAACTAATCTGCTCGCATATTCCTGAACCTCAGAAATTCCAAGATAATAAACGCTTTAGGTCTGAGGATAATTGTCACCCAGCAGTAGCTAACTAATACAGGTGATGAGACAAGAATGGGTAAGAGGGGACAGGACCAGGACCAGGGGCTGCGATACCAAAAGAAATCTCAAGGTGCAGGCACAGGAAAGAGGCCACCTCCAGGTTGCTTCACCAGGGGAAAGGATCAAGTAGGTTCTGCAAGTCTGGTTCAGAGAACCTGGGAGGATGAAAATCAGCATCAAGCACACTGAACAGCAATGTATATGAGCCTCAGTCTTAGCTGCCACCTTTTGACGTTGAGTTCGACAATATGCAGTGGAATTCACAGTTAATCACTGTAGCTAAGAGATGACCAGTGACCACTGAGTGACCTTGCCAAGAATCAGGTCTAGACAAAGACTTGGGGATGACTGTAATGAAGACGCAGTGGTGGGGTGGGGTGGGGTGGGATAGAGCTCAGTGGCACACCTGACAAACACAAGGTCCTGAGTTCAATTCCCAGTTTAAAAACAAAAGCCTAGTGGGATTATAAACATTCTTTGAAACATGCACAGTATTCTTTTGTTCTTTGAGTTGTCCAAGCGCTTTAAGCTGTGCGCCAAGCGAGGAGTCAGAATCGGGTTTCCCAGGCCTTTTCAGGCCTTTTCAGGCTACTGGCCCCGTCATAGCGTGATGAAAAGATGAACCGTTGGGTGGGCTTAGGAAGACGTAACCTCCAATCCAATCGACAAATATTTTTTAAAATGCCTGCTAGGCGGGATACAAAAAGACTGAGAGTCACTCCATGCACCTGCCATAGCTACCCAGTGCCCTTTCTACTGTCCTTGGTGGCTCAGGGATGTCTGAGCTCAGCTGGCCAAAGGTGGAGGCTACATCTTCACTTCAAGTGAAAATCTGTCCTCATTTCCAGGTTGTAGATTCCAGCACTAATCTGACCCATGGATCTGAACCCCGGGGATAATACGGCTCTGTAAAATGGAACCTGCCTTTTACTGCATGGAAGGGACAAAGTGGGGTCTTCTGCACCCACTGTCACCTCCAGACAATAATAGAGGGTGCTAGAGAAGAGCCCAGGGTCTAGAGCCAGAGACTCTGGGTTCCAGACTGGGCCTGCGTCTTGCTAGCTGTGTGAGCTTGGGTCTCAGTCACTTGGTCCCTCTGAGCCTCAGTTTTCTCATCTGAGAATTGGAGACAGCACATTCTACAGAGTAGGAGGACAAAAAACCGAGTTCTTTTGTGTAAGGCTCAAGAAGGCTTTGATTCTCAGGGACACCCTGTGACCCTGCAGGAAGCCATGGCTGCCTCCCTGGATCCCAGTTCAGTGGTTCATCTGAGGCGGATGCTCCTCTTTCTGGATATCTCAGGTTCTTCGAGGGTTTCTTGAAAACAAAGGCTGACTATCGACAGCTGAGGCCCAGGATGGAAACAGGAGCAGGGACCATAAGCCATGAATTTGGGCAGGATTCAAACAAACAAGGTGCGCTGGGGCTGGTGATTTAGCTCAGTGACGTAAGCGCCTGCCTGGCAAGCACGAAGTCGTGAGTTCAATCCCCGGTATCACAAAAACAAACAAGGCGCCGTGTTCTTTTGCTCTTTGCTGACAACTGCCCCCACCAGGGATGCCACAGAGCCCTGTGAGAGGCCAAGAAAAACATGACCATGGCCTGGGTGTGCTCCGGGAGGAGGTGACTCCTGCAGAGAAAGCCGGAGAGGATCAGGACTTGCCAGATGGAGAAGGAAAGTGGACACCAGATGTTGCTGGGCAGAGTGGGCTGGGACCAGGTGTGGGGAGCTGAGCTGCAACATTTAAGGAGGCCCTGGCTCTAGAGGTTGTGCAAGAGAATAGTTGGTACTTTCACATCCCTGAGCATGTGAACCTCCTTAAATGTAGTGCCCCAGACACCTGCTCAGACACTTGCCCTGGCCTTGGAAAATGGCATAGACCAAAACCCAGCAGCATGAAACATCTTGGGATAACTAGAAATAAGCAAGATGGCCAGAGTCTAAAGAGGGGTCAAAGACAACTTAAAATGAGGCTGGAGCCAAGTGGGGATCAGATCATCAAAGGCCTCCTGTACCAAATAAAGGAGGTTAGCACTTGATCTAAAAGTACTAACTCTCAGCTGGGCTGCAACCTGATGAGACTGCGCATTAGCAGGTTCTTCTGACACTAGTGTGGGGGGCTGACAGGTTGTCGGGGGCTGGAGGCTGGAGGCCAGATGAGGGCTCTACTGAAGAGTCAGTGGCCCAGGGAGAGACAGCAGTGGCCTGGAACAGCGCAGCACCATGTTAGGGGTAAGCACGAACTCATTGAAGAGAGGTTTGAAGGCAAATTGATGGACCGTGGTGACTGATGGCACACGGGGGGAGTAAAGGTCACATTAAAGGTCCTCAGTGCTGAGCAGCTTAGAAGCCATGGGGAGCCATTGGATAAGAAAAGACAGTCGCCACGCCGTCCCTAGGTCATACAGAAACCCGTTTTCTGTCCACAGGACAAGTCCTGTGTGACTCGCGCTCTATAAGCACCATGGACCCAAATCAGCTGGCTTCCAGGTCCATCCCACCCTGCCAGTTGGCTTCCAAGTGGCCTCCAGGGTGTCAAACCCATTTGGGGGTGACCGTGCCGCCGGGGCTGGGCCAGCACACCACATTCCACCCTCCCATTCTGTCTGGGTTTCCGCTTGGCTCCTGTGCCCTGGGTGGGGCCCGGCAGTGTGACCTCACAGTGTGCCTGTGGCTCTGGGAAGTGAGGGTAAAGGGAGGCAAGGGGCCACGGGGGTTGTGGGGTTCTGCTGGAGGCCACAGGAGAGCAGGCCACCAGACAGCAGGGGTCCGAGCCGCGGCCACAAAGGCTGGCCCAGCAGGGTCAGGGGCCATGCGTGGTGGTGCACACCCGGTACCCAGCACTCAGGAGCTCAGAGCCAGCCTGAATTACATAGCAAGAGCTTGTCTAAAAAATTAAAAACCATCCCCCAAAGGCAGTGCTGGGGAAGAGGGAAGTCCCCAGTGGTGTCTCAAAAACCAACACGTAAGTGCTGAGGAGGCCACAGGCCAGGGGTGACTTCCCCCGATTGGCAGCAGCCCCTGACCTTGCGGTCAGCTAAGGCCCCAGGTCCTCTTCTGAGATCTCCAGCAAAGCCAAGTCCCTCTGTCCCTACAGTTGGGAAGACTGAGCAACACCTGTGTTCTGTGCACCATTTTCATAAAAATAAAACCAGTAAAAAAAAAAAAAGTGTCCCAGCTCTTTGAAACATTAATTAAAGGTGCCACAGTCTCCTTATTTAACAGAGGGCTGCTGCCTCATCTGGGATGATTAGCGAAGCTGGAGAGCCTTTGTTGTGCTTGACAAAGTGATTAATTCAGACTCCAGGTGAATTTTGGCTCCTCAGCAGCCTTTGATGTGCTGAGATTCCCCACCGAGGACAACATCATCCTGCACTTAAACAAGCACTACTGTTGCCTCCCGAGGGCAGTGCCCGCGAGGTCAGCCTGCTGACTGGCAGCCGGAGAGACAGACAACGCCAGTGCCTAGGCCTCACCCGGACCCGTTCTTGGAGGAGCTGGAATCCTGTATGTTGTTTCCTGGCAAAGCACCTGCTGATCTGGGTGGTGACTGAGCTATTTTTCACCTTTGTCAAATGCAGTTTCATGATTTTTTTTTTTTGGTCTTATCATCTTGAGACAGGGTCTCGCCATGCAGTTCAGGCTGGCTTTGGGCTCACGTTGCAGCCCACGCTGGTCTTAAACTCACAATGATCCTCCTGCCTCAGCCTCCTGAGTGCTGGGATTCCAGGCGTGAGCCACCACGCCTGGCACAGCTTCGTCATTTAAGCGGCTCTGGAACCGAGGTCTGCCTGTGGTTCTACAGCTCGCATTCTGGTGGGTGGGTGCAGACCTCGGCGTCGGGCTCAGGGGAGTGAAGTCCACCTCCACGGCCACCTTCTCCAGCTCCACCTGTGGTACACACACGTGGGCTTCCGGTGCCCCATGTAGCAGTCGCTCAGACACAAGACCCAGCCTTTTACATTTTAACTGTATCGGTACGTGTAACTGAGCCATTATCTCTCTGCTTCCCCCTGAATCTGAGAAAGAAGGTTCTGGGGATGTCTCCCGGCTTCACCTTTACCTCTCCTCGGGAAGGAGCACCTGTACCTCTCCTTGGTGTAGGAGCTTGATCCTGTTAAAGTCAGTGGAATAACAAATATCTAAAAACAAGAAACAAACAAAACCCCGCCCACCCCAGATGCATTTTATAAGTGGTAGTCACTGAACTGGTTTTCAAACAAAATTCTTTTTTTTTTTTTTTTTTAGTACCAGGGATCAAACTCACAACCTTGCGCTTGCCAGCACTGCTGGGCTAAATCCCTGGCCCCCGCAAAGCTCAATTTTTAACATAGAAGCAGAAGCTACGTGTGTATGTGTACTGTGAACCTAGTGTTTGTTCCAGCAGTTTCTCCTGCATTCTCCTGGGGACAAGACACTGTCCTGTGTCTCCAGTGACTGGGCTCCTGGGCTCCTCCCTTCCCAACCAACTCTAAGCCCAGGGCCCTGTTGCTGTCTCTCCTGGATCCCAGAGGCTGTCAACAGATTCCCCTCCCTTCCCTCCTTCTCCCTCCCTTCTTCTTCTCTTTCTTTCTCCCTTATCTTCTTTCTCCTTCCCTCCTTCCACATTCCTTCCTTCCTTCCCTCCTTCCACATTCCTTCCTTCCTTCCTTCCTTCCTCTTCCTCCCCTCCCTGCCCTTCCTTCCATCTTCTCTTTTTTTGCAATACTGGGGATTGACCTGAACCCAGAGCCCTTTGTCTAATTTTGACACATGGCCTGGTTTCTTCTGAAAGCTCTGGTTTCCTTGCACCGAGCTGGGCATTTGAAGTACCCTGAGAAAGGTGAACATCTCTACACTAAGGTCGAGGCCAAGTCCTGCGGGCTTGACTGTCCTCCTACACGCTTGAGGTGCCCTGGCAATCCCCTTTCCTGGCAGCAGGACTCTGAGAGCCCTGATGTGGTTGGTCCTCAGTCATGGTGCCAGCTTTGATCTCTCTTCTTGGTGTAATGATTTTCTGGGGATTGGTACTCTTTGGAGAACCATGTGGTTTCTTTTCCTTTTTTTTTTAAGAGTAGGAAAATTTACTGGAGAAAAGGAATGAGGAATAGGAATAGCTCCTGAGAGACAGGGGGGGTCCCCAATGGGTTGTCCCTGTTGCTTTGGTTTTTATTTTTGTTTCATTTGTTCAGTTTCCCCACAGAAGAGCTTTGGTGGGAGATAATTAGTGTAGGGACCAGTTACCACGTTCCAGATTCAACAAATACTGTGAGATAGTCACAGAATAATCAAAATTGAAATGCAAGTTTCCAAGTGGAGCAGGGTCACAGTGTACATGCTTAGTTAACCGTGTGCTCTCCGCCGTTGACTGTCTATCTGACCCACTCTTCTGTGACACGGGCCACACACACAGCAGGCGCAATCCCTGAGCACAGCCCCTGGTACCCAGGACCACACCGGCCTCCCAGAGACACACACCCAACATGTGCGCGCACCTGAGACCCTCCATTCAGAAGCTGAGGCTGTGGGCTCCGCCGTGGCTGCAACTCCCGTCCCAAGGGCAGGCTGCCATCAGACTGAAATCAGTCCAATATCAAATGTGGGCTAGCTCTCTGTAATTCGGGGGTGCCAAGACAGGACAATGAGGTTCATTCAGTCCCATCCATCTGGGGTACACTAAGAAAGGACTGGGATTTCCTTTGTCACTTTCTGGCCACAGTGTCAAACTACCAGCCAAGCCACAGCAACCGGAATGAACAGACTGCACTTGACTTCGGCTTTCTTGGGGAGCAGGGTCTCTCTGGCAGAGAGTGGCCCATGGCCCTCGGTCCGTGGCGGAGGCCGTCTGAGGGGCCCACAGGCTTGTAAAGTGTTTCTTCTCACCACTAGTTTTCATTTATGGTATGGAAGTGGTACTGATTTCCCTTTATGGTCATGACATAGACTTTCCTTTTCAAAGAAATACATTTACGTTTATTTAATAGAAATTGGAAAATAATAGTATAAATAATTTACAGATATAGCAAAAATTATAAAAGTGTTGTATAAATGATTCTTTTTCTGCCCCGAACACAAGGCAAAGATGGCAAAGTTGGCTAATGCTCGACACTAGTCACCATCACCTGGATGACTCTTTTTTTTTTTTTTGGTATTTCTGAGACAGGGTCTCACTACGCTCCCCAGGTTGGCCCTGAACTCACAGTGATTCTCCTGCCTCAGCCTCCTAAGTGCTGAGGTTATATGTGTGTGCCATCATGTCTAGCTTAGAAGACTTATTTAAAATGGAAATCTTGTTTCTGGAATGTTTCTCTCCTTGGCTGCTTAGGTAGCAGGGTCGGGAGGCTGAGTTCAGGGTACTGAGGCAGCAGCTGAAAGGCCTGGGGACCAGGGCTGCCTCCTTCCCACTTCCTGCAACTTTTGACAGTCTGATCTGTCCCAACAGGAAGCCGAAGGCGACTTCTGGTGCCCATCGCAGGCACTTCTCCTTTTCAGGACACCCCAAAATAGGCCAGAGGTAGACGCAACAGAAGTTGGTGGGGCAGCTGGGTGATGGTGCTCATGCGGCACAAGAGAGTTTGAAGACAGAATGAGGCTGGGAATTCTGGGGACCAGCACATCTTCTGGACCACCCGAGTGTATCCCAAATGTGAGAGCAGGGGTCCTCGTGAGCGGGCGCAGGGACATGGGGAGGTCAAGGTGTGACAAGCGGAGACGGTCTGAACTGTTGTGGCCCCGTAACAAAGAGGCCCGGGATGGGGCCCTGTTGACCCCTCTCTTGGGCCCAGTGAGGCCGATGCTGGGCTCCAGACTGTAGAGTCAGTGATTTAAGGTGAGTCTGTGGTCTGTTGTCCCTTCAGCAATGAGGAACAAATACAGTTGGGAAACTTTGGTTTACTTAAAAAATTCCTTCAACTTTTTTTTTTTTGTACTAGGAATCAAACTCAGTACCTCACGTTGGCCAGGCAGGTGCTGTGCCACTGAGCTCTATCCCTGGCCCTCAGCTGCTAATAGGATTGACCATAAATGACCTTTTATGCAACCCCCACTGTACATAGAAAACAACCAATAACAAAGGACTCCGTTAATGCGTTTCAAAAGCTACTTAAGCTTTTGAACCAGCACTTGCACGGCTAAAGCATCAAGGATGGTATTGTTACCAGGCACAACAGCGCAGAAATATAATCCCAGAGCTAGACAGACTGAGGCAGGAGGATTGCCATGAGTTCAAGACCACCCTGACTGACCCAGTGGGTTCCAGGCCAGCCTGAACTACATAGTGAGACCCTGTCTCAAAAAACAAGAATCAAAGAAGAGGAAGAGGAGGAGGAGAAGGAAGAGGAGGAGGAGGAGAAGCAGAAGAATGGGAAGTGAGAAGGCCTGGCACATAAACTCTGCGTTTCACAATTTGTTTTTCCTGGAAATATCTGCCTAAAGGCAAGATTTGACCCGTGTCTATTTTTTACAGCTTGTTTGTTACGAGTGAGAGACACATGGGGCAGGGAAAGAGAAGGTGAGGAAACCAAGTTAACCAGCAAGGCCACAGGCAGCTATTTTCGAAATGCGCGAAGCTGTGCGGAACGTATCTGTCTTCCTCTGTGTCCAGTGTGTGGAGGCAGCTTGTAGCCACCTCTGGATGACCACAGCTCCCAAGAAGTTCTTAGCCAGTTGGCGTAGGACCCTCTGCCCACCCACCAGATAAATCATCGTGGGGATGAAGAGGAGAAAGAGAGGAGAGAAGGGGATGGGGAGAGGGAGGAAGGAAGGGAAGGAGGGAGGGAAATGGTTTCAGAGTTGGAAAATACTTTCACATTTGGAGATGGGATAGCAAAAATATTCTCTCTCAATGAAAGAAACGCAGTTGTGTATCAAGATACACTGATGTGGCCACCGATTAGGGGAGATTTATGAAAGTTTTGGAGAAATGGGGTTGGGACGGTGAGACGGGTGTCAGCAAGCTTTCTGGAAAGCTTTGGGTGTTGTGCAGAAATGTTGAAAACCGGTGATTTTCAAATTTCAGGTCTGGAAAATTCTTTATACACCAGGCCTGGAAAAATTCAGGACGCAGAAATGTTCACTGTATTATCATGACTTAATGTAACTAAAATGGGAGAAAAACACTAAACATTTAACAGTAGGAATAGTTTCATACATGATAATAAGTCCTCGAGAGGAATATTATACAATTGTAAAAATGATGGTCACAGTGGAGTCATAACAGTTGTTTGATTATGTGAAATGGAAAAAGTAGAAATATGAAGAAATAAAAATAGAAAAATATAGAGACTATTATCTAAACATATACAAATGCTCAGGTAGAAGAAACTAGAGAAAACTGCAGTGAAATGGGAGTAGGCTTTCCTCTCCGATTGGTCTGGCTGCTTTGCCCACATTTCTTCAAGTGCTTCCAGAACTGTCTTTCTGTGAAGCCCTCACACCTCACGTCCCACTCCTATTTCTTACCAACACGTTTTTCAAGACAACAGTTTAAGTCCCTGTTTCTGGTACTGCTCTTGATTTGACCAGCACTTTGACAGAATTACTGGCCATGTCATTTCACTGGTTTCTTCTTTCGCTCCAAACCTCAGTGCATCTGACCTGTGTCGAAATGCCCCCCAATTTATTGCAGGTAGCTTCTGCAGCTATAATGGGGTCACATCCTTCTGTTGAGTCCGTCAAGAGAGGGCGCTGGTCTTAAAGGAAAATGAAATATTGTGGAATTTTCAACCTTTCAACCTGGAACTTTATTTGGAAAATGATCTGTATGGCTCTATTTATTTTAGGAAAGGGCAGTGATGTCTGACCCTCAACGGTGCAGGATTTGTGTCCTGTAGCAGTTAATGACTGCTTGAACTGTGAAAATAAAGTCCGAGGGTGCTATCTGAAGCTGTATATACTTTCTGTTATCATTTTCCAACTTCAGTATTCTTACTATAAACAATGGCAGATGTCCATAATCATAATTGTGGGATACATTTGCATTAATTCCTGTCAGAGGACAGCTGTCCTAAACATCACATGGCCGTTGAGGGATGATTACACATTACCCACTTTCCACAGTAGCATTCTAGGCCACCTGTACTTTTTTGGATGGTACAGAACTCAAATGACACAATTTGACATAAAAGAGAAATTTCTTTTACGATAAAAAATTTTAAAGTAACAGGAGGAAATTAAACAAAAAAATCTTTCCATTGGCTCTGAGACCCCTTCCTGGGCAATCCTAGTATATCTCTTTTCTAGAACTTCCCTGGAAAGTACCACAAACTGAATGGCTCAAAACATAAGGAATGTGTCATTTCACAGTTTCAGAAGCTGAAGTAGGAAATCAAGACATCGGCACTGCCATGCTCGCTCTGAGCCCCGTAGGGGAGAATCCTCTGCTGTCTGTTCCAAGCTGTTGTAACAGGCCCCCACCCAGCCAGTATACTTCAGTTTCTTAATTGCCCAGACAATAGTTTTGGACCCAGTTTCTGTTGCTTCTGTCTTCTAGAAGTGGCTGGTCACTGTGATGCATAGCTGGTCACTATGACACACATTGTATAAACCAGTCCTCAACTGACAAGCCATTCTGCTTCTGTACTTCCTGCTTGCATATCCCATATAAACCCTAGACCTGATATTCCGGGAATGATCCCAACCAGTGCCTGCTGACACAAATAACTCTGCCTCCAAAGCCTGGTTGTCGTTTCAGGGTTTCTGCTTACCCTAGCACCTTGGGAGGGGGCTTGCTGATGGCCTTTGACATGCCTCTCCTCATGGTGTGTCACTCCCATCCCTGCCTTCGTAGTTAGGTGTGTCTCTGTCCTCACACAGTCACCCCCCTATCAGGACATCTCTATCAGGGATCCACTCTACTTTGACATGTCCTCGTGTTAACTAATTACATTGTCAAAGATCCTATTTCCAAATCAGGTCACAGACGGAGGTCCTGGAGGTTAGGACTTCAATTTACCTTTTTGAATGTATCAGTCTATCAATATGTGAAGAGCCTGCGGAGACAGACAATCCTGGGACCAAAGAGTATAAAACAAGGCTGCAGAGAAGGAAGTGGGAGGGAGGCAGGTAGAGAACCACTTTGCGATTTTGCCCATAAATCAGGTGACCATGAGCCCCCTGCCCATTTGGGTGCAGGGACTTGTGGTTACTTGTGGTGCTACCTGGCCAATTCCTGGTTGAAGGCACTTATGTTCTCCACCTGGGTGCAGGCTACAAAGTAAAGTCTGTGGTCATGTTCAGGACACACTCTGCTGATGCCATATGTTAGCAAATGTCTGAATTTTGTGCAGACACACACGGGCAGTGTTCTCATAAGTGGAGTTACATAATTAGGGCATGGGTTTGCATAATAATTAGCATGTGTAATTAGGCACAGACTTCTTGTCCTTTAATTAGACAATCAAGACATCTAATTACAAAATTAAGATGTAATTACGTGGCCCAAGATCTTCATATTTCTTTCTGCCCATTAGAGATTACATTTAGGAAAGAATTCACAAAAACTGATGATGAAGTGAATGTCGACTCCCAGTACGAGACTGTTGGAGGAAGTGTTAAGTGAACTGCTAAGTTCCCTTTTATCTTGCCCCTTCGGTATAGGGGCGTCATTTAAAATATTATCATCTACTTGAAAGAATAACTTACCAACTGTGCTGTCAACCTCTGGTATACACATTAATGAAGAGGGATGCTGGCATGACTAATCCGTGCAATTCGCACATGGCTCTGGAGTGTGGTTTGTAATTACCCTTGAACATGTACTTAAATGTGACATCTTGGGAATTCATTCAAACCGAATAATGCCCCCAGATGGTGGCAATCTTAGGCGAGCTGGGAGGCCCGCTTGTTTTCCCATTCTGCCCTGTTTAGTGCTCCTCTGCAGCCACTTTAGAAACAGATCCATCGCTGGAAACAAGGCAAGCACACATTTAACTTGGGTCATCTTTTCCCCCTCATATCTGAACACTTATTGAAATGTTCTCACTTTAAGCGCTGCCCCCTGGACTGCAGAGGAGGAAGGGAAGAGTCTAAGACTACAGTAAACATCCCGTCTTTCTATTAAGTTAGTGATGCTTACAACACTGGGTTGTTGCTGTTGATGCGGTTGTTGTTTTGAGTTCTGGTGCTCCTGGGTAGCCAGACTGTAGGGCTACCGTCTGTGGCTTTTCCTTGCCCCTGAATTGCGACTTGGCTGATCTCTGCGTGATGCTAAACACCTGCTATGACTCACTAGTTTTTCTGACCTAACTGAATCAGGATCCCAGCCATTCGTCTAGGTCTTCCTAAGCTGGTTCTGACGCTACCTGTGCTATTTCGCCATTCCCATAAACCACTGCAAATTCTAGTAATGCAGTGTTTTGCCAGCCCTACTGCACTCCTCAGGTGACGCTTTCTGTCCGGCCATGCTTCCTGATTTTTGGTTTAGAAAATATGCTTCCCAGATGGTTGCAGACTGGAGGTTCTAAGGGGTAGGTGTCAGGGTCTCCTTTCCATGCTTTGCCTCTCTTCCCCTTTTTCACTTTTCTCTCTTCAGTCCTGAAAATGTGATGAGGGAAAAATAATCTATGCCAAGGGGACAAGATTTTTTTTTGTCGATACTGGGACTTGAACTCAGGACCTTGCACTTGCCAGGCAGGTACTGATCTCCGGCCAAGGGGACCAGTCTTGACCAAGAAAATAAACATGCGTGGGAAATTAACTTACACCATAGTGAGGTATTTTTTTTTTGTTATTTTGTTTTGTTTTGTTTTGCCTCTAACTGAGCAATTGTTCACAATAGATTTAGAGGCAAAAGAACCAAACTAGGGCGAAGTGGGTTCATCGGTGGGACTTTTGGTGGTGGTCGGTGGACCTCTGCATTCCAATCTGATGTTCCCAGATCCCTCCCTCTATGGTCTATCACTCAATCAGGAGGGATTTTTCAGCTCCTGTTCTGTTCGTTCACTGCCAGGCCTTGGCCCCTTTGGTCCTGGAAACTTGTTCAAAAGCATCAGTGCAAATTTCAATTTCCTGTTTTGAAAATGTGCCTCTCTCTCCAGGTACTCCACATCGGCATTCTCAACACTGGAAAAGCTGGGCATCAGATACCCTAAGCCTTCTCCTTTCATTGGAAACTTGACCTTCTTCCGCCAGGTGAGGTCCCGACCCACCGGGTGTAGTGCAGGCTTCCCATGAAGCATTGCTCTTGCCTGGGTTGCTGGTCTGGGGAGTGTGTATAGGTGCTGAGTGGTGGCTGAGCTCCCCTTTCTTGGAATGAGCTTTTCTGTGATAACAATGGTTTATCCCTATGCCCACCAGTGTGTATTTGGTCCTGTCATTCATTCATTCATTCATTCATTCATTCATTTTCTGCTGAGGATCAAGTGTTCCAGGCCCTAGAATACAGAAAGAGTAGAGGTCACTTCTACTCTCAAACACCATCAGACATGGATGTGTAGCAGCAGGTAGGGTCTTCCCAGCGCTGGATTAGTTATTACAGACACTAGTGGGGCTCTTGCTTCAGAGGAGAGAGAAATCTGTGGCATAAATGACCCTAGGGACGTTCCCAAAGAAGGGTCTCACGGGAGCTGTAGATAAGGAACACAGGCCAGGTGGGGAGCCACATGTGTGAGGAGCCACATTTGAGCAACACACAGGTCAACCAGAAGCTCAGACCAACGAGAAGCCAGAAGTTGGGAATCCTGGGGAGTGTGGGGTGACAGGGAGTGACAGGCCAGCTTGGTCACAGGCTAGAAGGGTCACTCATATACTTGCAGCATCATTTTTTAGCAGGAGAGGCACATCAAAATAGAATATTGCTAGGGACCATGGAATCTAACTGTGCTCGGTTTAGGCTGAAGTGCGAGAGGCAGACACTGGTGACAATGACCGCCAGGAGCAAAGAATACTTAGAGCAAAACTAAGAAATCTGGTGACTGACAAGGTGTGAGAATTTGTGACAAAATGAATCAACTATTGAGCAAAAGAAGAATGAACACTGGGTGACAGAAATAAAAGGTTGGGAGGGTAGCTGGCTGAGGGAGAAACATGTTTGATTTGGGGGCTCTTGGCTTGGATTTTCCAGAGTGATGTGCAAATGGAGGTGGCCAGTAGCCATCTGCAGAGGGGCCCAGGTCTTTGAGGTTATTTTATTTTATGTTCACAGTGGGTTTTCTCAGAAACTTGATGGTTTGTTCTGTTAATTTATGGGGATGCTGTCACCAGACCGACATCAGGAGACAGCAGATCCCACAAGTGGAGAGCCACAGAAAGGAGAAGGGCTAAGTTTGAGCTCACCTCGATAAATGCCTTGATGGCTCCTCCCCATCTCTACCCTCAGGAAGGCTGGTCCCTGGCTCTAGACAAAAATAACCTCAACCATTTCTTTCCGCGTTCCTCCCCCTTCTTGGTTTCTTTTCTATCCTTTCTGTCTCTCCGGCCACCACCCTTCTTCTCTGTCTGCTGTTTTTCCCTTTGTAGAACTGTGTAAACACTCCTCTGTCTCTCTTGGGGGTGACCAGTTAGCAGTTTTGAAACCCAGAGCCCATAGACAACTACCTCATCGGGACATCCTGTGGATCCTGGAAGCCAACTTGAAGAATTTAAAAGTGTCAAAATAGAGCAACAAATTCCATAGGAAAGTTAAAGGAAACAAACTTCACACATTGCTGCAGAAGGCAGGGGATGGTCAGCTGTGTTCCGCTGAGTGATTAATCCGTATTAACCTCCAAGGCAAACAGCGCAACCATCATTTGGAGAACACAGCCCATACCTCTGCGTGATTTCCACATATGTTCCCTTCCGGTTTCTCACTCTGCAGATACAAATCCTGCCAAGTCCTTTCCAAGGCATAGTCATTTCAGGGACAATTTTCATGTTCATATAAGCTTTCCTTGATATATAGCAGACATAGACTGGGAAATCTGGGCATCTAAAGAGAACAGAGAATATTTCTATCTGGGACATCTATTCTACCTTCAATTCTACCACACTCCACTTTTATGGATCTGCCATTTCATTCTATTCATAGAAGACAAATTTAGCATTTTCCACCCCACACCCATCCTACCTCATGTGGATGTTTGGTAATTGCAGTCCCCGCCCCCCCACCCCTGTGCAATCATCTCATGGGCCCCCCATCTCCTTTCCACAGGCCCATCTCTGCAGCACTGTGGCCTAGCAGTTCCTAACCCTCTGTTTGATCTCATCCCAGGGGCCTCTTGAGGTAGACTACACCTCATGACTTTCCTATATAAAATTACTCTAGTTCTTATGCTTAAACTATGTTGGTTTTAACTAAAATTTAATCTGGATCATAAGAATTCAGAATCTGTGATCAGTTGGATAGATCTGGTAGAATTTTACACATGTGGGGATCACCAAAAGGAACCTGGCTAAGTAATAATAATAGTACGAACAGAATCTCAGAGGGGATACGATAGTTGAGAAAGCAAACAATTTTCAAATATTTTAGCAGCAATTATTCCAAGTAGTCTAAGTACTGATGATCTCTTCAGTCCATTAAAGCAGGGCTACATGAGAGCTTTATTTGGCAATATGTTTTAAAAAGCCATTTGTTTATTCAAGATTCCACAGTGCTTGAAAGCTATATAACTTCAGTTCTTTTTTATTGTTTGTCTAATGGGGTTCTTGCTGTCTCGGATTTTTTGCTGAATAAATGAAATTCTACTTAATCTTATTCTTACGGTAGTGCTGTTTTGTTTTTCAGGGTTTTTGGGATGGCCAACTGGAACTCAGAAAACTGTATGGCTCTCTGTGTGGGTAAGAAGGACACTTCATTTTCTTCTCTGTGTTTTGACTTCTGCATGTTGAATGGATGTAGAGGTAAAGATCAGGCCTGTGGCTTGCATTTACATGAGGGCCACAAAAAGAGTCACTGTAGGGAAGACAAGGTTCCTAGGCAAGACCGGTGAACTTGCTCATAGGCACCATGTTGCCATGAAAGCTACTTCCCGGGATTTAAAACCGTGCTGAGCTGGGGGCCTTCACTTTTCTCACCACTATGCTGAAGGAGGTGCCATCAAGGACACAGTGGCCTTTCACGCTCCAGAGTAAACAGTCCTATTTGCCTGGATAACCTGTGGCAAGTTGATCCCCATGACCTTATCTGGATCTTGGGCCCATTCGGTTCAACCTCAGTGGGTAAAGTCTGCTGCCAGTAAGATGGTCATGTAACTTATCATCCACACCAGCAACCTCTGAGAGTGGAAGGAAATGGTCTTAATAATTACCCAGGACAACCACATAAACCAAGACTATCTTGGATACACGGAGCCCTGCGGTCACCCTTGTTCTCAGCCATATAAAGTAACACAGCCTCTCCCTTTATTTTCCTTGCATTTTCTCTTCTTATTCTTTACCATATATGCCTATTTCTAAAATCCCACAGTCCGATAAACAAACCCAAGTTCAGAACACTTTCCTCTATTCAAGAGTTTAGTTAACAGTCTTGAATCATAATTTAGTTTCCCAGTGTTTTGTTTCTCTCCCACACCAGAGTCCTTGTCATTTTTAGTCTGTTTCTGCACAGCTTCTCAGCCCCTGGGTGAGTTTTAGTAGCCTTTTCTAGACTTCCAGGTCTCTGATAACATTTCTAGCTGCAGTAAGGTTTTGTTGTGTGGCGAATGCCTATCCTAATGGGGCCAACTGCTTTGCAAGCCTTTTGGTCCACAGGATTTGGGACACCTGTTCTCTTAGTGCTTATTTTTGGAAAGACTGGCTGGTACTCTTTATGGAAATGGCCCCACCCAGGAGACCCACAGTTTTGACCAAATGTTTCTACCTATTCTTAGGTTTTTCACACGGTTCTGAAAAGTTAATAAATTGAAATGTTGTGATACGTGAAACTCTATATTAGTTTGTCAATTGCTGTATCATTGACTCTCCTCAAACTCAGCGACATTAATACCAATTTACTGTTTATGGTGTCTAAGGGCTGTTTACTGCTTACTGGCTGGTCTAAGCTCCGCTTGGCTGGAAGGGAGCCCCAGGACTTCCCGGCGCATCTGCTGGGTGGGATGGGGGTGTGCTGCTATTCTGTTGGTCAAACCGAGCTACCTGGCTAACCCCAAATCAGAGCAGGAGGCCAAGCCTGGTGCTGATGAAGCAGGGCACAGCCTGAGTTCCAAGCAGCTCTGCTCACTCTCCGTGACCCCTGTAACTCAGCCTGGACTAGGATCTGTTGTGCACAGTTTCTGCTTTAAGCGTGATGGGTACTCGATAAAGTGTTAAGGGATTGAGTGGTTTACTTTCCTTCTACGCTTGGGCTGTTTTATTGCTTTTACAAGTTCTCGTTCGAGCCCTGGCTGGCCGTTAGCCTCATTCCGCAGCTGAGGACGCCGACTTTGCAGACGGTACCTGTGCTTCCGAGAGATAGCGCTGACTCAGAGGGATGTTGTCCCCTTGATAAAGAACAAGTCTTCCCAGAGTTTGATTCCTAGGGTCACTCCCCTCCAGTCCTTGCGCAGGCTTCCAGAGTGGAACACTTGGGTGTTTGAAAACAATTTTAAGATGTCAGATAAAGAGTTGAGAGGCCATTGTTTGTACAAGTGTTGGGTGGGGGGGTGAGGGTGAACTCATTTCCTTGACAACAGGATGTCCAATCAGTTTCCACCCACCAACTTCAACTGAGTTCACACGATTTATCCTTTTCATTTCAAGAAAACTTGAATCCTACAGAATGATTTCATATGAAGTTGTGGGGATTGAAGTATCATCTCTACTCTTTATTCTCATCTCTAGAGAGAAGGAGAGAAAGAAAGGCAATAGCATAATTTCTTCATACAAAGCTGACATCATTTTTTCCTTTAGAAGAACATGAAAAACCATAAGACACTTGCTGCTTTTTGAACAGGTCCCCTCCCCAGATCTCCAGCAATGTGGCAGTGGGGTAAAAGCAGCAGTTGGACTATCTCTAAGCTCCTTTCTAATGCTGCATCTTATTTTTGTACTGCTTAAAATTTTAGCAAAATGGCTTCACTATTTGGGAATATCAAAGAGGACTAGGTGCAATTAGCCACAAAACCCTTTTAGGAAAAGGTTTCAATTACACTATTTTTAGACAACTTTTATTATTAGGAAATAGAATGGAAAGAGAATCCCAGCTTGATCCTCTTAAAACTTGAAATAATAGACTGACTCCTCATTTGACATGTGGAGCCACACTGCTGGGCTGTGCAGAGGGCCCCTAGGTGACAGCACAGCCCTGCTCGTGGGGAGAAACGTGAGCGGCAAGGACCTGCGAGCAGATCTAATGGCTACTTGTGTTTATTAGCTCGTCAGCCTAGCAACTCACCCAGAGCTCAGGGCCCCACGCTGGAGACCGGCTTCTTTGCCTCTTTCCCTTCCTAAGCACTGTGTTGGGGAAGAAAGCACTGGAGAAGGATCCTGACAAGAGGATTGATAACATGGACATTTATCATCTCGACCATCACCGTCTCTAGCCTGCCACCCCATCACCGAGAGCAGAATGTCTTCACCAAGCGTCTAGTCAGGGAGCTGGCCTGGCCAGGCCCCTCAGATGTGGCCACACCTTTGCCCCTGCGTCTCTGAACCTGAGCATAAGGCAGGCAGGCTGGTGCATGCTCCTAGGCAACTTTTATCCACGGTGCCTGAGGAGGGTGCTTCCCAATTCAGCAGCAGTTCCATCAGCCAGGTGAGGGGAAGAAAGCAAGGCCTTGTTTTTGTGGGTAATGATTACCTGCAGTCAGTCAATTAATGATTACCTGGTATCTCTTTTAGTCTGAGAATAAGCTCCAAGTTGGATTTATAGTCCTTCCCCAGCCCTACAAAATTATTATCAATAGAATCATACTAAAAAGAAATAGGTCACTAAAAAGAAATAGGGTAGAGATTACAGGTCCACCCAATTTGCAAATGACCTTATAACCAATAGCTAACAAGCCTTTCTTATGCTGTTACTATTAGTAACTTGTAAATACGTACACAGTGTTCTAAGTTCCATTCGTTTGTAGCCATGAAATTCCTTTTCATGAGAACATTAAGCTGTCAGTAGATGAACAGGAGTATCGCACACAATCCATGAAGTGCAAGTGAGTGTACAGAAGAACGTGTACCTGTGCCTCCCCTGAGCCCCCTCACATGCAGTCTCTGTGACCACTGTCTTCATGCTTAAATGGGTAAAATATGACACACGCTTTATCAGAATTTGTGTGGGGGACTGTTCTATTTTAATACATCCATCCTTGTAAAATGCTACCCCATTTCTTGAGGATGTGATTGCAAGGTTATATCCTGATTTTTTTTTTTTTTTGAGACAGGGTCATGCGATGTAGTTCAGACTGGCCTTGAACTCACTAGGTAGTCAAGGGTAGTCTTCAACTCATGGTGAGCCTCCTGTCTCAGCCTCCCCTGGACTGGAATTACGGGTGTGTGCCACAACACCGGCTTCTCCAGGCCTTTATTCTTTGAGACAGGGTATCACTAAGTCTCTAAACTGCCCAAACTGAGTTTAAACTTATATGATTCTCCTACCTGAGCCTCCCAGAGTACTGGGATTATATGTACGTGCCCTCATGCTCAATTTTAATTTATTTATAAAACTTCTTTATACACGAAAGAAAACAAGTCCTTTAGGTTTAATATATATTGCAAATACTTTCTCTTTACTATTTATTTGTCTATCCTATTAGCATGTAGTTTTTAAACCAGAAAATAATGTTTGTTTTGTCAGTGAACTTAATTTTAATGGTATTTGTAGTTTACGTCTTATTCAGAAACGCTTTCTTCATCAGGGATAGGAACAAAAAGTGTCCATTTTTCTAGTATTTTTAAAGTGCCGTTTTAATAGTGTAGGCTGTTTGGGATGCGGGTTAGTGGTAGTGATTGCCTAGCATGCGCAGGGTCGCGGGTTCAATTCCTGGCACAGTAAAAAGTGGTGAACTGGCTGCTGTACCGGGGCTTTACTCGGTGAAGGATGGACGAAGGGATCTGCTTTTGTTGGCCCACATGGTGAAGGCTCGGTCCCTAGGGTGGTACTTTTGGAGAGGGCGAAATTTCAGGAAGTGGGAGGGACTCAGGTCACGGGGGTGCAGTGCCATGAGGTCTCTCCCTGCTGTTGTCACTGGCATTTCCCTCAAGTGCCTGAAAGCAGTGAGGCTACCTGGTCCTGGGCTAGAACCTTTAAGACCATGAGCCAAAAGAAGACTTTTCTCGTTACTTACTTAGGTCAGGTGTTTTGTTACAAGGTCAAAAGACTGACTCACACCAGTTCTGCCCTTACCTTCCAGATGGTGTTGTTACATCCGGAAATCTATCCTTCCCCAGTCAATTTGAAATGTCACATTTACTGTTTATTAACTCCTACGTGCACTGCACTACTGGCTTCTGTGTTCCACCACGAAGTGTGACCTCATGCCCCACTGAGTCTCCTGATTGGGGTAGTTTGATACATGCAGCAGCAGCACAGAACAGTTTGGCAAGTATGAGAGCCTGAAGCGGTCCTATCTCTTGGGGAACCTGAGCTCCTAATACTAAAAAAGTCAATTCAGCAAGCAAATAGGACTTTGGTTTGAGGGAGCTGACACTCAGCTTCACAGTTCACACTGCAGGCAGGGGAAGTGTCTCTCCTGCTTTCAACTCAGAGGTGTTTAGCACTGTTTTCTTGTTTAATTAGCTAGCACACACGAACCCATGGCACCTTGTCACCAGGCAGGGAGAAAGTTGAGAACTCTGGGATACATATGGAAAAGCATGTGGCATCAGCAATGAAAATAATAAGGTCGTTTCCACACTTTTTTGAGCTCAGATTCCGTGGCGCCACCCACTAGGAAAGTCTGAGTTGCGCAAGTGACTGAGGTGTGAGAACTTTTTATGTAAGCGCTTTGAACCATCGTGTTTACAGACTATTTCAATGAGGTTGAAGAGCTGCAGAGAGGTTTTTTACTCAGTGTGTTTAGATGGCTCTGTCATCAACTTGGGGAAATTTCAAGCTACTGCCATAGACCAAGAACTCTGGGACTTGAAGGGCTCTGAAAGGCTCTAGGGGACATTTCCTGTATCGCGGGGTAGTTTTTTGACTTTGAACACATAAAGCAAAAGAGTACATTGGCCTGAAAATGTGCCTGAGTTTGGGATGGAATGGAAACTATGGCTGATTCATTCAAGGAAATACAAGTATTCAGCTTGAAACACGGCACCTGGTACCTGGAGACTATATTTGCTTCTTTTGGTGGTGGCGGGGAGGGTACCAGGACTCTAACTCAGGACCTCAGGGTTGTCAGGCAGGTGCTGCACCGCTGAGCTCAATTCTTGGCTTAATGCTTGTTTCTAAGGAGCAGTGAGCGCTGTAGAATCACAGGTGTTGAAGAATGGTGGAAATTAGACCTCCATTGTCACAAAACTCTGAATTGAAACTTGAAGTTTTTACTGCTGACACAGAGCGCAAGTCTCAGAAGGAAGGTCATGCATTAAGTGTTTGACTTAAAAGAGTGGCTCAGTTTTCAGAGCAATTGATGAACATGAAAAATATATGATGGCCATTGAGATAATCTAGTGTCTCTGAGCTAGGTGAATTAAACACAGAAATCCTGAAGAATCCTAATATTTCTGACCATCAGGCCAAACTATAGACGCAGTTTGGCTAATACTACCCTGATTTTCACGAAAGTGTTGCAAAGGAAGCTGAGAATCATCGGTTTCAAGTCCCGTGAGGCTGGAACCAAACTTAACATGAGACCCAATGATCTGTAGGTCATTCTTATTGGTAATCATTGAGTTCAATATCAATATTCTCACTCATCAAAATACACTAACTATATAAACCACTAATGCTAAGCCTGTAAGCACACATTTTTAAATGAATGGAATTTCTTAAACTGGGATTGTATTTTAGAGAGACAGCATTATTTTATAAAAGTGATTGCCTTGAGATGTGGGTAATGGCTTGATGTTGCAGGAGGCCTTTGGAACAGAGAGAAAATTGTCAGCAGGATAACTGTCACCATTCCCAAAGCATTGCTTAATAGGTAGAATGACCAACGGGACAACTGTCCTCAGATAAATAAGCACCTTGGTTGGAAAACAGAGAAATTCCTTTAGGGTCACACTTTTTTTTTTGGTACCAGGAATCAAACTCATGTCTCCAAGCTTGCCAGGCAGGTCCCCAGCAGGGTCGTATGTTCTTGGATGAACTGTAGGTGGACTCTTTCTTACCAACAGTCAGAAGCCCTTGTTATACCTGATGATGAATGGCTGCAAAGAATTCAGATTGCTGTGTTCCTAATCTTGATAAAAAGACCTCTCTGAAGTTTACTTAAATTCCTGACTTCTGACTCTTTTTTCACTCCACATATCACACACCTCATTTCTCCATCCTGTTTCTATAACAACAAAGAAGTGATGATTGTCCCATATTTTAACGACTACTCTTGCCCAGGTCTTTGTGGCTGACATGCATAATAATCAAGAGTCTATATTAATTCCCTCCTCTTTTTGTAGAACCATTCAACAGAGCCTGATTTTTTAAAAAACTGGCTTTAAAATCCCAGCTCCCACTCTCTTTCTACCATTTGTTAGCTTAATAGATAGAGTGCAATCATTTTCCCTTGGAAAACTTGGCTTTTTTAGATGTAAATGAGGAGTTTGGACTAGACCAGTGCCTTTGACACTTTGTTTAATTGTGCATTTTAGCAAAATAAAAGATCTGCCATATTGGGATCCAGTACACACACACACACACACACACACACACACACACACAAAATAAGTTTCCTGAAGCCAGACCCTCTTTGCTATATAAGAAGTATTTTATTGTATTCTATTCTTTTCTTCCCTATTCTATTTGTGAGAAATAAAATAAATATAAGTTGATTTCAGAAATTCAATCATTTTACTAAATTGATTTCATGACCACTAGTGAGTCAAGTCTAGGAATTTGAAAAGCAAAGAATCAGATGGTATCTAAAGTTGTCAACTGGATAACTTCAAGCCAGTGACTCAACCCCTATCAATCTGCCTTTAAAAACTGTCATAAGCCCCTGTATTTGCTCGATGAGTTAAGATTCTAAGAAATCCCTGAGTCAGTAAAAGCTCAATACTGACAGCTTCAGGAGACCCAAGAACACACTAACCCCATCCTTCTTACCTCTTGCAGAAGCAGTTCTGGAAGCCCTCTTTCCTGCGGGTCTTTAGTTGCGCAGTTGTGGCTGCCTCAGTGTCTTGAATCTATTCAAAATATTTACTCTTCATGATCATTTTTGGCTTTGGAGAAGAGCCAAGAGTCACATAATACCAGATCTGGTGAATAAGGCACACGGGGACCCACTGTCATGCTTTTTGAGTCTGCCTTTCCATTGCATGGCAGCTGGCAGGAATATTCACTGTACTTTCGTGTGTGTGCTGTAAAATATCCTTGTAAAAACACTCACAAAAGAAGGCTTCCAGAACTTCTTCAAAACGTGGCAAGATGACAGTATAAGTGTGTTCAAAGAAAGGGGAGTAAAAAAAATGTGCCTTTTTTTTTTTTTTTGAGACAGCTCTTACTATGTGATTCAGGCTAGCTTTGAACTCACTATGTAGCCCACGTTGGCCCTGCATTTGCATCAATCTTCTTGCCTCAGCCTCTGAGTGCTGGAATTACTGTGTGCACCACCATACCTAGTTACTGTGACTTTTACTATAATACATTTTTAAAAATTATACAAACAGTGCATTTTTCAATCACCCTCTGTGTCTAAAGGATTCATGGTAACATCCTATTTATTGCACAGAGCAATGGTCAGCTGAACACTTGCTCCCTGGGGAAAAGGGGGAAAGGGCCTGGAAACTGCCTCATTCCTGGGGCTAACCCGTTGTGGGAAATGGGCTGTGGACAGATCCGATTTCGAGTACTGGGTAAAGCACAATGTTTAAAGGGCAGCAAGCTGGCAAACACTGGTCAATGTGGACAGTGCAGGAGAAAGCCGCCTTACTGACAATAGTCAGGCATCCAGTAAAGCACCTACCGGGGGTCTGTCCTTGACATTAGAGCCCAACTAGGGTCTGGCTGAGGAACCTGGGAAGCCTCTGAGCCCAAGAAGGCAGTTTGATTGGGAACACAAGCAGAGCCTCGGAGGCCCGGGCACAAATCAGGTGCAGACATTCAGTTCTAAACTCAGCGCATGATGCAAGCCCAGGACTCAGGCACCAGCATCACTTGGTGGGTGGAAGGGTCCACTCAGGTGGGAAGAGGTCTGGGCTGAGGAAGCTGGCCTCTGAACACAAGGGCGTGGCTTGCCCAGCTTTTGGTCTAGGGTCCAGAACTTGGGCAGGTGCAGACCGCTGGCCAGGAAGAGTGGAAGGCATTGAGGTTGGGGAGTTGGCCACGGAGTTTTGCTTTTGCACTCCTTGATGCTCATATTTAAAATCCACTTCTGAGAACAACAGTATGTCAGGTTCAAGGTGGGAGGGAGCTCATGCTCCACTAGTGATAACCAAATATGGCATCAACTACTTCTTTATCCCACAAATGACAACCTGCACAGATATGTTCCTGAACAGTAGAGTTTCATATTAAAATTGCATAAAAGCCTTACCTCTAGCTAATAAACTTGAATAAAAATTCCATATTTAATTGAATTGTATCTGCAACAAATCCAAGTTGTTCAACCCAAAATGCATAATAGAGTTGTGTAACATGGTCATGAATCATTGTGACATCTGTCAAGGATTCTCTCTTCTGGAAGTAAGTCCTGATAACACATGGATTTATGCATATATCTTCTGTCAAGAACTCCTTTGCACAGACAATCTAAAAAATTACACGTTTACTCAATTCTTCTGGCTGTTCTCTTGATTTAATTGAGAATTCAAATGGCATCCTTATCCAAAAAGAAGAATGACATGCCATCTTTGATTTCATAATTTTTAAGGAACTCATTGCTAAATTAAAAAAAACACCTAGTCACATATAGCTTAAAGTTCTTTTTTGACCACTATTTTATAAGCAGAGACAAGTTTCTGAAACCCTTGATTAACTGAAAAACAAGGTCTAAATCTGTTCATCCACATAGGATGTTATAGTTTATATCTAAATGTCCCCCAAATCTTCATGCACTAGAGGTAGAGCTTAGGGAAGATAACCGAGTTTACAGGGGTTGATAGCTGACTTGCTATTGGGAGGTGGGGTCTGGTCACAAGAAGTGGACCACCAGGGCATGGCTTGGGAAGGTTTCTCTCCCTCCCCAGCTCATCCCTGGATGTCCTGCTTCACGTCCACCATGCCATGAGCAACTCTCCTCCACTGTACACCTTTGCCTTGCTGCCTTGCCTTGGAGCCAGCTGAGTATGGACTGAAAACTCTATGAGCTGTAAACAAAAATAAACCTCCCCTCCCTTAAACTGTGTCAGGTACAGTGTTCCAACAATAACGAGGGAAGTAACTAAGACGTCAGGTAAAATGAGATCTATGGCATCTCAACATCTAAAACCAAATCAACTGCAGATATTAAGTGGAAACATTTGAATAAAACTGTCATACGTCACCACACACATTTGAAATTCCTCCAAACACTGAATAATCAAACTTCATTTTAAAAATGGAACACATTTTCTTTCCTTCCTCAGGACTCAAATCTTGTAGAGGTTGGGTTATTTACTATGCATTCCAATTATTCCTGATCAGTCTTATGTGTAACATTTCTACAGCTCTGCACACAAAGTAATTCCCTAGCAAGGCACCACCAAGTTTTATGAAGCTTGCATGCCTGGGGCAGATAATAGAAACTTAGCTACTAAAATAAGTTCCTTGATTATCCTTCACATCTCAAGACCATGTTTCTAACAATGTCTCCCCACATTACCGTCAAATTGCAAGATCTTGTAACCCACAAATTCTCCCCAGCTGGGCATGGCTCTCCATTTATTGGCCTGCGTATATAAAGGTCTGATTCTCTGACACCTACTCCAGGGTCTGCACATTAACCATGCAGCAGACACCGTCAGCAGGTGATTCGATTTTTGCCCCTACATGCAAAGCAACCTAGCAACCTTCGCCCGGATCTTAGGGCTGGTGAGTGGCCTGTTGTCACGTTAGGGGGACGTGGTGATTGCTGTCTTCGGTGTCTTCAGCACCTCTTTAGAGCAGCCTTCCAAGTACCGAACTGACACTACTGCCCCACAGCAGGACGCTCCCAGGGGACGGCTGCTCCCTGGGCTGTCTCCTCCTCCACGTCCTCCTCTGCTAACACCACTCCATACATACTAGCCAGCGAAGCGGTAGCTGCTGAACGGATTTTCTGCATTCCTTTGGAGCTTGTCTGTAACTCTTCAAACCTTCTCTCTCTGCCAGACCACAGTTGGTGCCTGATGATGACCCTGCCACTGGGTTCTTCTAAAAGATCCCAGCAAAGAGCCTTAGCTCTTCTCTTAAGTCTTAGACACCTCTGCTAGGTACTGGGGTCCGCAGGCCATTCAGGAGCAAGGAGTCTCCGCTCCCTGACCTCCTCGGCTGAGAACCCACTAGGATACCTTACCTGCAACCCACAGAGTGGCCTCTTGGCCCTTGAATTCTGCCTTCCTCCAAGTCCCTCCCTGCTAATGAGTACCAGGGCCCGAGAGCCCAAGAAACCAAAGCGGTGATCACAGGACAAGGTTCCATTTGACTCGGTGGAATGGACCTTCGTGGGTCCACTGCTGACCAGCAGGACGGACATTACGACCCATGGCTGTGGGGTTGGTGGTCCCAGCTTCTTAGTCTGAGCCAGGTACTGGAATGCCAGGAAGGAACCTGGCATACGGTTCAGTGGCACCGAGTGCACTCACTCCATTGTGTGTCTGTTGGCACCAGGCAGCTCTGCACCTGCTTTCATTTTGCAAAACAGAAACTTTTTTCCCGTCTCTCTCAGTTCCCCTCTCCACCCCCAGTCCCTGTCAGCCACCATTCCGCTTACCATTTCTTGGTTCCACAGACTGCACGGAAGTGGAATCAAACAGTATTTTTCTTATTTCACTTAGTGATAACCTGAAGGTGGATCCACCTTGGAGCATGTGTCAGAATTTCCCTCCTTTTTATGGCTGAATAGTATTCCACAGGATGTGCACTCCGGGTTTTGCTCATCCATTCACCTCTCCATGGACAGCTGGGTTGTGTCTATCCTTTGTCCACTGTGAATCACACAGATTTGACTGTGGATACACAAACAGATCCTCAAGACCCTGCTCGTATCTATTTTTTTACTTTTTGAAGAACTACCATGCTGTTTTCCACAGTGACCGCATCATTTTATACGTAGAAGACATTTTAAACAAGGCTTCGTGGTTTCCTTTGCACCGTGATTAGGCGGCTGTTGTTTACTGTTTTCAAATCTTGACAGTGAACTGCAGAGGAAGTTTGCCCTTGTCCTCGCTCTGGAACCCGACTGGTCCATGTGAGCCACACAGCTCTGGCTGGCATACATGACCCTTGCGATCTTGCCCCCAGCTTCCTGTTGGCTGTGAGCCAGGGAGCACATTTTGTACCAAAACAGCCCCATTACCCGGCGGTCCCCATCTGGGCCCTTCTCTCTTATCTCACTCCTCTCTGCCAAACCCTTCACGATTTATGCGTCTGCTTTTCCGTCCTGCCTTCGCCCCTCCCAGTCTCTTCTTTCCCACAAGCTCACTGCAGCCGTTGTGTCGCACATAAATTTCCTCCTCTCTGTCCAGGAGCGGGGCTGACTTCTGTTTTTTTGGCCAGGGACTTTCCATTTCTCCACCTCTCCCTGGAACTGGTCCTTCCAGCCCTGAGCTTCCTCATGCAGGTAATGTGTCGGGATCAGGTCCTGGCAGCTGGTAACCTGTTTGTTAATTTGTGTTTCTTTCACACAGCCTTTCAACCATGCGCTGCCTCATGTTCCAGCTTTGGCCCCTTGTGTATCCCCACCGCCCCTGCACCGAGCGAGAGCTCTATGGGAGAGGTTCACGGGTCCATCCTGAGCTAAACAGAGGGGTGATGGGGTGGTGGGGCCGTGGAGAAGCGTGCCAGGCCCGATGAGGTGTGATGGAAATTTACAGTGAATCTCTATTTTCCAAGAAAATTACTAGAAGGAAAGACACGTGGTCATTCTTCCCCCTCGAAATCCTCCCCTTCTCAAATACACTCAGCCCATGACTTTTGCCACTTTCTGAAACTGCTCTGCCTGGAGTTCTGGAGGCAGAAAGGCGACTCCATCAGAATGAGGAGATCGAACATAGCAAAGGGAAAAGCAGTTTCGTCTTCACTGTGATCAGTTGGAGCTTGTCTTCATCTGTCACTTATAAACAATACAGATTTTTATGACTGTAACTTATGGGTAACTTATAAGCAATACAGATTGATTTCTCATGGCTCTGGAGATTGACAAGTCCAACATCGAGATGTCAATAGATTCATGCCCGGTGAGAGCCAGCCTCCTGGGTGGTCCTGGGTGGCACCTGCTTGCTGTGTCCCCATCCGGTGGAACAGGTGATGGAGCTCCCTTAGGCCTCCCTGACAAGGCACTAATTCCATTCCATTGCGCCCTCTCAACCTAATCATCTTCAAAAGGTCTCACCTCCTGTTATCACCACTTTGGGGATGAGGAGGTTAACATATGAATTGGGCAGGACACAAATATTCAGACCATAGCAGAGCTGCCAGCGAGACACTGGGTCCAAGGCGGTTTAGGAACCAAGCACCCTAAGGACCACACCGCTGCACGAGGGAGGGGAGGCGGGAACGTCACTCCACAGCGAGCTTGGAATCTGGAGTCTTCTGCCTCTCCCCCTTCCAACAGACCAATGTGGCATTTCCCACAGTGTGTCCTTTGGACCGTTTCCACCACCAAATAGTTACAGGAAAAATAAAAGGGTGAGTCCCCTTAGTCAAACGGAGTTAGTCAAAGAACACAGGTCTCTTTATTGTAGGATGTCTCAGCACCTTTCATGTGATAATGTGCCTGGAAAATCTCCAAGTGGGAAAGCGAGAGGTAGTGTTTATTGGGCCACAGGACTGTTTTTGTTTTCCAGAATACCTCTTGGGACTAGAATATGGAAAAACAAAAAAAAAAACAACTTTGAGAGAAAACACAGATCTAATAACTCACTCCTGAAGAATTCCACATAAGAAAACAAGAATTGACCGGCATAGTTACTTCTCCATTGTGAACTGCCAACATCATAACCAATGTTGCCGGTCACCTCCACTGCCGGGGGTGGGGGGTGGGGGTGGGGGTGGGGGGGTGTTTTACTTTGCGGTAATGGTGGGAGTGCTGGGGAGCCCGGGCAGTACCATTGCAGGTTTGAGCTGTTTATTTACCCCTCCGAGGCTGTGCCTTTCCCATATTCCCCTTCCCACCCCCACAGTCCACAGTTCTGTGGTAGTTAATGGGTGTCTTGTGCAGGTTCTTGGAAACTGTATCTCATCACACTGTAAACTATCTTTAGCTTGTGTCTTTAGCACATATTGTAGATCTCAGGCCAGGCCTTAGCTTTTCGTCTAACTGTGCTTTCCAGATCCATCACTGCCTTCGTCGCTCTTCTCAGCGTGGTAGGGGGACCTGGTGGAAGAAAAGATGCTCACACTGTGGCACCCAGAAACCCCACAGTCGAGGGAAGAGGGGGAAGTGGGGGGTAGACCCTTCCAGGTCACACACCCCCAGAGACCTGCTTCTTCCAACCAAGCCCCACCTCCCAAACCAAGTCAGCTGTGGCTCCCCCAATCCAGTCACCTTCCACAAGCCGTGCCTCTGAGCACATGCAGCTTTGGGGGTTCCCTCCAGAGAAACCCTAACAATTGCACTGCTGTGTTCCCATCAAAGGTATTGTTTCTGGCTCTTGCTATATCTGTCTTATCTGCCCACTGCCCCGAGGGAGAGACCCAGCAGTCTCCACCAACAACCCTACTGAGGACAACCCTGCGCGGACACCCTTTAGCGGGCCATACGTAGACCTGGGAGAAAAGTCTCTGAGCTACCTCTTTTATGACTGTAAAAGACATATATCTTCTTAGGACCTTAGGACCATTTACATAGCAAATGTTAACAATCCATAAGCATCTTCTTACACTCTTTGTAGGGCACATCGTTCCAATGCAGTGTCTCATGCAACCTTGCCAAAACACTTCATGTTTGGCTGGTCTGACCACCTTCCCCTCGGTTTATGCAGAAACACGAGCCGCTGTAAGATGAGAAGGCACATGTTAGTAAGCAGTGTGAGCAGGGTTGTGCGTGTCCTCGTCATTAATCCCGATGGCTCTTCCCATTGTTCCTTGGATACTCTCAAGTCTTCATGCCTTATTGGCATTTTTGCTTTGTCAACAAATTGTACAATTCATTGCTCATTGTCCTGCTGTCCTGATAGGATGTATACTCCATGAGGACGGGGACTTTGTCTCTTGTTCATGCTGCTTTTCCTAGCGTCTAGAACAGTGCCTGACACATAACAGGTGCTCAGTAAATATTTGTTGAGTGACTACGTTAACTGCCTCTCGGTACATGTCCTTCATGGCAAATTTGTCCCCGCGGAAACGTCAAACAGGAAGACCTTGTTATTTGGCTAATTTTGGTAATCATTCTTATTTTCTGGGAGACTAATGAAAGGAACAAGGAAAAGCAGCTCTTAAAAACCAAGGCTTGGGGAAAGAAGGTCCAGAATCATCCTCATCAGTAGTTAGTCCAGATGATACAGATTGATCAGTACTTTGAGAGACCACCTTGGGATCCACAGGAAAGCTGACAACTAAAGAATTCACTCTCCCAAAGCCAGCTGGGTCCCATTGACCCACGTTGTCTGCTGGCTTCTTCCGGGGCTGCACTGCCCCAGCCTAACTCAGAGGCGCCTGAAGGTGCACTAGTTAGAAGTCAGATCTGGTTTCAGGGCTTGGCTCAGCCCTTCCTAGACGTGGAAGTAGAACAAGGCTCTTGACCATCTTCTTCCCCTTGAAAACACAAGTGAGCACCTGTCTCTTTACAGCTGATCCGAGGCCCGAGGGGTTCAGGGCTTCTGCGATTCCTCAGCGCCTCTGCCCGGCACCCTGGGCTGACCGTCAGCTCCAGGAGCTGCCTGCCGCGGCCGGCCTGGGGCACAGGTGCTGAGTTTCTGGGTCGCCCCTGGCCTGTACCCTCCCAGGAGAGCAGTGGCTCCGAGGAGGCGGTACAGACTGTCCAGAGCCTCCCTTCTTCACACCTCACTTTCCCAGCGCTGAGATGGGGCAGGGGCTGGAATAATCCGCCCCCAAATCTGCACCCCTGTCTTCTGGGCTTGGATTTCCTCGCCACCACCTGTTTCTCCCCAGCTGGGTCTGAAATTCTTCCCCTGTTACATGGTCCTTTTCTCAGTGTCACCCACCTGGGCTTTCTGATACTGAGCTCAGGACGGCGCATTCCGCTGCGGCCCTGAGGTTCATCTTTGGCACTGAAACATCGTCCAGGGAGAGAAAAGCACTGCCGTCTACTCTCACCACGGTCTGTGCTGCACGTTATCTGTGCAGTTGAGCGTGTAATCTGAGCACCACACACACACACACACAGAGAAACACACGCCACACGCCGTTCTCTGGAATATACATGCCTGGGCATAATGTGTGGGCAAAAATATTCAGGGACAGCTAAATGACTATTTTAATGTCTCTGTGTCCCTGCAGTGCCATCCAACTATTTATTTAGTAGCTTGATGCTGGTTTGCCCCAACAACTTCGCCTTACAGGCTGTTCTTCATGTTTATGATTCTTACTGTGAAAAAAATTGCTTGCCTAACATCTGTTCTGAATTTGGTTTTTTTCTTTATTTTTATTTATCTATTCCCGATTGAATTAAATTTGCGCCAAGGACAGTAACTTGAATTGGAATTCTCAATGTCCTTCAGGATTTCTACACACTTCAATACGTCTCTTAATTACTCTTTTTTTTTTTTATTGTTATGAGACATACATATACACCCCCACGCACACAGGCAGATTGGTTTGCAGCTTACCTCTGCCTGTTCCCCTCCAGGGAATAAGTTGTATTAACTGAATAAATTAAATAGGCGGGTATATTCAATAGAGGAGGGAGGTTTATCGTTTATAAGTTTGTTTCAGATATTTTTCCCCCTTGCTGCCCAATCTCTCCTGCAGCCAGAGCTGTTTTGAAGAAAGCCTTACTGTAGGTTAATATAGCCATAACTCACCAGGCTGAAGAGGACCGTTCCGTCTCCAGATGAAGACGCCCAGGGCCAGGAGGAGCCGATCTCTCTGCCTCTTTCCAGAAAGCACAGAAGGCAGCTGCCCTACAGCCAGCACTTGGGAGACATACGGCGTCCTTGGACCTGTGTCCCCTGGCTGACAGGCCTGGGCTCTTTTCTGCATAGTATCCCTGGGATACCCGGGTACCATCTGCACACCAGGCCATCACGGCCACCTTGTCCTTCACAGCGGAAGCTCTGTGTATGTGTTCTGGGGCTGGGGCTGCAGTGGCTTCAGTGGCTAAACAAGTGTGCAGAAGATAGTGTGAGGTCAAGGCAGAGCAGGGAATCATAGCAGGCCCTCCTCTTTTGGGGGACCCCATTGGTAGAACCATGGCTTTCTGGTCCCTCTTAGGCTGGCTTGTGTGATAGGAGCCCCCAAGTCCTCATGAACCCTGTGTCACACTCAGAAACCACCTAGGGACTAGTCCCAGCAGTAGGCACAAGGGTCCCTGAGGGGCTTGGTGAAAGCTGCTCTTTTTCCTGCCGTATGGGAAATCTGCCGGAAATAAGTTGGTGACACAGGCGCGCGAGGGTCTGCCCTGGTCCTGACTCCAGATGCAATGCTCTTTCTGCTCTTGGTTCTCTGCTTATTCCAGGATGGTCTTTCCTCTGCTGTCATCATGACCTTACCCATCCTGCCAGATCAATGCCCAGGTCTTCCAGTGGCACAAAGACAGAAGGGACAGTTGTCCCATGGCAAGGAGCATTCCTCCTCGCCTGGCTCTGGACACGGTCCATGCAACAGCTGTTGCAATATTTGCTCCATATAACATTGAGCTGATGGCAGTGGCAGAGACCACCCCTCCCCTCCACAAATACTACTCATGTCTCTTTTCCCAAAGGGAGTCGACATCTTATTTACTCATTTGTTTTTAGTACTGAGAATCGAACTCAGGACCTCATGCTTGCCAGGCAGGCGCCGTGCCGCTTAGCTACATCCCGACATCTCATTTAGCACAGCACAGACAAGAGCTAGGTTGCACAAGAAATCCAGGTAGGAAATGATCAGCTACTCCCTGAGCATAACAAGGAATCCTGAGCCACAAACTGGGTTAGATCATGGCCCATGAATGCAGTGACAGCTTCTAGGAGAAGGAAGAACTTGAGCATGGCCTTGAAGGACAAAAAAGGGGGAAAATGTAAGAGAAGGGGGAAGGGCAAGGACATCCCCCACCCTGGTAAGAACAACTAAGGCTGGAGGGGGAAATGGCAGAGCAAGGGAAGCCGAGAGCTAGAGAGAGACGGGTTGGTCCACTGCTACCACACGTTGGGAAGTCTTAGTTGCCAGACTGAGGAATACATTAGTCACTTCTTGCTGCTGGGACAAAATTCCTAACCCTTGAAACTTAAAGGAGAAGAGGTTTATTTTGGCTCACATTTCAGAAGATTCAGTCCATAGTTAGTTGGCTCCAGGGCAGAATCAGCATGGCAGAGGGGCCTGGTAGAGGAGAGCTACTCAACTGATTGTGCAGCCAGGAAGCAGAGAGAGGAAGAGGAGCTCGGGACAAGAGCACGCCCTTCAAGGCCACCCCCCAGTGACCTCCTCCAACCAGGCCCCACCTCCTGTCAACACATTCTGCCGCGAGCTCATCCATGGATGAACCCACTGATGAGTATAGCACCCTGTGATTCAGTCACCTTGGGAACGCATGATACTCTGGGAGGACATTTTAGAACTAAACCATAGAGACACTTATCAATATCCTTTTTGCTAGTAACTTTTGGCTTATTAGAGCCGTGTTTTGCAGGCTGGTTTCTAGCAGCTGACAGTCATTCTCCCACAGGATATAATGACTGTTCCACCCTCTGCTTAGCTTAGTCACGGGATGCCTTTCCCAGGAAGGCAATGGGGCTCCCTGCAGCCAAAACCAATACAGAAGGAGCTGACAGCTGCCTCTGCAGCTAGACAGTAAGTTCTTCCCTGACGGGAGGCCTGGGTGACAGATAATCTCCATGTCACCACACTGTGGAAGCTGATTCAGACGAAGTCTTTGGCTGCAGTGGGAAAGGTGTGAGGGTCCTGTGTATTCAGCAGCCACTGAGTGACTCTTTGCCCTTCTAGACCTGGGACTCACCCTGTGTGTGGGCCACAGAGGCAGGCACTGAGGGGACACAGCTGATATCTCTCTAGGAGGTCGGGTGGTAGGTCGAGTGACCCCGAGAGTTGGAAATGGCCAGGGACGGGTGGCTTGGGGGATGTAGGATAATGTGAGTAAAGAAGCAAAAGTTGTGAGGTCTCAAGTCTGACTTTAAGTCCTCGAGGGGCAAGAATAGGGACATCAGGGCTCTGTCCTTGAAAAGCTCAGCGTGAAGGCTGTTGATAGATCACCAATGTAATGCAGATTGAGAGTGAAATGTGCCCAGTTCCTTGGAAACTGCCAGGAGTGAAGGGTCCAAGACAGCTCCACAGAAGAGAGGACAAGTGACCTGATGGTCCAGGAGGGTTTTCCATGCTGGAGAGAGAGAGAATGGCACTTCAGGGGGAAGCTCTGTGCAAGGGGAAGGGGTGTGGAGAAAGATGGAAAATCTAAAGACTCACAGATAACTTTAATAGCAAGAAGGAAAGGCCGAACCAGGCAACACTAAGGAGGCTGAGGCAAGAGGATCGTTGCAAGTTTGAGACCAGCCTGGGCTACAAAGTGAGTGCAAGGCTGGCCTGTACTGCACACTCCTGTACTCCTCAAACTGAACGCATGATACTCTAGGAGGACACTGAAGGAGACTTCAGTGAATTTCGGGCTTCCTGGGGCATCATAAATATTCATTTAAAAAATGCAGCGACACCTATCGATCGCTGTGAGAATTGCTTCAAATTTATGTGCATGAATATTTCAAATGCCCACTAAATTGTTAAACCATGACTATTCACTGTTCATGTGGAACTGTTGAGAAATGAGACCATTGAGTACTTCTTTGGCCATTGAGCCACTAAGGGTGCTGCGAACTGAGGAGGTCTGGAAACCTTGGTCTAAGAAAGGCCCCGAATACATCAAGAAGCTGCTGCCTGTCACTTCAATAAGACAGGTGGTGGAGCCTACGGTCAGCTCCTGTCTTGCAAAGGTGAATTTGGACTTTGTGGGGATTGGTTCAGAGACAAAGAAGGCATTAGGAGCTAGGCAGTGCTCCACATGAGAGAGAGGTGGCACCCTCCGTCAACACCAGGGAACTCCTGGCGGCCGTGAGTCGCTGCAGTCAACCCTGGCTGGAGAAGATAAATCAGGCAAGGTCCCTGTGGTTAAAGTACTGGGAATCAACAGTCAAGAAAAGATCACATCAGCCCTGGGAAGGCTGAGGTAGGAGGATCGCCATGAGTTTGGGGCCAGTGTGGATACCTAAGTCAGTTCAAGGCCAGCATGAACTGCATAGCAAGATCCTGTACCCCAAATATATATATATATACAGTTACTGGGGAACCACTAGGAGTCAACCAGACAAGACAGAGGGAGCAGTATGTACAAGAAACGAGAGCTTCAGTGGGCCTTGGGAGATGCAGACTGATCTTTAGCACTGGCTCTTGGGGTGCTGGGAAATACAGAGGGGCAAGGCCATGAAGGGTTCTATCCAGAGGTGACCTAATCAGATTTTCAGGTCTCTGAGTCCTGAGTGGAGAAGCTGAGCTGGGGACTCCAGGTAGAGCCAGAAAGCAGCAGGCCAGAAAGACAAGGCAGAATGCCTGAGACCTAAACCTCTGAGGGTCAGGCACAAGGGTGGCCAGGAACTGGGGGTCAGGGATTCTGCCAGCACAAAGAGGTAGGAGAGAATGCTGCAAAGATCATAGTGCCTCCTGAGAGGAAGTTCTAGAAGGCTGCCTTGCTGCATCTTTCTGTGCAGGGTCCCCAGGCATGAGTTTCTTGAGGCCTCCATGGGCAGCTGATGGACACCTCTGTCCACAATGACTGTCAGGAGGAGGAGGAAGTGACTTCCGACTCTGAACCGTGTGCCTGTCACAGGCTCCTCAAGAAGTCTCCCTGGTAGCTGGAGTCTGCCCTGCCATTCAGCCAGCTCTACCTCTGGCCCTACTGACAGACTGGATCGCGGACCAGAAAGGGCACCACGCCACTGCAAGCCCAGCAAGACTAGACCTCCAGGACTCCTGGGCCATGGTTCCTTCTGCACGGCACTGTGGCAGCCGCCCAGCCCAGGAGGAGCCCTGTGAGCTCAGGAACTCCCAGCCCCGGGCCTCTCCTTTGTCTTCGCTCAACTTTTTGGAAGTTGCAAGTGTCAGACACACAACCGTGATCACGAGTATTGTAAACCCACCTTGCCCCGCGCAGCTTCCTGGCACCTTCATGTGTGTGTTCCAACCACAGGTGGGACTCAGGCCAGGACAGCGGTTACCCTGGAGCGCCCCCACCTGCGGGGAAAATAAGCTGTCATGGAGATTGGTGAGGACTCGGCAGTTCATCCCTTCAGGCCCCCAACAGAAGCCTCCCCATCTCCCCCGGCACCGTGCTGCTGGACGGTGCGCTCTCCAGGGGAAGCTGATCACTGCCCACATTTGCATACAATGCCACTGCTGACAGGCAGAAGAAGGCTGGGATTTGCTCCAGGACAAGGCCTTGGGCTGAGTCCCTGAGACTTCAGTGCCTGTAGCTGGGGCACTGCCAACCTCACTCTGTCCCAGAAGCCTCAGCGGGGCCAATCCAGGGGTACATCCCCCTTCCCCTTTTCCTGTTCCAAAGTCACGTGCTCTTATAAAATACTGGAACACTGAAGAAATAAATAACATGAAAAAGAAACAGCCCCACAATTCCTGGCAGCAGACACAGGCACTTTTTTTTAGCTGTCTAATACATCTTCTTCCAGACTTTTAGGAGTCTTGTCAGCAAGGCACAGCATGATGCCTGGCGCAAAGTATGTGCTCAATAAACACTTCTTGAATGCATTAATTAATACTAAGATTGGCTCTAGCAGGGCATGGTGGCACATGCCTGTAGTTCCAGCACTTGGGAGGCTGAACCAGGAGGATCACTTTCAGTTTGAGGCTAGCCTGAGCTACAGTCTCAAAAAAAAAATTAAAAATAAAAAGCAACAAGATTACCTGTTATCTACTAACAGAACCATGCATACTATTTTATGACGCACTTTTCTGTTTAAGTTGGACATGTGTATGTGTCTGTGCCAGTGGGTGACCCCACCCCACCCCACCCCACAAATAATCTTTCTATCTCAGTCAGCCTCGACTTGGGCAGGCCCTCCAAAATGGCCAGGCAGCCCCCAGGCGAGTACCACCAGTCTCTCCTCCTTTGGTCCCCGGAAAGCAACTGTGCTATTTTGGTTGAACCGACTGGTCAGCTTTTTTTAAAAACAGAAAACCAGTAATTAAACAAGTCAAACAAGAGTTATTTTTGTCTGCACAATGCTTCCCCGATTTGCCTACATTTTCTCTCATCATCCAGGTGCTTGGGGATTGAATAAGCAAATTATTATGTGCATAAATAAGTATGAATGAATAACTGGTTATGGATTTCTTGTCCCTAAAGGAGTCAACATACAATTTTGGATTAGAGGGGAGCCAGACCTGACCTCCTTAATTGGACTCGGGTTTTTCTGGTCCATTAAGCAAGAATCTGCCCTAAATCTCCACCTTCAGGGTCAGAGACTGCAGAACTAGCAAACTGTGTTTCTGGTTTCTCTCACACGTCTACCCACAGGCCAGGCAGCCTGGGAGAAGAGGGGACAGCAGCGTGTTCAGTGGCAAAAGACAGCTCTGCCTGAGGCTGGGGTCAAGTTATTCAGCTACAGTTGGTCTCGGTTTCCTACTCTAAAAAGTGGATGTAATAACTACTGTGTCCATTTCTAAGAGTATTAAATGAGGTAATACAAGACACACATACAGTAAGTAGGTCCTCAATAGATGCTAACAATCATTACTGCCTCAAAGGTACGAGAAAGATGTGCAACCCGTCCAAGTACTTCACTGACTGGTTTCACTAGGTTAGAAAGTTGCTTTGCAACTTTGCTATCACCCCACAGAGAGCAGACTTAATATTCAAAACCATAATTTAATTTCCATTTCCATGGGAGTTCTTAAGAGTGATAGGATTTAAAGCTGTAGACAACTGCAGAGATCACCTAGTTTTTAATCATGTATTTCAGCTGCAGCCAGAGTTTCAGGAGTTTATTCCTAGAATCATGGCCAGGAATCCCACCTGTTGGGCTCTCTTGCTGTCTTAGGAAGGAAGATGGCATTGTGGGGCATTCATATCACCTTAGTTCCTTTTCTGTTGCTATAACTGAATACTTCAGACAGGTGAATTTATAAAGAAGAAAGCTTTGTCCAGCTCGTGGCTCTGGAGGGTGGGAGGCCCAGTGGAGGGATTGCATCTGAGGTGGGTTTCTTACTGCTGCACTCTCTTGCAGAGTCCCAGGGTGGTGCAGGGCATCACAGGGTTGTTTCTGATAGACAGCTAACGAGCTTTTTACACCAGAGCTATTCTCAACATAACCAGTTGGGCCAGTGAATGGTCTAATTGGATAATGATGCAGAACTCTCCTGACCTACTAACCTCTTAAAGGTCCCACCTCGGAATACCTCAACATGAGGATTGAATTTCAGCATAAACTTTGGTGGGACCATTCAAACTGTCACTCACTCCAAAGTACAAAACCAAGATCAGGCCCTTATAGGGACATAAGCTTTGAGGGGTCCGTGACACCCGGTAGTCATAAGGAGAAGAGAGAGGGGCATGGTGCTAGCTAGGACTTTTGATTATACATGATAGACACTAACATCACACTAACCTTAGCACAGACTAACTGACTGAAGCTTGAGGGATCAAATGAAAAGCCATAGAAAGCAGAGTCTGAACGCAAATTTGCACTTCACAGCCAGTCTCTCTTTCTGCAGACAGCTCATCTCTATATAGTAGGAAAATGGCCACCAACCACCCTACATCCATATAGTAACTACAGAAAAAAGGCAGAGTATGTCACCCCAGTGTCCCAGTGAAGGACCTTGACTGGCCATGATTGGGTCATGCAAGCACCCCTTGGACCAGTCATGGTTGCCAAGGAGATAGGATGCCTGGAGAGTAGGTCCATCCCTGTGACCAGAAGGACAGGGTTCTATCATCTAGGGCTCCTTTAGAGATGCATGGAATTGGGGAGGGTGGCTCCCCAAGGCATGGTGGCCAGATAGTCACAGTGGCTCCATCCCACACACCACGTAAGTGAAGCACCATGTATCCATGCCTAAGATGGGCTTCGCATACATTTATCTATTCGAGATCTTTCCAGCAGCTCCTCAAACTGCAGATGAGCATTTGTATATAGATTCACAAGATCACACAATTTACATGTAAAATAGGGCCAGTTTTCTCACATGGTTCATAGCAGTTCCAAGGGAATTGTAGCAAATTTGGTTTTAGCATTACCATTATTATTAGAAATAAGCAGAAAGACTCCCAAGGTATGTATTTCGAAGGACAGCTTTCACTGGAATGTACAACTATTATTTGTTTTTAAAATCCAGATTACGCACAAAAATATTGATAGTAACGTGATCAATACAAATACCTTACCAAATAGCGCGCGTGTTTGGCTTCTACATCTAAGAATTCAGGGAAATGTGACTGGATGTGAACGTTGGTTAGATAAAGATTTTTCACTTGGGTCCCCAATCCGTTTATTGTCAATCACATCAGGATCCTCTGGAAGCTTATTAGAGTAACAGGTGACTGTCCCACCCCAGCGAGCTGTTGGGGGCCAGCCGTCGTTATTTTCTAAATGCTCTGCCATTGATTTTGATAAGCCCTCAGCTCTCAGGGCTAAAAACCGTCGTCCTCAATTTGGGAGGATCTGGGAGCCTGTTCGAATGCATATTTCTAGGGTCCCACTACGACCTGATAGCTTAGGCTTTGGGAAGACTGAGGCTGTGCTTTATAGCTTATTGAGCTCCTAGCTGACTTGTTAAAACATTGTATTTTGAAATAATTATAGATTCAGAGGCAGTTACAACAAACAAACAAACAAAACATTCAGGGAGCTTCTCTGTACCTCTTACCCAGCTTCGCCCAGTGCTAGCCACTTTTGTAACTATAATATATGTATTTTTTTCTTTGTCCTTTTGAAACAAAGTCTCACTATACAGTCCAGGCTGGCATCAAACTCACTTTGTAGCCCAGGCTGGCCTCAAACTCACAGCAATCCTCCTGCTTCAGCCTCCTGAGTCCTGGGATTAGAGGCATGCGCCACCACGCTAAGCCTATAGTACACTTTCAAAACCGGGAGATGGACACCAGCGCAGAGCTTCTGCAGCAGTTATCCAGGTGTACCTGTGTGTGTGTAAAGTAGAACCTCCCTCCCCTCCCTCCCCATACCACATACTCTTGTCTTAAATACTATGGCCAAATCTCAAGATCTGATATATTGATTGATTCTATTTCATTCTTTTTTTTTTCAGAATTAATTTAGTTATTCTAAGTCCTCTATTTGTCTGGATACACTAAGTCCCTGACTTAAGAATTTGCACATGTGTACTATATAAGACTCACTTTGTCAGGTTACAAACCAGTCTGACTTACAAACATTCTCCCAGAAGACAACTCATTTGTAAGGACATTTTAAAATAAGTTCATCTACACCTACAAAAAATTCTTGCTGAGACTTTGGAATTGTATTAACTGTAGGCCAGTTTGAGGAAATTAACTTCTTTATGATACCTTTCAATCTACGAACGTGATAATTCTTTCAATTTATTCAGGTTCTCTTAAATTCTATCAACACATAAATGGCACTGTGCTTTAATCTTGGTTTCCACATGTTCACTGTTAGCATACTGAAATGCTATTGATTTTTTTTGTACGTTGAGTTTCAATCCTGTAATCATTTTTTAATTCCTGTTTTCTTCATGGACAATCATGTCATGTGAAAATAGACTGTTTTCTTTCTTCCTTTCTTGTCTATATGCTTCCTGTTTACTTTTCTTGTCTTATTATATTGACAAGAACTTCCAGAACGTTCAGTTCCATGTGTGAGGAATGAGAGTGGATACCCTTGTCCTGTTCCCAATCTGAGAGGAGAGTGCAGTCTTTCCAACACTACATATGATGGTAACTCAAGTCTTGGTAGACGCCCTTCTCAGGGTGAAGGAGTTTCCCTCTATTTCTGAAAGTTTTTATCATGAACAAATACTGGATTATGTCAAATGATCCACTCCATGACCCTTTTCTTTCTGAAGTTCCCAAACTTCCTCCCATTATCATTTCCCTTCTCTTTGGAGAGTTTTCAGTCTCTCTGTTAAGGGGAAGGTCTGCCAGAGAGAAACTCTTAGTTTTGCTTCATCTAAGAAGATGATGTTTCTACTTCTTTTCTGAAAGATGTGTGCATCAGATGGACAACTTGTGACTGACAATTCTTTGCTTTCAGTGCTTGCAAAATGTGCCACTTCCTTCTGGTCTCCATAGTTTGGATGAGAAATCAGCTGTCCTTTAAATTGGTGTTTCCTGTAAGTAAGTGAGCCATCATTTTCCTCCAGCTGCTTTAAAGATTCTTTGCTTTGCTTTTTTCTCTCTCTCTCTCTTTTCTCTCTTTCTCTCTCTCCTTTCCTTTTTAGTTTAGCTGTCAGATGATTAATAATAATGGTATGGATTTCTTTGTCTTCACACTGTTCAAAGTTCACTTTTTAATCTATAATTTCTAGGTTGGGGAAATTTCCAGCTGTTCTTTCTTTAAACTAACATAACTTAAAATTTTTAAATTTTTATTAGTACGTGTTTGCAGTACATTCATTCTGGAGAATTGGCACATATACGTACCACATCTCATTTCTTTTTTTCCTCTTTTCCTCAATCTCCCTTTTTGGCCAGTGTCAGATTCATTTATTCATTTTTTTAAGTCCTTATAAAGTTAACTATCATACATACAGATTAACAGTCAGACTAACACACCAAAAACCCTACAAAACACATAAGACAATTATAATAAATCAAGGCACATTTTTAGGCACAATAATTTTTCCTTTCTTCTTCCCTCTTGTCTGCCTTTTATCTTGTACTTTATTTATATATTGAGTTTCTCATATAAGAGAAACCATGTGATATTGAACTTGTGTGTCTGATTTACTTAATTAGACATTGTGGTCCCAAGATGCACCTATTTTCCTACAAATGACTTGAGTTTATCCTTCTTTATGGTCGAGTAATACTCCATTATATAAATACATTTTCTTTATTCATTCATCTGTTGATGGATATATAGATTACTTTCAAAATTTAGCTGTAAATCCAAGATGCTGCTATCACCATAGGTATACATATATCACTGTGATATGATGTCTTTAACTCTTCGGGGATGATACCTAGAAGCTGGGTCAAATGGAATTTCTATTTTTAGTTTTTGTTTTTGTTCTGGTTCTGAGAATTGAACTCAAGACCTTGCGCTTGCCAGGCAGGTGCTGTGCCACTGAACTATATCCCTGGCCCTATTTTTAGTTTTTTGAGGAATCTCCATACTGATTTCCACAGTGGTTATACCAGTTGATACTTCAACTGTGAAGAAAGGTTCCTTTTTCTCCTGTAGCCTCTTCACCATTGGTTACTGATTGATTTCTTGATAATAGCCATTCTCGGTAGGATGAGATGGAATCTGTGTTGTTTTAATTTGCACTTCTTAAATGACCAGTGATAAACTTGATGTAATTTTTAAGCACATTTTAAATTTGAGGGTTGGGTGTGATGCACACCTATAATCCCAGCATTTGGGAGGCTGAGGCAAGAGGATCACTGCAAGTTTGAGGCCCACCTGGGCTACAAAGTGAGCTCAGGGCCAGCCTGAGCTATCCTCCTCTGTCAGTGCCTTCCTGGGCTAACTTCTGCTCAGATCCTCTGGGAGGCACTGTCTCTGAGAAGCCTGCGTTCTCCCCTCTCCAGCACTGAGTTGGGTGTTCTTCTAATGTCACTCATGCTCCAGGACATCACACTGTTTGCTGATGGCCTACTTGTCCCTCATGTTAGACAACGACTCTGCTACTTAATCTTGGTTGCTTTATGCCTTCATTGTTTTGTACTCTCAAAAATACAATGAAAGGTGCCTGCATGTTGAAGTTCACAACTGTTATGGTTGATACATTGTGTCAACTTGAGAAGTTTAGAAACTTAAGTAAGTAACACAGCAAGAGGTCAGGATCTTCACTTTGTAAACATCCTCCACCTGGGCAAGAGGAGGGCTGGGAGATGGTATGAATGCTACACCTGCCCTAGAGGGTGGTAGCCTGCTTATAATATAAGGCAGGAAAAGAAGCTTGCTCTCCCCACCTTTGCTGTTGCTGCTTTTGCTGTCTTCTGCTGCCTTGAAGCACTGCTCCTGTGCCATGCCACCAGCTGATTGAGGACTGAAACCTGCTGAGCTTCTTCATCTACAGTTATAGAAACCAAGTGTGCAGCCTGCCCCCAGCAAGTCTAATCTTGAATTCTCACAAGCATCTGTTTATTCCTTTTCTTTAGACTTTTTAAGAAGCGATGCAAAGGTTACTGGTCTTCTCCTGCTACAATGTCTACCTCCCCATTTTTGGCATATACAGATTACACTGACCTCTGCCTTTTTCCTTTGTCTCACTGCTGGATCTTGTGAATCTGTTTTCACTGCACTGACATTTGTAAGATTTATCTTCCCACCAGGATAGAAGCTCTTTGAGGCAGGGATGTGTCTTACCCAACCTAGCCTCTGCAGGGGCTGGCACAAGGTGGAATTCCATGAACTTTGGTGGAAGAACTCAGATGTCAGATCATCATAGTTCTATTGTCCTTTGTGATTCAGATATTCCCTCGTCTCCTCTACACTTACTTCCTATGTAGCTTTATCCTTCATTTGAAATCACTGTGATTTTTTTTTGAAAAGAGAAATGAGTAGATAAAGGCAGCACATTTTAAAGTAATTTTTTTATTCCCCCCAGGTACTATCTTGGCCGTCGGATGTATATTGTTATTTCTGAGCCAGACATGATCAAGCAGGTGTTGGTTGAGAACTTCAGTAATTTTACCAACAGAATGGTATGTAGTTTTCTTGGTATATGTTTTTAAAAGTTTTTATTGGTACATGTTTGCAGTGAGTAGTGATTACATTTGTCTTGCAGTGTTGGTACAAGTACATGGCTCACCTTAATTTATTTTACTTCCCTCCTTCCCCATCTTCCTCCACCTTCCTGCCACCTCTAGACCCCTTTTCCATTTTCAAAAGACCTGTTTCTCTAATTCCTATTATCCATCCTTTACTTTGTTCTTTAAAGTATTTATATTTTGAGTTTTTCATATAAAAGAAGCCATATGATTTTTAAGCTATTTAACTTATTTTACTTATTATGACCTCAAGGTATACACATCCATTTTCCTAAAAATAACTCAAATTTCATCTTCTATAGCAAAGTAGTACTACATGGTGTATAAATACCACATCTCTGCATATGACTGGCCTGGAGGGGCCATTCTAAGATGAAAGGACTATATAACAGACCCACTAGGGATATGATGGATAGTTTTATAGGGATAGTTTTATTGGGTTTAGGTCAGTTCTACTCAAAATTACACTTCCCAGTGAACTTGGATTTTATAACACTGGAATTTTTTTTCCTGGTACTGGGATCAAACTCATGACCTCTCACTTGCCAGGTAGGCACTTACACCACTGAGCTAAATCCCCAGCCCATGAACTTAGATTTTAGAAGAAGAGTATATGGAACTGCTACAGAAAGGTGGCATTTACATTTAAGAAACGCTTTAAGAAGGTGAAACTCAAGAGAAGCTGAGGTTAACAAAAGTACAAAAGCCAAGAAAGTTTTCTAAAGCTGTGCTCAAAACCAGAGGAATAGCTGGGAGCAGTGGTGCACACCTGTAATCACAGCACTTGGGAAGCCGAGGCAGGAGGATCATTGCAAATTTAAGACCAGTCTGGACTGCAAAGTGAGCTCGAAGCCAGCCTGAGCTGCAAGTGAGACCCTGTCTCAAAAACAAAAAACAAAACAAAACAAAAACCCTAGAGGAATTCAGAGGGTATAAACCAAGTAACTGAGGACACTTAGCAATTATGAGAAAATAAAAGCAAGAAATCAAAATTTCAAGTCTTATGCCTATAACTTTTGATATAAGAGTATATGAAAAGGTACCAGAAAGTATAAAAGTATTAAGGTCAGAAAGGGAAGATAAACTACATTAGTAGGGAAATTTGACCCCAAGTCATCTCTGTAGTTCTGGTCCCCAACCTGTGTACCCCACTATTTTTGGAAAGTACAAAGTATACCACCTTTTAATCTTTGATGAAAAATCTCAAAAAAAAAAAATTGGAAAGAGAACAGAAAATGGCAGAGGTTGGTGTTGTTCATATTTTCAAGAAGTGGAGCTAGGAATGCTGGCAGAAGGGACCAGCAGTGTTCATGGTGGTTCCTGGAAAAAGTCTAAAGTGAGTTATAAACAGATGCTCGTAAGAATCAAGACAATTCTGTACTAATCATTTCTGGTGTGTGTGTGGGGGGATGTCAAATAAAACTTCATTTTCCATTCTTATAAGGATAGTAGGTAAAGTACTCATTCTGCAGTTGATCACATGTCAAACTTTTTGCACATCTGCCATTGGCCGAGCGGTGTCTTGGTGCTGACTATATAGATAGTAAAAAACCCCTCTAGCCTGCAAGGTGTCACGGGTAATGAGCAGGGCGGGCTGATATTTCATCCCGTGCAGCACGGCGAGGTGCCTGCAGTGGGGAGCCCGGGCCGCCCAGGGTGCACACACAGGGAAGGAGTGTGAGGTATCTGGGGGACTGGCAGTCCCCCTGCGCTCTGTACCAATTGAGACATCCAGAGGGTTTTGTTTTTATTTTTCATCATCACAAGAACTTATGAGACTGGTATCAACAGTGTGTTCATTTCATGGCCAAGGAAACTCAGGCTCAGAGAGGTTCAGGGACCAACCTTGGTCACACACCTAACTTGAGGGATAGCAAATGTTTGTACGCTGTCACCTTCAGACCAAATTTAGTGGTCTTTCTACTGCACTGCTAGAAATGGCTGCTTCAGGCAACATTTTCAAGTGTCAAGGTTTAATCAAATAATTGAAAATTCATCCAAAATGGACTCATCTTCCAGCCCAGACCATCATGCCCAGTTCCAGACACCACATGGCCCCAGAAGGAGATGACAGTGACAGCCTATCCCCCTGCCCCATCTTCTTGAAATCGCCAGGGAAAATGCAGACATTTAACTCCTTCAGTGTGAACTTTAGATTCTCTTCTCAAACACTGTGACATTATTTCCCTGCTCAAAGACCCCCAAAGGCCTTCTGATCTGCTGGGATCTCAGAGACTGAGATCCCCAGTGTATGTTGTCCACGCCGTCACCGCTGTGTTCACCGAAGAAGTCAGGGAAGCAGTGAATCAAAGGGCATAGTCACCACGTCCCACCTGAGCAGGCAGCAAAAGTGCTCAGGAACCTACCATGTTTCCCGAGGTCACCTGAGTTCCTGAGTGGGCAAGATGGGACATGGCAACTGTGCCCATCTCCATGTGGCTCAGATGACTTCCAGGATGTCACCCAGAAGTGGGCCACATTCTGATGGCTGTGCTAGATGCAGAGGAGGCTAATCCATGTGTTCCAGAACAGAGCACCAAATAAAGTCACCCTTAGCTTGGCTGATTTCTCCTCTGAAGAAACCCACTGACTTCTTTTTCTTCCAGCCCCCTTGGCTAAGACTGTAGGTCTAGGGCCCTCAGCTCCAGAGTATGGTTTCAATTTCCTTCCTTTTCTGCTCAACACAGGATTAAGCCTTCAGCATTAAGTTCAAGTTTCCCAAGGAAGATTTAAGGACCCTTGTAGCTTAGATCCTTTCCATATGCCAATATCCATTCCCAATACCAGTGTCACCTCAGCTGGCCTCTGGACGTCCTGCACCTGGACCTTGTGCTGACAGCCCCTGGAATGGGAGGCTGCCAGACAGTGGGTCTCATGTTTATCAGCAGTGTCATTTTGAGCGAACTTCTTTTTTAAGCCTCTTGTTCTTCCTTTGGAAAATGGGGGTATCATCTACGTTACCCCCATGGTTGTGAAGCTATGTAAGCCCTGTGCAGTGCTTGGCAGGGAAGACAAGGACTACATTCAATAGCAGCTTTCAGCAAGAAAGCTCTCAACCTCCTATGCACCCGTCTAAACCCTAGCTGTTCTTCAAGATCTTTGTAAACTCTGCCTCCTCCAAGGAGTCCTCCCTGCCCCTCTTGACATCTACCATCCCCCACCTCTGAACTCTTACGCTTCACTCATGTTTGGAGCTGGCCCCATTGTGCCTCACAGCAAAGGAAGCCGGGGCTTTTATCCTAACTCGATTACTAATTCTTTAAGGCCAGGAACAATATCTTTTACTTCTTTTTCATATGGCGTGGCCCAAATCCATGACTATTCAGCTCCAAGTGGAATTGCATTGCTATGAACTTGAAATTCTCCCCCGAAGAATGAGGTATTACCTGAACCCAGGGACTCAATATCCATTTCCCCATCTGGGTCATTCACAAGCTTAGAAAAAGCCCCATCGTAGATCAGATCTGAGGAAACCCCACTGTCTATAATTTTCCATCTGGGAACATATCCACTTATCTTTAGCTTTGTTTATGGTCTTTAAGCCAATTCCATATTCATGACAAAACAACCCTTAGTGACTCAATTTTTTAAAAACAGGCGTTGGAGTGGGATTTTCTCCCAGGTTTTTGAAAGTCAGATTAAACTTGGTTCTGTGGTTCCCTCTTATCCATATGCTTATTTATCTGCTAGAGAACTCAAGGAGATTAGTGAGGCGTGATTTCCCCTTCCTGACACCAAACCACCTTCCCTCTAATAAGCCATGTTTACCTAAGTGTTCAGTGACACAGCTTTATTATACATTCACTCAGTAAACATTAAGTGCTTATGCCATGCAAGCTTCTAGCAAATGGTCCCTTGTGATACAGAAATACCTCGGCAGACTAGCTTGATGCATTAAGTGAAGAGGAACTTAAATAATGCTTGTTTCATTTTCCAACAGACAGAGCCCATCTCTGCTCACAAATCTAATCTTGAATGATGGGCATCACTGGGCAGGCTGGCGGAGGACGCCCTGCCTTGGGTTGAGCACTGAGACTTACTGAGAACGGGGAGCATCCCATGAGGAGCACTGACTGGTGGGGGGGGTGAGGCCACAGGGAGCCCCCCGACATATGTCAACACTGAGCAAATATTTGAATTCCAAAATCACTGAACAAAATATTCTTTCTCCAGCTGCAAACACTGGGCTGAACAAACTAGAGTCAGACTCGGAGTGCTGCTTGTTACATCTCACTTTCCCATTCATACTTTTCGAGGCACGGGAGCCTGGGTAGTGACTCTCATCCTGTCCATCTTGCCTGTTTCCCGAGATGTACTCCTCCGCCTCTGTGGATGCCTCAGGTCCTCCCTGAAATTGCTCCCCATTGGTGCAACCACAGCTTAGCCTTGAATGCGAGTCTGTCTCGCTTAGCATTTTATAGAAATTCAGTGTCCCACTACTTCAGCACTTGGATTGTTTTTATTCTGTGACACCAGGGATTGAACCCAGGGCTGTCACACTGACCTATATGGCCAGCCCTATTTTTTATTTTTTATTTTGAGACAGGGTCCCCCTCAGTTGATAGGCTGCCTGAAGACTGGGCTGGACCTTTCCATCCTTCTGCCTCAGGCTTCCAGAAAACCAGGATCACAGATGTAAACCTTCAAGCTGTCTCTGGCTATTTTTCCTCAGATATTTTTAATCATCTCCTCTTTGCTATGAGAGACTCAAGAAAGTCCTAAGGGTGGCTTTTTTTTTCTTTTGTCTTTTCGAGACCTGGTTTCTCTATGTAGTTCAGGCTGGTTTTAAACTTACTTTGTAGCCCAGGCTAGCCTTGAACTCACGGTGACCCTCCTGCCTCAGCCTCTCGAGTGCAGGAATATAGGTGTGTGTCATCCTGCCAGGCATGTGGCTCTTTTTTTTTAGTCTGTGGAAACTGGAGCGGAGTCCATGTGACTCAGCAGAGACGGCCATGACCAATGGTAGAATTTCTTATTCTTGGCCTTCTATCAAGGTCTGGAGTTGGGGAAGCCAGGGAAAGGGCGCTAAGAGGTAGGCTGGTCCTCATGCCATCTCTTAGCTCCGTGTGGTTGGGATGGCGATTTGGAGGAGATACAGGCGTCGGATCACAAACCCTGCTACCTTGGAGCTAGGAGCTCTGGTCCAAGATGGCCAGCCTGGCCACGGTCATGCTGGCTCCCAGTACAGCTGCTTGGATGTGGACTTGAAGTAAAAGGAAGGGCAGCTGTGTGGGGTGGTGGGCTGGGTACCAGTCTTCAGGTCTTCACGAGCACCTCAAAGGTCACCTCTCCAGGCACAGGTCAAGCCACGAACTTGACCCAAGCTCAAACCATGTGATGCATTTGGTGAGTGGTTTTTTCACAAGCCTAAACCTCAGGGACCTGGCTGCCCTGGGTTTAGCCACTCACCAAATGACTGTCGAAATCATAAGGATGAGTCACCATCTATGCACAACCCCTCGGCCTTGGCAGAGATGCCTGAAGTTCCAGGGGAAATTAATCTCTGGAAACCTCAGCACCCTCGGGGCCTGCAGTAACCACTCAGGAAAACACAGGGTCATCACAGAGTCCGCCAGATCAGGAGGCTCCACTCAGAGCTACAGGCGGATCGCTCGCACCTGTACGAGGGTTGGAACAGAGGCGTTGGAAGCTTTACCGTAACATTGTCCCCCTTTAACTTGTCCCTGAACCTGTAACTGGCTTCTCTCATCAATGCTTCTGAAACCCTGTGCACCTGGAGTTTCCGGTCCTCTTTCCCCCTAAATGAAACAGTGAGGAAATGAAAATATTCTGGCCCTCAAACGTGTACAGTAAGCTGTGCACTCTGAGAAGAGTTATGCGTGACTGGGGGAGTTCCTGTCACTTCAGTCAACCCCACAAAGTTTTTGTTAGTAGCGCCTCCCCTGAAAAGGGCTAACCAAGTTTAGATCTAGGTCAGAGTGAGGCAGTTCCAGACCACAGAGAAGAGGGAACCCTGAAAAAATATGGGGGAACTTCATCAGCCTGATGTCTTTTGAGCAGGTCTCTGTTTCCCTGGGGAACATTTTCCAGTGCACAAGAAGTCCTCCAGCCTGAACTGCAAGCTTTTTGTCCAAGGATAGATGGCTCATCAGTCCCAGTGACAGCCAAGCTGGGGCACCTGTCCCCTGTCTGTGGGCCTTTCCTTCCACCTGACCCCCTCCTGTCTGGACAGTCAGTCCTGGAGGAGTCGGATGCATGGATTTGTATTTGATGTGTAAAACACACTTAGCTCCAAGTTTTCGGTGTCATAAATACATTTGAACTTCACCATCTTTCGAGGAACTGAGTGCTGGAGAAGCCTTGGAAGGTAGGAATGAACAGCGCTAAGCGGTGTTGAGTCCGAGCTCAGATGCTCTGGCTCTGCCTTGCAGAACTGTTTTTTAAATTTCAAAATCTTGTATAAAATGATTTTATATTTCTGTGTCTTCCTAGACTCTGTTTAGCAAGAGATGATCCTTTATATTTTTTTTAAAAAAAGAAGTAAAATTTCATTCTTATATGTTCTTGGCCTAACTTTTGTGGAGGTGGAGGCAGAAATAATTTTGGGTTGAGAATAATAAATAAGCCACAGATGTGATTCTTGTCTCACCATAGTTGTGTTCTAGAACAATCCATGGAATTCAAGTCACCAGCAAGTCCTGACCCTCACTTCTCCCTGGCCCGATCCTTTTTTTTTTTTTTTTTTTTTTTGGTACCTGGGATTGAACTCACAACCTTGCATTTGGCAGACAGGCACTTAAGCCACTGAGCTAAATCCCCACCCACCCCCTTTTTCTTTTCTTTCCATTCATACCTCTTCTAAGCCATAGCTCAGCAATGTGGTAAAAGGCCTTGGTTTAAATTTAAAGGAATGAAATCAGATTCCACATTTGTTACTTACCAGTAGCTGTGTAACCTTGAGCTAGTTCATCAACCTCTCTGAGCTTCAGTCTCCTCCTGTGTAAAACATAAATTTGAGAGCCGGGCGTGGTGGCTCATGCCTGTAATCCCAGTACTCAGGAGGCTGAGGCAGGAGGATTATTGTGAGTTTGAGCCAGCCTGGGCTACAAAGTGAGCTCAAGGCAGCCTGAACTGCATAGCGAGACCGTGTCTCAAAAAGACAACAAACAAACAAACAAAAACAAAAACAAAAAAACCCCACATAAATTTGGTTTACCTAACCACTAAGGTCTGTTCCCCAGTCACGTGCAGTCAGCCGACTGGGTGTACAGAGTCCCACCAGCCACCTACAGGGCCATTTTGTGCTTCAAACCCAGGAACAAGCTGTCTCTCAGGTCCCTGCGGAAATGGTACCTTCCCAGCCAAGTACGGCAGGGGCCATATGAGGGGACCCTGGTTTCTCTAGCACTGCCCTGACAGGTGCTCTGCTGAGGCCCAAACTGACTGTCTTGAGCAGCAGACACACCTTAAGACCTCCCTCAGCATTGTCCCCTGGGGCCACAGTCAAAACAGGATGGGGAAGGGGAAGGTATGTAATCTTCATAACCATTTTCTACAGGCACAGTGAGTGAATGAGTGTGACTCATGTGACAGCAGAGGGACACCCTTACTATTTTACTTTTAGTATTTTTAAAAATTTATTTTTAGTGCTATCTCAAAGCACTAAAATGTAAGCCCTTCTTGGTTCAAACCCTCCTTGGTACAGCCAGAGAGGCGTAGACCTTGGGGTAGTTCAGCGACAGCTTTCTGCAGCTTTCTCTACTGGGGGGCAGCGCCAGAGGCTCCCCGCACCCAGCTGAGGGAGCGGCTGCCATGGAGGAGCCTCCTCTGCACGAGGATTGGTGGCGATCAGCGTGTCAGCCCCCCAGGCTCAGCCCTTCCTCGGTCATGGTGCACAATGTGCTGTTGATATTTTTGCAGGCTTCTGATCGTACTCACCCCCAAGGGAGTTGGCGATACTCGCATCACAACCACCAAAGGGTCTCATGTCCCCTGCACTGTTTCAAAGAAAGTTGCAGCCCCCTGTGAAGCCATGGCCAATGTCAGTTGCGAATCACGGGTTTAGCCCACGAGAAGCTCTCAGCACATGGTCACTCTCTTCACCAAGCACCGGACGTCCAGGGGTGGCTTTTCTTTAATGACATGCTCTTCAGGACTGTCGTTCTCAGTTTTAAATTTATACTTAGCTGACCTAATTCTAAGAGGTTAAGACTTTTCTATAAAGAGATTTTTTTCCCAGAACTGGGGATTGAATCCAGTGTTGATACTGACCCACAATCCCCAACCCTTTTTGTTTTGTTTTACTAATTGTGAGATAGAATCTTAATAAGTCACTGAGTTACCCAGCTTGGGCTCAAGCTTACAATGTCCTCCTGCCTCTGCCTCTTGGAGTGCTGGGATCACAGCTGTGCATCACCACACCTGGTTTAAGAGACTTTAACTGAAAGGAGAAACATGTTCATTTGTCTAAAAGCATCTTAGCAGTTGAACCACGAGGCCACATCTAGGCCACTGCTGTTGATCAGGGCAGTGTTTTCTAATGAGGGGGAAATAATCTGAGGTGACAGAATAAGGTGAGAAGCACTTTGTGAGCTGGAAGTGTGACAATTGTCACAGGTATGTTACAAAGGCCCCTCCCACCCACCCAAACGAACTGCAGGCTCCTCCAAGGCCCGGATTCCATTCTTCCTCTCCATGGTTCTGGCCTCGCTCCCAGCACGCAGTAGGGCCCCATAAACGTTCCCAACTCATAACAAACGGGCACCCCTCGAAGCTGAACTTGGATCAGGCTCAACAGCGAGGTCACAGCTTCCCTCAGCCTTGGCCAGCACCCGGGGAAAGCGGCAGCCGTCTGCCTGCGGCGTGGGTGCCAAGGGCAGCTGCCCACTGCACGTCCACGGACTCGCACCTTCCCACAGCTTCCTCGACAGCCCTCGCCCTCCATGCTCAGGGCACAGCTGTTCAGAGCAGGACAAGTCAGAGCGGGGGCCTCTGCTGCGGGGCTTTCGGTCCCCTCCTCTCCAGCTTCCGCTGCCCCAGCCTCTCCTCCTCCCCTGTCCAAGGCCGTTCCCATCTTCCCGTCTCCTCCCCTCTCCTGCCTCTTCCAGGGGGCTCCAAACGGGCGCCCCGTGAAGGCGAAGACAGGCTCACAGAATGGTAGGGTGCCAAGTCAGATGAAGGAAGCTCTCGGGGTCAGGATGCCGAGGGAGCTAGGGAGGTCAACTGAAGTCAAGGAGGTTAACGGAGCCACTGAGCGCTAAGCAGCAATCCCCTCATGCATGTCGCAGGCCATGGTCACCGAAGGACGACAGCCCAAGCAGCTCAGAAGGTGGAGCATGAATGAGATGGTCTGGGGTAGGGGCGTGGCTCAGTGTAGAGCTCTTCCCCAGCATGTGTGAGGCCCTGGGCTCCATCTTCAGTTTTGCAAAACAAAGCAAAAAATGGACAATAGGGCCAGACAGGGAGGCATGTGCCCATACTCTCAGCTACTGGGGAGGCTGAGGCAGAAAGATTGAAAGTTCAAGGCCAGTCTGGGCAAATTTAGCAAGATTCCATCTCAAAACAAAAAAATACAAAGGGTTAGAGATGTGGCTCTAGAGTTGACCAAAATCTTCTCTTTCGGTATTGCTCTTGTTATTCTGTTTAAGTGATCTTTCCTATCTCTGCTACAGAGACATGCTCTTAAGGTACAAGTCTTATTTGTTGTACCTTTCACTTTTGGGACATGACCATCTCCAATTAGCTCTTGTATACAAAGTAAAGTGAGGGTCTCTATTCATTCAAATGTCCCAGGATCATTTGTTGAAAACACCACCCACCCCCTACCAAATTTAACAGTGTTCCAAATCATGTGTGTGAATTTATTCTGGATCCTATTTTGTGCTGTTAGCTAATTTGTTTATCCTTACTTCACCATCATATTGTCTTAAGTATTGCAGCTGTACATTCTCCAAAGACAGCAGCATAAACTCCAGGTTCTTTGATTCACTGCACTTATTTGTAAATCAGCTTGCTACTTTTTAAGAATTGACATCATAATACTATTGAGTTTTAAAACCCACGAATGTAGAATCTCTGCTTATCTAAATCTTCTCTTAATTTGTCAAAGCAATGTTTTGTAGCCTCAGTATAGAGATCTTGTATGTGTGTTCCTAGGGGTTTTTGTTTTTGTTTTTGTTTAGTACTGGGAATCAAACTCATGACCTCGAGCCTGCCAGGCAGGCATGTGCTGCTGAACTGTATCCTCAGCCCATGTTCCTAGGTATTTGATAATTATTATAAATTGTTTTTAATTTCATTTTCTAATTTTATGCATAAAGGTAAAGGTTTTTTTGTACACTGAAGTTGTACTCAACAGTCTTATTAACCTCAATATTAATTCTAATAGTTTATTAGTAGATACTTCTTAGATTTTCTATGTTGTACAATCATGTCATCTATAATACAGTTTTATTTCTTTCCTGTCATTTTTACATATTTCATGTCTTTTTCTTGCCTTTTGTACTCCTACAATGTCAAAGAAAAGTGTAGCCGTGGACATAAGTGTCTTGTTTCCAACCTTGAGGAGTGTTACATGTTTCATTATTACGATGTTAGCTAAAGGTTTTTTGTAAATGTCAGAAGTGTCCTTATATTCAGAGTCCATCAAGAGCTGTTCCCATAGGGCCGGGATTTAACTCAGTGGCATAAGCACCTGCCTGCAAGCACAAGGTTGTGAGTTCCATAAAAAAAAGAGCTTTGACCATGAATAGGTTTTGAATTTTATCAAATATTTTTTCTACATCTGTTTGAGATTATATATATATTTTTTCTGTCTTAATCTGAGAACACAGCAAGTTACATTGGTTGCTTCCAGATTTATTCCTAGTTATTCTAATTGGTCTTAATGAATTATGTTTTTTTAGCATATTACTGGATTATATTAGTAATATTTAAAAATTTTTTTTGCATCTATGTTCATGAGAAATTTTGACCTGTAATGTTTCTTATAAATTTTTGTCAGACTTCTTTTTCTTTTTCTTGCTATCTTTCTCCCCGGCCCCCTTGGTGTTCTGAGACAGGGGCTCACTATGTAGTTCAGGGTGTCCTCAAACTTGCAGTCATCCTCCTGCCTCAGCCTCCCAAGTGCTGGGATTGCAGGTGTGGGCTACCAGATCTGGGTTCTTTGTCAGACTCTGGAATCAGCTCAGACTGATTCATGAGATGATCCAGTTTAATGTTAATAAATTATAACCCTATGGCATGAATCTTCTCATCTGTGATTCCTGTAAAGTAGTAGTTTATTATTAAAATAACAAATAAAATGTCCATTGGACTGAGGTAAATGCAGAAGTCTGTGGTTTTCCATTTGGTTCCAGATTGCTGTTTTGTCTTTGGTTGCTCTACCTGCCATGAAGCCGCCCAACAGAATTATTTACCCACCTGTTATTTCTCCTCCTTCCCTGAACAAGGTCCTTGGACGTCAGAAATTGCTTTGTTTCCCACGTCTATAGGTCTGTCTCTCAATGAGAGTAGAAAGAATTCGGTTCGGTTGGCATTCCTCTCCGTCAGTGAACTTGCACTGATGCCTACTAATGGCTTTTTAAAAAGGTATTTTGAGAACAAGAGAAAGATCTTATTTGTGCAAAGGCCTGGAGTGAGATCCAGGCAGCAGGCTTTCCCAAGACGGCGTTTCCTCTGCTGCATTCTGCAAGGTGAATAGGAGTTGGCAGACAAAGCACAAAGATGGTCGGAGTGGGGCTGCGAGTTCCAGCCTGTGAGAAGGACCGAGCAGGGTCAGGGTGCTAAGATCAGCGGCCAGCGGTCTCAGAGGCCACGTCCAGCAGTGGGCCCACATGCTTCAGGCTCATCAACCCACTCACCATCCCGGTGGTTCAGTAGGAAGCTCTTGGAGTCGCCCTTGACTCCTGTCTTCTCCCTCCCACCACTCACCCACCATGCAGGGACGCTGTCACTCTCCCTTCGGGGCGACTCATGCCAAAGGGCCACTTAAGTCCCTGCCTGTGCCCGCCCTGGGGCTGTGCCCCCGTGCTTCCCAATGGCTGCTCCTGCCTCAGTTTCCTCAGCCTGTTCTCAACTCCAGAGCACAGCGATGGCTTGAAACACCAGCCAGCTCCGACACTCCTCTGTTGGAAACTCCTCCCTGCCCACTGAGTGAGTGAAAGGAAGTCAGGTACAGGCCACAGAGGTCACCATGCACATGCCCCTCGTGACGTCCCAGACCCCCGTGGGTCAACCACTCCAGCCACGCCCAGCCCCTGAGCATCAGACCCCACCTCTTTGCCGCAGGGGTTCCCTCACCTGGAGCTTGACTCCCAGATCCGGAAAGGTCTTGCTGGCATTCCTCCCACCCGGGCCAGGGCGGACTGTGGACCGTTTCTCCCCACCATGCTCCAAAGTCTGCTTCTTACCCTTGCTGTCTGCCTTCTCCACCAGAATGAGGGAGGACAGGGGCTTTGTTGACAGCGGTTCCCTAGGCACCTGCTCAGGGTCTGCCACATGGGAGTCACTCAGGAAATCCTTGGTAAGGGAGAGGCGGTAGGGTAGCGTTATCACCTCCAGCTGTAGCTTGGGAAACTGAGGCCCAGAAGATCGGTTCCAGGTCTAAGACTTGAATTGAGGGGTCTGTTTCTGGAGGCCATTCTCTTACCACTGCATGGCCTGCCCACGCTGGGAGGAGAAAGGACAGCCTGGTCTTCCAGAAAGCTCCCTTCTGTGTCTTCTAACTAGGACTACAAAACCCCGAAAGTGAAAGATCTCCTTGGGCTCCATGTTGTGATCAGAAATGCTGAGGCTTGGTAAAAGCCAGGACTTAGCAACCCAGTCAGGGAACTGCACAGGAGAAACTAGATATGGTTTATAGATATATGGAGAGAGAGAGATTTTACATATAATAATGAGGTACCCTGTGGTATTCTGATCCAGATACACTATGTAATGTTTAAAAGGCTAAACATAGCTCTCTCCTCGTTTATCACTCTTCTTGGTGAAATTGCTCAGTTTATCTTTCCTTCCAGTCTTCTGAGATACACTGTCCATCACGGTTGTGGTCTGTGTGCAGTACCACACCAGAGCATCTTGTTCTCATCTAACTGGACCTCAGCAACTTGATCAACCTCCCAGTCTCTGTCCTCCTCTTCCTCAGCCTCTGGTACCCACTGTTCACTCCACGCTTCGCTTTCACAGGCCCTTTCACGGGCCCTTCTGTGCCTTAGGAAGGCTCCACTGGTCACAGACAGAGCATGGACCCGTAACAAAGCTGAAGGCTGAGAAATCAGCTGGGGGCTGAGACAGTGGTGACCTCTGCCACGGGGGTGGCCACAGGACAGAGAGAGTTGGCTGTTCAAAGAGACTTCAGAGTTGTGACTGATATTTCAGTTGAGAGAGAGAAGATGACTCTCAGGTTTGGGGTCTCGGTGACAATAGATTTTTCAGACATTTTAAAATCATAATTTAAGAAAGGCATTTCTCATGTTGACACAGAAGACACACGCAGGCACACGCACACATACACAAATGCTGACTGTGTTTAGCAACAGCAAAATATAGCCCTTTCCTTTGTGAAATGCTCCTGTATGTTTTCTACTCTGTTCGACAGTATTTCTCTTTCTTTTCTTCTTTAAGTGTTGGTGGCCACTCACTCCACTGATTTTCTGACAGGGCCCGGCTTGCTCTTTGGAAGGTGTGGCCACCGAGAGACTGGAGGCGCCTTTGCTGAGAGTGAGAACACACAGCTTCCCCAAGACCTGGGTCTCCACCAGCCTGGCACTCACACTGCCTCTGTCACATGTGCCAGTTCATTCCTGGTCCTGGTCCTGGTCTTGGTCCTGGTCCTTAGTAAATCTTTTCAATGAGCATCCATAGACAGGGCTGGGGAGGAGGGTGGGGTTGTTGCCTGGTGGGTACAGAGTTTCAGCTTTGCAAGATAACAAGAGCTCTGTAGACAGATGGTGGAGCTGGCCGCACATCAAGTAAAGGTACTTTATCCATCAAACTGTACATGAAAAAATGGTTAAGATGGTAACATTCATTTAGGTGTATTTTGCTACCATTTTTAAAAACTATGAGTAAACCAGGGATTTAGCTCACTGACTTAAGTGCCTGCCTGGCAAGTGCAAGGTCATGAGTTTGATTCCCAGTACCAAAACAAAACAAAACAAAACAAAACAAAACAAACAAACAAAAAAGCTATGAGTAAACAAGCTAATTTTCAAAAATATCCAGTATAGTCTTCTGGAGATGAAATCTCTGGATTGGAAGAGTTCTAGAAGGTAGCTTAGACTAAACCCCCATGGATGCCCACACTTCCTACACAATATTACTAAAAAGTGGTAGCCAGGACCTGGTGAATCTGAGATCACTGACCAGCAGGAAAGTTCTTGAGATAAACTCTGTTTCCCTCAAGCTTTTACTAGTAAACCCGATTCTACCCTTCTGGATCGTAAAAATAACCTAAACGCCTTTCATGCACTGGAAAATGCATTCCATAGATATTTATTGAGCATAGTACCACTAAGTACCACTGACTGATCCTCCCAATCTTCTCTTTTCCAGTTAAACATTCTAAAATCAAATGACTGTCTCATCTATTGCATTATTCAGTGCCCTTTCAGCAACTCATAGCTCTTGAAATAACCAAATGGCTGCTTTTCCTCCTATAAAACATCTAGAAACAAGATGTGGTTATAGCCATGGCCCCAAACTTTGCCACCTAAAGATGGGAGAGTCCCACAGAGCTGGCAGGAAGGGTAAGGGGAGAGGTGCGAGGGCCGTGGGTGGGAGAGACCCCAGGGTTGTGATGCGACAGGCCAGGGGGAGGTGAGATTTGTGCTTCAGGCACAAGGTTAAAACAGCACCCAGTCCTCAGGTGTTAAAGACGATCCGAATCCAATCAATCCTGATTCTTATCTCTAATTTATTCTGCCTCTTCAGAGCCACAGAAGCCTTCCTCCCGATTTCCTCCAGCGAAATGCCTTTGCAGCACGGCGCAGGCAGGGCTTTGCTGCTCTATAAATACACATAATGCATGATTTCCTCCTTTGACTCTGGAACCTAAACAAACAGATTATGTTCCAAAAATTCTATGAACCCATAATTTAGTGGCCCTGTACTCCTAAAGAATTTCATTCTAAATATAGAGGTATTCCTCTGCAGAAAAATATCCCAGCAACTTGGTCCTAATATATAATTAAACCCTCTAGATACTTAGCAGTTATATTTTATGGCTTATTTTGAGTGTTCATATTTTATCAGGAAATTATAATTTTCCTCTAAATAGGAATTTTTACAAGGCTTTTGAATTCTGATGCCTGGCTTCATGGTTCAACTATAATTAAAACAGTGAAAAGAAACAGGGTGACCATCGGAACACACGGTCCTGTAACCTCCCTGCCTCACACCCCCAGTGGCCCTGGGGCTGCCGGCCACCCTGATGTAGTGTGGACTGCATTTGCAGCCACTTGGTGGGAGAACTGGTTTTAGAAAGGACGGGATGGCCTGGGATGAAGGGTTGAGGGGGCGCTGACTCCTTGGCGTGGCCCAGGCTCAGCTCGTGGTGGCTCCCCAGAGATGCTTCCTGCTGTCGTCCCCCACTGTGGCCGCCACGCCCTCATTCCCTTCATAATGCTCACTTTCTCAAGAACGGTCACATCTAAGTTATGAGTTTATTCTCTGCTTCCACGCTGGACTGCTAATGCCATGAGGGACAAGCCAAAGCATTTTCATTTGAGATTTTATAACCAACTTCCTGGACCTCGGCTGAATTTACTAGCGCTGCATGAGTACTACAGACGTGGGGCCCAACCCTACCAATCCACTGAACCCCTTGCTGCAAGTTCAGACGTGAAGCTTCATCCCACTGGCGACTGGCCATCTTCAGGAAGCCAGTCTTGTTTGTCCTCAGAGGACCCTCCTTTGGGGGTGTGGCTGTGCAGCGTACAGGGGCCTCTGAATTGTTTCCATGGTGATGGCCACACTGCCGCAGGGCAGAATCAGGCCAGCAGAGCACAACCATCTGCTCCTCCTGTGCCTCTGTTGTGACTCTTAGGTCATCATCCATGGGCATCTGTGTCATTGCAAAAGAAATCTCCTGTGTTCCGCTCACTGGTGGCCTTTAACCAGGGTGTCTATTGTGAACTTGTACTGCCACCCAGGTGGCTTTGGCTCCCTGTGTCCTGACCTTTTTTGCTCACTGTTTTCTATCAGGCATCAGGTCTGGAGCCCAAGCCAGTAGCCAACAGCATTCTCTTCTTGCGTGACAAAAGATGGGAAGAGGTCAGAGGCATCCTGACTTCTGTTTTCAGTCTTGAAAAGCTGAACGAGGTAAGACCAAGGAAATGCAGGCTCTCTTCCCACTGGGAACGGGCTTCTGTCTCCAAGTCATGATGGACAGCCAGCCCACCATCTTTACTTGTCCAGAAGCACATCAAAATGACCTTTATCCAGGGGCCCTTAACTTCTCTATTATGCAAAAGTATGGAATACAGGGCTGAGTGCCTGCCGTGTCTCCAGCCTCCCTTGTCCCCAGTTGCCGTAAATCAGTTGTGAGTTAACAGCATTTATGGCACTCCAGCTCTGTCCCTGGACACTGCTGAGGGCACTTTGGGGCCCCAGGAGAAAACTGGAGCAGACTTCTCAGACTTCCATGCATAATGGATCCTGCGGAGAACTTGTTAAAATGCAGATTCCGATTCAGAAGATGTGGGGTAGGGTCTGAGCGTACACTTAAAAGGATCTCCCAGGAGATGAGGTAGATTCTAAAGAGTGACACACACTAACATAGCAAGGAAGTGAAGCATGATTTGAAACAATGGTGAGCACTGACTCCAACCTTAGAGGGGAGGTCACGCCATGGAAGAAGAAAGGGGAGTTTTTGGGAGAACTGGAGTGGAGTCAGGCCCAGGATAATCCTGGAGACTAAGTCAGAGGGACGAGAAGTCTCCGCAAGACTCCACCAGCTCCTTAAAGGCTGGGCTTTCTCCCTTCCTAACCCAGCAGGCCACTTCTTCCCTGTTGTGCATTTAAAAGTGGGTGTTTGCACTGCCTCTCAGCCAATTTCTCAAATGCCTGATCCCAACTGCTGGGTTTTGTGCCTGAGCCTGATAAATTCTGCTCCCTGAGAGGCTGATCTGGCTTTAATATCTATGGTTCTGAATTCCTCATAATAACTCAGGTACGAGAACATGGGCCCTTGTGACATGGAGTGCTTAAACAGTGTATTAGCTGGAACGAAATACGCAATATCCACAACTTAAGAGAAGTCTGATTTAGCTCATGGATTCAGGGGATTCAATTCATGGTTGGTTGACTCCAAAGCAGTAATAGCATGGCAGAAGGGAACAGTGGAGCAAAAGTATTAGTTCATGGTTGCCAAGAAGCCAAGCAGGAGAGGAGTACCAGAGAGCAAGGGGTGAGAGACCAGATATTCCACCAAAGGCCACGCCTCCCTGACTTACCCAGACACACGCAGAGAGGGCTCTACCAATTCCCTGGGTGGCTACATGCCAGTGAAGGTGACACAACCAAACTTCACCATCACGTCCAATCCCTTATGAACTTGATATTAAAACACACTTCCTTATATCATATTTAACCCCCAAATAAACACAAGCCATAATTCCACCTACCACATCTATCTTGTGTTCAACCAAAAATGCAATAATCCCTGTCACAGAATCCCAACGTTTCCAGCATTTTTCAAGACTCAAGGCAAACCCTTAGCTGTAAACCTCTGTAAAAATGAAAATAAGTTACATAATTTCCAAGGTACAATGCCACATGGCATATATTACTATTCCAAAAGGGAAGAATAAAGGATAGAAAAGAATGAGACCAAAGCAAAATAAAGGCCTCATGAATTTATTTGTTGGAAGGAAGGGAGAGCCTCCTTTAAAAATTGTAAGCCACCATTTAAACCACATGGACAAACTACATGAGACATAAAATGCTTAGATAACCAAGGTTGGGGGGAGGGGAGAGGAGGGCGGTAGACCCGGGAATGACAGCTCTCACTCAAATGCGCTGCCTCACACTTTTCATTTATGAGGAAGCAGTGGCTGTACAGCTCTGCAGATGTCCAAAGAGCATCCTCGTGGGCTAAGAAGAAGAAGAAGAAGAAAAGTAAGGGAGAAAAGTTTTATAAGTGTGAGCTCTGGTTCTTTGCTAGAAGGAATCTGATTTGTTAGGATCTGGATTTCTTTAGAGCCTTACAAGGCAGGCTCCAGAAAGCAGCACAGAGCTCTTCCCAAACCAGTCCAATGCTTCTGATCCAGGGTCCTGAGGATCTTGATTTGGAAACTGATCCCTCCCTCGGTACATGAATTGGTTGAAAAAGTAAAGTTTATTCAGGGTGCCCACAGCACTAAGATGGGGTGTCTTGGTTACTTTTTCATTGCTGGAACAAAATGCCTGACCCCCACAAGTTAAAGGAAGAAAGGTTCATACTCACAGTTTGTAGTTGACAGGCTCCCAGGCAGGATGGCATGGCTGAGGGCCAGGGCAGAGGAGAGACAGTCCGTGGCAGGGCAGCAAACAGCAGCCTTCCTCCTGTCTTACCCTTTTTATTCCATCCAAACTACAAGCCTGTTGGATGTGCTACTCACACCGAGGGTGGGCTTTACATAATCTGTCCCTAGAACTATGCCAAACCCATTAGTGGAACACTTTAGGTACCACACCTACAACCCAGATGCCTCCCCAAAAGCTCCACCTATGAGTGCATGAGGCTTTGGGGGTACATACACTACCAGTATCGAAGCGACTCAAAGTCATTTTTCTATCCTGAAAAGTTGAATTCAGGTTCCTGGGTTTCCATCTGAAAGGATCCCACTCTAGAAGGCAGAAGTAGCCAAGTTTCCCCCACTTCTGGAGAGTTTAGACTTGGAAAGTTCAAGCTTTCCTAGGCCCCATCTCAGGAGATCCATGGGGAAGAAGTTGACTGTGACAAGGACAGAAAGATGGACACCCTCAAGACACAAGGAGGCCACCCAGAGAGTGTGCAGCATTCTGGGGAAAACCTTATTTAAGGGAGGAGCCGAGGTGAATCCTAGAAAGAAAATTTTATAAAGGGCAGCCCCAAATGGAAACCAGAGAAGTGTGGAAGGAGAAGGTGTTTCAAGGAAGAAGCAGATGTCAAAGATACCACATGCTGCTTAAATAAAAAGAAACTGGGGAATGAAAAGGTAGACAACACAGATAATGTTTATGAAACACTAAGCAAACACAAGGGTCCTTCTTGGTTCCTAGATCGCATGCCGGAAGGAGGGGACCCACAGCTTCCAAGCAGACAGGCACACCTTCCTGAAAGAGTCAGTGCTCAATTTTCAGCTGTGCACTTGGGCTTTCTTGAGCTACAGGAAGACCCTGGTCATGGAAAGCCTGGTCAGAAGAGTGTCTTCATAATTCCAAAGTCACTTGCACTTTTTCATAAGAACAAGGTTTGGGGCTCTGAGCATGGCGGTCACTCCAAGCCAAGATGCAGACAGGATGCAAAATGGGACCAGAAGTGGTGTCTAGTCTGTGGAAGACGGGTAGAGGGAGACAGAGGAGGGCAGGCTGCCTGAGAGGAGTGTCCTCACTGCCTCCTTCCAACCAGCTGGTTCCTGGATGCCTCCTCGGGCTTTAGCCTGCAGGCTGCCTCTCATCTCTAAGTCACTAGCTCTGACTGTGGCTAGGTCAGAATGACCTTGGTAAAATCCATAATCCCAGCCACCTCGACCCGTGTAGAATCAAAACGTCTAAGAGTGATCGAGGACCTGTAGGTTTTACAAGTGCACTGCATGATTCTGCTGCAGGCCAGCATGGAACACCCCTGCGGTGTAAATGTTCTGCTTGGTCTCCTCTGTCACCATCTCACGGCCACTGCTTCCCCGAGCCCAGAGGACCTGGCCCCAAACACCCCTGCCTCTGCCTTAGTTTTCTCTGTAGCACTAACCTTCCATTTAGTTACTTATTCATTGTGTTTCTTGTATGTCTCATCCTGCTAGATACATGTTCCAGGGACCAAAGTTTTCTTTTTCTTTTACATTAGCATTGATGTAAAATTCTTTCACCTTACCATTGCCATACTAATTATACAGTAGGTGCTCAAAAATGGCAGCAATATGAATGGATGAAGAAATGAAGAACCGAGGTTCCTACTTATTCTAACCAACAACATGGGACAGGACTGTGACAAAACATAAACAAAAAGGAAATCATTTTATCAACAAAGTGTTGAGGAGGTAGCAAATTGCTGGCTTTCTGTATGGGCCATCATAAGTATATATGTATAAAAATAGGAGAGAAACAGGTTATAAAGACACAAAGTCACAGGGAATCAGAAAACAGCTTGGGAATGCTGAGCCTCAGGCTCTTGGGGAGGCTGAGGACCTGAGCTAGTTTCCCGGAAACAGCTGTGAAATATCAACATCCCTACTCCTTTCTGAATTTGTAAGTAGCTTTTGGACTTTTATCATCAAGCTGCAGAGTTTATTCTTGAGATAAAGCCTTGCTTTCCCTTGGAATTCTGGGGCTTCTCCCTTTAGAAGCTGGGCAGCTGTGTCCTCCTCTACCTGTGTCTTCCGGTGCCTTGTACCAAAAGCTCTGAGCGGCATCATCTTTATCTATGTGACTATGAGGCTGCTCCATCAACAATAGTTGAAGTTACTTTAAAATCATCACTCTATCACACCGTCATACTTTTATTTAGGATTCCACTGGTTTCAGGCTCAGTCTTGCCAGGGATACTAGTGAGAATGGGCTTGCTGCTTCGCAGTTCAGGAAGAGACCATCACAATCGCAGTCTGGCGGTGACACACAAGTTATTGGGACTTACAATGAAAGGATTGCTGAGCATGGCCGGGAAAACAGCCTTTTGTTTTGTTTCATTTTGTTTTGGTTAGGGAGAATTCTGCCTGGTAAACCTGCCAGAACTTCCACTCCGCCTCCCAAAGGATAAATGGTTTTTTAAAAATGGCAACTGGGAGATTTATTTAGACTTTTTTGCAGGCTTTTTCTAGATTGTTTGCCAAAGACTATGGGTAAGTAATCCTGGGATTGTGTAAAACTTTACTCTAGATCAGGAAGTGAATAGATCTATTTTCATGAAACAAAATTGATGCTAAATTAGTACTTCTCAGAGGGAAAAGAATGGGATCTCTCAGAGACTCTGAGGAGTGCTTGCTTTATTTTTAAAATTTGTAACTCATCTAAAAGAGGAAGAACAGGGTAGAATCTATACATTTGTGTATTCCTCTAAACTCTTCTCATTTGAAAAACTGTAAGTCCATAGGAATAACTTCTGGAGACTCTCCTAAGATGGTGACAGTCATTACAAAAGTGGCAGGCAAACTTTGGCATAGTCAAGAATCAAGATATGTGTTGAGCAGAAACACACTACAGTGTACTGGTATAATGAAAGGTTTGATCTATAAATCACCCCTGCTCTGATGTAGATTTTGAACATCTCCCCAGAGCCCATGTGTCTAAGGATTGGTCCCCAGAGAGACACTACTGGGTGGTGATGCAGTCTCTAAGAGGTGGGGTCAAGTGGGAGGCCTTTAGGTCATTGGGGGGGGTGCCTTGAGAGGATTTGTGGGACCTCATCCCCTTCCTCCACCCATTTATTTCCCAGCCATGAAATGAGTGTTTTCCTCTGCCACACACTCCTGTCATGATCATTGCCTGACTCCATGCCCAAAGCAGTAGAGCTAGTTAATCACGAATTGAGACCTACACAAATAGAGACAAAATAAAACTTTTCTTGTTATAAGTTGAATACCTCAGGTATTTTATTACAGTGATGGGAAGCTGACTAAGATAGCTACCAAGGAAAAGGACTTGAAATAATTGAGAATGAAAGGCTGTATGGTCAAATGATTTGGTGAAATACTGTAAATCATCTTGTTTGAAATTCACCATAGCTGGCGGGATGGCTCAGTAGATTGTCTAGTGTACATGGAGCCCTGGGTTCAATCCCTTGTGTGGGGGGTTGGTTTAGAGATTGACGTACTAAAGTATATTTAGGACTTAGAAAAGACCTTTCATAAAGAAATCTGCTTAACTTTATTATTGCCTCAATCAAATACATTTTCAAACAGGTAAAAACATGTTTGGGTAGTGAACTTCATAGTTGGTTATTGAGAGAAAGGAGGCTATCGGACCTTTGCGGGTCACTTCCACAGGGCACCATATTTTCTGATGTCTCCATCTCAAAATCTAAGGCTAAGCCCAACACTGACCAGACCATGGATCCAACCCAATATTATAGCTGTGTATTATGCAACAAAATACCTAAAGTGACTAACTTATAGAGAGAAATATAGCTCAAAACTTCGTATGGTCAAAGTCCAATCTTAGATGGCACTGTTAGTTTGGCCTCCTGTGGGGTGGCAGATGGTAGCCCATTATAGAGGAGTTCATGTGGAATCAAATGGTCATATCTTAAACTGAAGGAGAGAGAGGGAAAAAAAGGAAAGAAAGAAAGAGAAATGAAGGAAGAATGAGAGAGAGAGAGAGAGTCCCCTTTGAGGGCATGCCTCAATGACCGGAAGTCCTCCCCCTGCCCAGGCCCTCTCCCTTCAAGGTCCACAGTTCTGCTCAACACAGCCACTAAGTCTAAGACTAAGACTAAGTCTTTACATGGGGGCCTTTGAGAACACTTGCCATTCAGTAAAATCCAGTAGAAATGGTGGCCATTTACTTAATTCACCCAAATAACCAAGGGTGGCTGTGACCCCCTGAGTAGACAGAAGAGACCAGGCAGCTTCCTACTGGAGGACCTGTAGATGTCTGTGTCAGTCAAGAGGGAAGGAGCCAATTACATTGCAATGCCCAGGGACCCAATATTTACATCAGAGAAACAAGAGAGGCTGGCATCTTCCACAGCTCTGAGAATCCGGCTCTGCCTAATTTTTCACTTTCACCCAGATGTTTCCTGTCAGGGAGGCGCAGTCAATAATATATGATTCTTAGAGGTGGAGACAGATGTGGTTATTATTCCCTGCAGGCCTTTCCTGCCGTAGAGAAGACATATTGCTCAAGAATGACTACGGTTTTTAAAAATTTAGGTTGATACAGCCAACTTGCGAATAAATACATAGCTACAACTATTTCAGGGCAAAAGTCCTAGCAGAATTACAATTATCATCACAGTTTTGTTTGGCCTTTAAATCTTCTCCGGAAACTCTTCACACAGTCACATACCAAGGCTTCTAAGACAGAACACAGTTTTCCAATCATGTTAGGGGCAAGCAGCTTTCTCTAGGCGGCATCAGCCTCCAACAGTCTATTTTTAATGTTTGCTTTTATTTCTTAATCCTTCTGAGCAATAAAAACACAAGTCATTATAACCAAGTGTGGCTGTGGTAATAAATAGTTCAGAGTCCAAAAATACATTGTTCCTACCTGACCACTTGCCTATTTTCCAGAATGTCTGGGTATTTATCTAGCAGCAAGAGATCATTATCCTGCAACCCAGTTGTATTCCACTGATACCTAATCTCCTAATTAAAATCGGTATAATGATGGACTGTTTAAACTCTTGTTAAAATGTTGCTTTTCCATTTGCATTTAAAAGAAGCACACCCCTCATCACGAGTACCCCATCCTGGGTTATAATTTAGCTTTCCTGTGCCAGAATCACAGTGTCATTCTGCCTGGCTGCTGGTTAAATCTAAAAGAGCATCTGAATGCACCTCACAGCTTGGCAGTTGCTTGGCAACACCACCAGCCTCCTCCTCATTGGGGCGAGTTCTAATTGGTCGCAAGTCTTGACAGGAGTCACTGACTTATTAGAAATGACACTTGATTATTCACCTAGGTGGCTGGAGCTGATACTTATCAGCAGGGATTTTTGCATAAAAATGAGTCACGGATGTTTTTAATGTCTGGTGGCGTTTAGCAAGTGTAAAAAGGAAGTGAGAGGTTTCATTAGCTGGAATTAATTGTTCATTTGTTAGTCACCAGTTTGGAGCACTTTAAGGTACTTGTTTTGCCATTTCCCCCCCCCCACTGAACACTAGGTTTAAATACCTTCCCCCACCCTCGTTCGCTCATCCTTATTTATTCAGAAAATCTCCTCACTGACATCAGCTGCAAACCAGTGCTGCCCACAGGTCCACTGTCAGTCAACATTTCATCACTGCCACAAATACTGAGAGAACCCAGAATAAACAGAAAAGGGCTGACTTTGGCTCACATTCTGGAGTTGTTAGCCTGTGATCCATTGGACACATTGCTTTTAGGCCTCTGCTTGGGGTAGGGGGACAGCATATCCTTGTGGGAGCTCATAGCAAAATAGAATCACTCCTTTCAGAGCCAGGAAATGAGAGATAGGAAAAGTAAAGGAGCAAAGACCCATAATCCACTTCAGGCCACACCCCCAATAACCTAAAGTCCTCCTAAGCTCCTCCTCTTAAAGGTTCTACCACCTCCCAATAGCCCCATGGATTGGTACCTAAGTCTTTAATAAATGGGCCTTTGAGAGTCATTCTGGATGGAAGCAATAGCACCAAAGAGGAAGAAATGTTAATTTCATGTATTCACAAATATTTATTGTTGGTACCTTTGCAGGGCTTATAGTTTCAAAAGGGAAAAATGTACATAAATTAGTACATTATGGCCAAGAAGTAGAAGGTGGTAGCAGAGTTCATATTCTGTTTTGAGGCTCAGAAACCACTTGGGGTTGGAGGTACAGGGAGTATCCTGGCACTGAGCCCTGAAGATGTTCCTGGCTTTTGAGAAGGAGTTTGCTGCAGGTGGATGAGCTGCAGGAACAAAGGCATCTGGACAGAACAGCACAAGGTGCGTTCTGGGAACAGGGGAGAACGAACAGGCTGGAACACAGTGTGATATAAGAGATCAGTGGGAGAGAAAGCGGGGAAAGTAGGTTGAGGCTTGCAGAGCCAGCCTCCCTGTGCCAGAGGCAGGGTTTGGTGTGTACTCCACCAGAGAGCCAGGAGCTATTAAACACTTGAGAGTCGGGGAGTGATCTGCCTAGAACGCCCTGCAGGAAAAAGGATTCCACTTCAACTGTTTAGTTTCCAAGGTGGCAGACTGTTCCCAGACTCAGGGGCAAATCTTTGTAGGGCAGACAGGGAGGTGCAGATTGGACCTCTGCAGTCTCTTCTCTGCAGTAGCCCCAAGGGGACCAGGCTCCCGGGGCTGTGTTTGGTACTAGGGTGGCAGTCTCCGGTGCCTCTCTGAGTTCCTCTCTGTGTGTTGGTGACTCACTCAGGCTGCAGAAGAGACCCTCTCCTTCTCCTCCCTGCATAAGAAATACATTTCCCCGGGCACTCAGACTCTATTCTCTGAACTCTGGATCCTCAAAGACTTAAAGTTGGTGAATTTTCTTTCTTTCTTTTTCTTCCTTCCTTCCCTCTTTCCTTCCTTTCTTTCTTTTTTTTCACATGTACATAACACATCTCTATTCTTTCCTCCTCCTTCCCTTCCACTTTTTTTTTTGCCAGCATTAGATTTATTTATCTTGTAAGTCCGTATAACGCCAATTATCATACACACAGATTAACAGGTGAATTTTTTTTCTTTCTCAAGTTCACAGTGTCAGATCTGCCTAGAGTGAAACTGTAACCTAGAAGTGAATGCACTGAAGGGCAAAGCAATTGCAGGTTCTGGTTTTGATGGGAAAACGAGCCAGGAGCCATCCAGTCTGCAGTTGTAATTCTCACTTTTATAAAATTATTTGAGCACAAAAGTAACCGGGTTGTGCTCCGTGTAACTCTGACATCAGGGATGACAAAATCTCCTGAAGGACCTAGAAATTGGATGCTTTTTCCATGGTCCCAAGCTGATGTCTCAATCTGATGCTTAGTGGTCGCCGCGGACTCCGGGGACATCTGTGGTGAGGGATATCACAGCTCATTGCAGTTAGACCCTGGCTTGGGAGGAGGGCCCAAGCTCAGGGAGAGTCCAGCGCCGCGCCCATGTAAGAGGTAGGACTAGCTGGGATCCCAGGTGCTTCCTTCAGAGCCGGGTTTCAGCAGACTGCACGTGTCACACCAAGAAAGAACACCTCCATCCACTGATGACCTTGGCGCCTTCCATGTCAGCGCTGAAGGAACACGTGACCAACCCACCATCACATCACCTGAAATAAATACTAAGAAACTTTAATAGTGGATGATCACACACAAGAACTGCCACAAGGAAATGACATCAATTGTGTACAGTATTAGTAATCTATTGTCATTTAATAAGATTTCTCCAAAGCCTAGCAGCTTGAAACAGTAAAGCTCTGTTAGCTCACTGTTTCTGTGGCCTTGGAGTCCTGTCTGGCTTACCTGGTGCCTCTGCATGGGTCTTTTGGGGTACTGGTCAAATTGCCAGCCCTGCCCGCAGCCTCATCAGAAGGTTTGACTGGGGACAATCAGCTTCCAAAATGATACATGTGGGTATTGGTGAATTGGGTTCTTGCTGGGCTGTGGAAGATAGATAAGAAGCTTGTGCCATGTCTCAGTCCATAAGGACTTCTAATAAGTCTCTCAAAATATTTTTGGTTAGTACACCTATGTGTCAGGCACTGTACTAATGCTACAGGAGATGCATGTGCTACTTGTCTTTGCTCTCATGACACATCCCTGTTCCAGGTGACAGGTGGCAAAACCTGGATCAGAAGGTGAGTAGGGAGATAAAGATGAAGAGACAGATGCAGAGAAGGAAGGACCAGTTTCCTGAGGAGGCAAGAACAGATGGGTGCCCTGGGGAGTTGTCCATGAGGAAGAAGGGGTGAAGAGGGAGGGGTTCCCGTGTACCAGCAGGTAGGGGGTGGGACCCTGCAGAGGACAAACGCCATGTTGGGACCACTCACTAGGTAGAGCTATATACTTTATTTTACAGATTTTGTTTCTAATCTTTGTGATAATGCTTCAGGGGGCATTATTATTCCCATTTTGTAAGTGAGCAAAAAAAAAAGAGAGAGAGAGAGAGCTTAAGCAACTAGCTCAGATCAATCACATGACTGTGACCTATGGGGAAGGAAATCTAGCAATTAGCAGCGCTGCAGGTGTATGTCTTCCACAAATGCACCCCAACAGGCCAGAGTCTCACCCTCAGGAAAGGACACCCCAGTGTGGAATTCTGGGGACTGTCTGTGGGGTGAGCAGGTGACTCGCTCAGCTCCTCCTGGTCATTACTTCCTGTGTTGCCTCTTTGACCTACTCATAATGCTCACCCACCTTTTGGGACTCAGTCACTTGCTCTCTGTCTTGAGACACTGTTTTAAACCAGGCAGTGAAGTTATATAACACAGTCCAAGTTAAATGGGAATTTCCTTCCAAGGAGGAGTGTGATGCTCCGCCCTCTGTGGTTACTGCTAGTTGCCAAATAGATGTCCAGCCATCCATATGGCATTGCTTCTAATGGAGACAGCCAAGGAGAGAGGGGAGAAGAACATAATGAAGTCTCCCTGGGATTAGCTGCAGATTGTAACCCCAATCTTGGTCAATTTAGACACAATACCACCAACTGGGAGGTTTAACCAGCACATTTTCTTACAATTTTGGAGCCTCCAGTTTGGAGAAGGAGTACCAGCATGGTTAGTTTCTGGTGAGGCCACTGGTTCGTGTTTTATGGGTGGCCGCCATTTTGCTGTGTACTCATGTGACCTATTCTTTGTGGGTGAGAGGGGGAAGGAGAGAACGAGAGAGAGAGGACATAGGAGAGAAAGAGAGAAATATAGACATAGAGAACTCTCTGCTGCCTCTTATAAAGACACTAATCCTTTCAGATCAGGCCCTATACTTAAGACCTCACTTAACTTTAATGATTTCCTAAGAGGGCCTAACTCCAAATAAGCCTACACTGGGAGTTAGAACAAAGACATGAATGTAGGGAGGGACACAAATGAAGAGTCTATATCAACACTCAAGAAATCACTTTCAAATTTCAATTAGCATTACTATATTATATGGTAATAAGCACAATAAATGTATGTTATGAAAAAAATTGGAATAAAATAAAAAATCACTCATCATGACTGGTGTGATGGTGCAAACCTCTAGTCCCAGCACCCTGGGAGGTGGAGGCAGGAGGACACAAGTTCAAACTCAGCCTGGGCAACTTTTAGCAACTTAGCAACTTAACAAGACCCTGTCTTAAAATAAATAGTAGAACAGAGATGGGGGTATAGCTTAATTTAAAGGCCCTTGGTTCAATCTCTAGTATCATCAAGAAAGAAAGAAAGAAAGAAAGAAAGAAAGAAAGAAAGAAAGAAAGAAAGAAAGAAGAAAGAAAGAATCACTCATCATCCTAAAAAAAGATGAAAGGTAACAACCAAATTAGTCTTACAATTAAGATCTGGGAGCAGCACTGCGTAGTGTGTGTTTGTACATAAACCTAGGGAAGAATGGCTGGGTCTGTGTAAAGACTATACAAGCCCATCATAGAGTTTTTGTTTGTATGCAACTCATGTGAGCGTAAATATTCCAGAACTGCTGTGCATAAGGCGAGGAAGAAAATCTGAAATGGCTCCTGGCCAACACACAGATCATGCGCCACTGTCTTAAAGATGTTCTCCACATTGCTTCTTGAAATATTTTTCGTATTACATGCCCCATCTCATTTCACATTAACCCAAATAGAAATGTCATTATCCATTCAGTTCGACAGACAGCAGGCAGAGGAGAGGAGAAAATTGCTGTCACGTCAGGCAGTAACAAAGCTTTCTGGTCAGAAGCACATGGAAGAAGAACTGGTGGTCAGCAGCTGTCTGGCTCCCTCACTGTCCAGGCCTTCGCTTGGCTTTGGGGTTGGTGCATCTCCCCTAATACGCAGGCATGTTTCTGAGCAGTCCTGTGGAAATCAAATTTCATACTGCTCCTCTTTTCTTACTTTTTTCAAGCTTGACATATGAGACTTCCTTCCAGCATGTTCCTTTTTAAAAACATGTAGCTCAGCCTGACTTTAAATTCACTGTGCAACCCAGGCCGGTCTTGAACTCACAGAGATCCTCCTGCCTCAGTCTCCAGAGTGCTGGGATCACGTGTGTGCATCACAGTGCCCAGCTTCCTTTCAGTATTTTGTTGTTTTGCTCTTTTCACATTTTACTATCCTTATGAAAGATATTTTAGTTAATCTGCAGTTTTATTAAAATAGGGTTCACTTACACCATTAAGCTTATTTAAATAATTGGGGGAATATCGCTAATGACACTGGCCATAGAAATGTGACTTCAATAGGACTGAATGTGACATAAGCGTCTGCCTGGCAAGCGCAAGGTCATGAGTTCGATCCCCAGTACAAAAGCTCTCTCACCTTTAAGGAAGTCTCAGGATTTTTGCAAATGATGTTTCAGAGGCCATTTAAAGGGACCTGATTACACGTACATCTTTACTGGTACATTATTACTAAACTGATGGTTTGTGAGAATTTAGAATACAATAGTCAGGAAAAGTCAACGCAGTAACCAGGAATAAATCCGAACTGTAATGTTCCTTCCTTTTTTCTTCCTTCCTTCCTTCTTTATCCTCTTCTTTTTTCTTCCTTCTTTCTTCCTGATAGTGAGGATTGAACCCAAAGTCTGCCCTGAGCGATTCCCAGCCCTACATTTTTTATTTTTCATTTTGAGACAAAGGCTAACTAAGTCATTAAGTCTGCATTCAAACTTGTGAGCCTCCTGACTCAGCATCCCCGAGGGCTGGGATTACTGGTGTGCCTCAACATACCTGGCTCATTTCTTTCTCGAGTGGGGTTCAGAACAGGGAGTTGGGGTACCCCGCACTTCCGTTTTAGCCAACCACCTGACAAGGTCTTCCCCAGCCAATCACAGGTAAGCTGGTATCTATTTATTTAGGCTCATGCAGAGCTCTTAGAGGGATGAAGACAATCCCTGCAGGTACCTGACACAGCCATCTGTGCTTAACCCTGTCCACACAGCCATGATCTGCAAGGAGATTTGGGAACCACATTTAAGATGGGTGAGGACAAGCCAGCCAATGCCCCGTTGTCCACATATGTCCCCTGGCAGAGCCAGTGATGGAGCCATGGGACAGAAGTCTTTCCTACTATCACAGAGCCCTCAGGGTTGGCCTGCAGGGAGCCGTGGAAGCCACATGTCCCCCATGTCCCACCCACAGCTGCCCACACTGTGGCCCTCTGCCCAGCTTCTCCAGTCACCAGAGGGTTCTAGGGTAGGTCCCAGATGGTTCTGCTCAGCACACACGGCTGGCAGACATTTTCACAGAAGTCTATGCAGCATTAAAGGGAAGCCTTTCTAGTAAATGGACCCTGAAGGGTAAAAATCATTTGTGCCCAGTTATGACTCATGGACCTCACTGTTTTCTTTGACCAACCTGAGCCACGTTCGCCTGTGTTACATGTCTTCCGAAAAAGTCAACTTAAACCTGGCCTGGCGATGACTTTGGGGTGTGGCTCACAGGAAGTGATTCATTTACCATTTACTGTACAGAGTAATAGTTACTGTGTGCACTGAAATAGTACTGTGTTCCATTTATGTGACTGCCTTTTAGGAGTGACTGATTAAAAAATAGAGTCATGTGTAAATTATGTGGTCAGAGAAGTCGCCAAAGGGATGGAGGACAATTGTCCTGGAAAGATGGATATTCCTGTCTGGGTGTTGGGGCAGTGTCACAGGGAAATGGACAGAAATGAAACAAATCAGTTGTTGGAGGGTGTGTTAGCTTTCTGTCACTGTAACACACAACACCTGAAGTCATCAATTTATAATGAGAAAAAGGCTACTTCAGCTCACAGCTTTAGAAGTTTCCTTCAGTGATTAGTTACACTCACTGTTTGGGGCCTGTGGCAGCCCATAAGGGGAGTGGCACATGGCAAATTGAATTGGCTTCCTTCGTGGTGAAATTGAAAGAGAATGAGGAAGAGAAAGGATCCTGCTTCCCTTGAAAGCCACATCCCCAATGACCTAAAAACCTCCCACTAGGCCACACCCATCAAAGCTCTAGCACTTCCTACTCATGCCCCTGGGCAGCTGGTCTTTACCATATGTACCTTGGGAAATACCGACCATCCAAGTAATAGCCAAGGGAGCCAGATTTCACTTCAATATAACAACATTCATTCTGATAAGAAGATTAACTTTATAGCATTTTTCCTAATGTCTCAAGGTTTTCAGAGCAAAAAGCAGGTACTGTGTCTTCAGTAAAATTCAGTCATTCATTTAACAAATGAATGTGTACTATGTGCCACATGCTCTTTTAGATTCAGGAGATACAAAAAATGAAGGCACAAAAACCTTGGCTGTGCTCAGGAGTGTGATACACTGGTGTCAAAATAGCGAAATCTAAATATACAGTAACAGTTTGAAACATGTTTTCCTCAAGAGAGACTCAGAACAATTGTATAACAGCACAGTGCTCAAACAGGGGTGCTGTCCCAGCATGTGTGTTGCTTACCAGGATTTGCTCCACATGTTCAGCTTGGCCACACTCAAAAGACTAAAAAGTCACATGGGGGGAGCACCTGCTGAAGCAAAGTGACAGGTAGCCAACAAGGAGGTCTAAATATGTTGGCCTGGGTGATGGTTGCATGAATATTCATTGCACTGCTCTCTCCATGCTTGAATTTTTCCATAACAAAAATACCTTAATATTAAAAAAGAAACTCACAATTTTCACGCATGGGATAGGCACTCTCTTGAGGTCAAGAGTTATCCAGTATTCAAAGGCTCAAGCAGCTCAAGCTCATATGACCAACCACTCATCCGACATGCTCTAAAAATAATTCCTGAGTTAATGAAGAAGCTGAAATCTATGACCTTCAGTTCCTTTGGATACGAAGATTCTGTGCACTTGTGGAAGGTCTAACGTGTAATTGGCACAGCGAGGACTTAGGCTGACTCCAGAAGCAGGGCGTTTGGAGCGTGGTCTATTTAAGGCCTTGTCATGAAGCTGAATGCGAATTCTCAGTTTTGTGTTAGCACTCAGTGAACACTTACACCATATTTACCTGAAATGTTGAAATCTTTTTGTTTGCCCTCCCCCAAAATGAAAGCTTGCTTCAGGTAAAATAGATGTTTACAGCTATTGTATTTCACAAACATGTCAGTTTTAGAATTTCCTTCTTCAGCTTAGCTGTGCAAAGATCCTCTTTAAAAAGTCTTTTGTTTTTTTTTAAGAAAGCATTGAATATAGGCAGATTAGACACCCTCCCTGCAAGGTTCTCTAATTACTCTTCTGTTATCCATTATCAGATGATACCTCTCATCAGCCAAGCCTGTGACCTTCTTCTGGCTCATTTAAGACGCTGTGCAGAATCGGGGGACGCATGTGACATGCAGAGGTAAGGGCCTGTGTGGAGAGGAGAAGTCGCAGCTCGGAACAGCTCCTTCTTGTAACTGCGCACAATTGTTGGACAAACTCCTTGGGCTCAGCAAGCTGTGGAAATGCTAAGCTCTCAAAAAAGCATGGATGGATTGACTAATGAGAAGAAAGAGAATCATTTAAAACAGGAAACGGAAGTGGGCAAAGCATAGGGCTCTATGCCCTGCTGATGAAGCCCAAGTAGGCAGTGGTTAGTCCATGGGTGAACTCCGCCTCCCATCAGCGCAGCCCCACAGTGGGTGGGACATGCTTGGGTGAAAAGTCAGGGACCCCGGGGACGGCCTGCATTTTCTTTTCTTTCTTTCTTTCTTTCTTCTTTCTTTCTTTCTTTCTTTCTTTTCTTTCTTTCTTTTTTTTTTTTTGTACTGGGGATCGAACTCATGACCTTGTGCTTGCCAGGCAGGTGCTTAAGCCACTGAGCTAAATCCCCAGCCCAGCGTCCTGCACTTTCATGCCTAGGAAAATCATGGGTACCTCTGTATAGAAGCCTAGCTAGGGTGGACACCAAATAGAAACAGCTGATGATCTGACTTTTCTCCCAGAAAAGTTGTTTAATGCCAAAATATGGCTTATAGCAGCTCAGGAATGAACAGAATAGAGACGTTAGATCAGCTGACTTTTAAGCACCGTGGCTGATAAAATAATAGCATAATCATTGCCACCATTTTATATGGCACCACATTGCTGACCAAGGCTTCTCATCCATGTCCTCTGTGACTGTAGGGAACATGCATTGGCTAAAGATAAGGTGACCCTGTCAGCTATAAAAGCAAAGTCAATAGCTCTGTAATCCCTGAAATCTTCAACCCTTAGGGTCAGACGAACTCACATTCCGCAGCCTCGATTTGTCCTTATCGTGATGAGGAACTGTATGGTCAGTTGTAAGAATAGACATCATCTGCAAATGTCATTTGTCCCTTAAGGATAAGTTGGTGGCCGCAGAACTGGGGTAAAAAGGAGCTAAAATGTGCCTGCATTAAGGACAAAGACAGACCTTGTAATTACAAAGGGTGCCAACACCCCAGTATTCAGCCTTCCTTAAAAGAGCTTCATCTGATTATACCTGTAAGAAAACAAAAAAGAATCACTGTAGTTTAAAACAGCCTCTTATGGGACAGGCTTCCTACAGCCAAAGAGCTTAAATCCTGTTGTTTGTTTCCAAAGTGCAGCGTGTGTTTCCAAAACCATCTATATCTGACCACCAGGCCTGTCCCAAACCTTAGTCTTTGGGTGTGAAAAGCCCTTGTTTGTTTGTTGATGTCTTTAAAGCTGTAAAATCACTAGCTAAATTAACAAAACTAGATAATCAGGTGGTTCATTCATCGACATCACTTTGATGGATATGGTAGATCAGTAGGCTCTGGCCCAGGTGGGATTTGCACACACAGCTATGGGGCGGACCCAGAGTCTTTGGATCTCCTCTTTCCCTGCCTCCCGGGCAGGACAGTGAGCAGAGCACTTCTTGGTGTTTGCTCATTAGCTTAAGGGATAAGTGAGCCCTGTACTAATCTCTGCTCTGTAGCTTCCCACTCTGTCCTATATTCTTTTATCTTGCTCTCTGAGACAGTGTCTCAATCTAGTTCAGGCTGTTCTTGAACTCACTGTAAGGCCCAGGCTGGCCTCAAACTCATGGCAACCCTCCTGCCTCAGCCTCCCCAGTGCCTGTCTCTTCCCATATTCTTCCATTGCTGCTCAGCCTGCAGCTTCTCTCCCGGCACCCTGCTCAGGGCTCCTGGGGGCCAGGATAGCAGGGCCTGGCTTTGTCAGGAGGGATGCATTGTGGGTACCCAAGGCCAGCGTCCTTTGAAACTCAAGCATTCCCTCTCCATAGGTGCTACCAAGCCTTTGCCACCGACGTGGTAGCCAGTGTCGCCTTCGGCACCCATGTAGACTCGCAGAAGGATCCCGAGGACCCCTTCGTGCTGCACTGCAGGCGCTTCTTTGCCTTCAGGATCCCCAGGCCTCTCCTGGTCCTAATCTGTAAGTACAACATAGCCCTGAGCAGCCTCGGCCTGAACTCGGCTCTCAGGGCACCGCCCGCACTGAGAAAGGGGCGGTGGCTCGAGAGGTGCCAGTAGGCTGCTCCCTCTGTGCCTGGGGCTCTTACTGCCAATGCAAGGGGCTTCTGCCTCAGCACTGCCACCATGAGAACAGCAAATGACAAACCAGGCTAAATGCCATGTACACATCATTTCAGCCCATAATGAAAGTCCTGGCTTCGGCCCACAAGAGAAGCGTTCTTAGTCAGGTGTGTTGATGCATGCCTGTAATCTCAGCACTCGGGAGGCTGAGGCAGGAGGATCCCTGTGAGTTCAAGGCCATTTAGAGCTACACAGTGAGCATTTAACTCAAACCAACAACAAGATTTTCTTGTCTCATTTTCCAGATGAGAAAACAGGTTTGAAAAGGCAGAGCCAAAACTAGAGCTCAAAGCCTTTCATTTTCTGAGGCATCCCACCTCCCCCCAAAAAAGAGAACTGTCTCCACTGGAAGCCACTGTGTAATAAGCTGGAGGTCACAGGCCAGGTGCCCCGATGCTGCAGAGACTGGCCCATTGATTTTATCTTTATTTTACAAGGGAGTTTGTGCCTCTGGCCACTTCTAGCATCTTCTTGCTTTCACATTTACTGTCACTGATGAGAGCCGTGACTTCCAGTCTTTCTGCTGAGCTGGTCGGTCCTGCTCATTCTCAGCCAATTTTGGCCCCATTTCTGATCCGGTTCGGGGAGGAGCCCCTGTCGCCTCTGTCAGCTCCATGCTGAAATTGGAGGAGAGGCCGCCGTGGGGATCAAGCAGTTGCTCCCTTCTCCCTCACCCCGCAGCCTGCAGCCCAGGCTGGCTCTGGGGCGTCTGCCCAGTGCCTCTCTCAGGGGAATTTTTTTTTTTAATCTGTACCAGGGATCGAACTCACGACTGCATACTTGCAAGGCAGGCGCTTATGCCGCTGAGCTAAATCCCCAGCCCCTCTCTCAGGGGAATTAAGCGTGCCTGACCCACAGATCCCCGAGCACACAGGGCCCAGGCTGCTTGAGGCACATGGAGGACTGTGGCAGCTTTTATGGCTGGCACCAGGGCTGCGAAGTTAAGAGCGGAAGTGAGCTCCTGGCCCTCAGGAAGACACGAGGCCCATCCTCGGCGTGTCCTCTCTGGATGAAACACGGTGACCTGCAGCCTCTTGACTGGACCTGTGACATGGATCGAAAGCCTGAGATGGGCCTGCTGAGGGCCATCTGGGAGTGGGGCTCGTTGCTAAGTCCTTACTATGTGCAGGGGGTGGTTGGAGGGGCCTTAGAGACACCACAGGCTGTGACCCCAGCTCCAGGAACAATCCCCAGGGGCCGGGCCAGACCCTCCCGGTGACTAACTGCAGGCTGACACTTGCTTCCTTGTGGCAGGAGTCTAATAGCCGTGGTTTACTGTCACCCTCTTTGCAAAGCACTTTCGCTTTTTCTCTTTCAAGTATCATTTCCATCCATAATGGTCCCACTGGCCCGGATTCTACCCAATAAGGACCAAGATGAACTGAGTGGCTTTTTTACCGAACTCATTAGGAACAAGATTGCCTTGCGGGACCAGCAAGCCGCAGAGGAGGTAACGTGTTTTAATAGGGCGCAGCCTGGAAATGGGAGGGAACCTCGTTCGTTCGGCGTGGACCCCTTCTCCTTCTCGGCGTGGACCCCTTCTCCTTCTCGGCGTGGACCCCTTCTCCTTCCCGCCCAGCCCTGCACATCATGCACACTGTGCTTGGGCGGTCTGCCTCCCGGAGCCTCCGGGCCAGCAGGAAGACCAGGAAGGTCACACCGGAGAGAGAAAGGGCAGGGGCAGGGAGGGCCGTCTGCCAGCAGCTCAGCACTGCTCCGAGCACAGGGCGGGCGGCCCAGAAGAACTTTCTAGGTGAATGCAGCCTTGCAGTTTTAATGAGCATACTCTTTCTTTTGAACAAAAGTCCCCCCAGGAAACCCAAACCAAACAAAAGTGCCAGGACATAGTTTCAGGGCGCGAAGAGCATAATTATGGGAGAGGACTTTGGGAACTGCCTATCACAGCAACGGCAGGGTCTCGGATAGTTCAGGCTGGCCTTGAACTCACTGTGTGGCCCAGGCTGGCTTCTCTTGTGGTGATCCTCCTGCCCCAGCCTCCTGAGTTCTGGGATTATAGGTGCATGCCCCGCTAGAAAGCACCATTTTGAAACCTCAATCTTGCTATAAAGGGATGCCTTGTTTAAGCTTTCTCTCCCCTTGTCTCTGTCTGTCCTTGTCTCTGTCTCTGTCTCTCCCTCTCTCACACCTGCATCCCCACCACACCCCTACCCGGGACTCACTGGCTGTGGAATCAAGCTGAAGATGTAAAAACTGTTGCCCTGAGTGACTTACCAAGAGGTGAGAGGTTATTAAAGATCCAATTACCAGGATTGCCTAGAGCTTTTCCTTTTATAAACTCTACAGTTATTTGTTTCAAATAATGAGTTGATCTGAGAAAAACCTCCCAACCACAAATCCAGGGCTGCCCGCGTGAAGACAGAGCTATACGGTTACTAAGAAAACTTGCTTTCAAACCATCTGAACTCTACATTCATTCCATCAAGCAGATGTGTGTTTGTGCAGGGAAAATACCGCACAGATGTTAAAAGGTAAATATTTGTCTAAGCCGTAGCCTTTGGGCGGATTAGACACCTACATATATCAGGGTACGTGTTTTTCTTGGATATAACCATAACCCAGCACTGTTTCCCTCCTCCGTGGGCAGTGCTGGGATTGCCACCACCATGCAGTGGGAATAGAAGCAACCCATCTACACTAATGTCCCTGTCCAGCGCACCCCTGGGGAGCAGCCCCCTCTTCTGGCCTCATTAGCAGGAGGTTAAGACAGATCTCTAAGAGGCCTCTGGCCCTTTGGCTGCCTGGCTGAGCCAGGGAAGGGGAAAGATGCCAGCTGCTGCTCTGCCCCTAGAAAGTACTTAGGGTAGGCAAGGCTGTACCTTCCCTCTGTGGTGGCGCCCACCCCAACCCAGCAAAGCTACAACAAAGCCTCAGAGAACAGAGCTGTACCTCGCATTATTCCCCCCAGGGGCTGCAAAGGGGCTGATGCACTGTCCCCCCAGCATTTGAGGGACTCAGGCGGGAGGATCAGCCTGGCCTATCCAAGTGAGCTCAAGGCCAGCCTGAACCATAGAGGGAGACCTCATCTCAAAGAGGAAAGACAAAAGGCCACACCAGAGGTCCAGGAACACGCTAGGGTCTTGGGCCAGCGTCCAGGAGCCAGGGAACAGCGATGCCCATTTTCGCTGAGCCATCCTGTGCTGCCTCAGCTTGCCCCGCGGCAGGAGGGCTAGCAGTGGGGCCTCAGCTGCTGCCAAATGTTGGCCGGGCGGGAGCTGGGGACGCAGGCCCTAGGAAGTCCACGGGGCACCGTGATGAGCGGGACCCGGGCCGGGCAAGGTCTCCAACCCTCGCTGACTCTTGGCCTTTGTCTTGGCTGCTACAGTCCAAGCAGCCGGTGAGAGGCGGGGCCGTTACTCCGTGGCCTCCAGGTGTGTGAGGGCCGCCGCCTCAGCTGTAAGCCCTGCCAGTTACAGAGAGAGGTCCCTTCCGAGGCCGGAAAGCCGGGACGCGGCGGAGGGGCAGAGGCCTCCTGGGCCGACCTGCTGCTCTAAATGGCGTGCGATTGTCATCAAACCCAACACAGCCGTCCTCAAAACGCTTGACTGCTGTGCACTTTGCTAGGCACGGAGAGGAGGCAGGAGCGAGGGTCCTGCCCGAGGGATGCTTATTATCTCCAGATGCAGGAAAGCAACACATGAAATGGCAGCAGTCTAAAAAGACAGATCTGTCAGGTGTGGTGACACACACCTGCAATCCCAGTACTCAGGAGGCCGAAGCAGGAGAATTGCTCAAGTCTGAGGCCAATTCAGACTGGTATAGCAAGATCCTGTCTCAAGGGGGAAAAAAAATCCTAAAAAGATGGAGGTGGATGCCAATGTGTGTGGCATAAATTATTCATGCAATAGAAATTCAGAATTCAAAGAATTGAAAAAATGCTGCAACGGGTACTTTGAAATTATAATTTTTCCCTATTGGAGGTTCTGAGGCTCTTTTGCTGTTTTAATCCCATAAACTTCAGAAAAGAGCAACATCTTGGTTGCCGTTCATCACATTAAAGGGCATTTCAAAGCAGGCATGCGCCCGGGATGCACTATTACTGCTAACGCGGTCAGCCAACACCCCTATAGTTAGAATTAATGGTCATAAAAATATAAAGGCTGCACAAATGCCTGATGGGAAGGTGGGGAAACGGATAGAAAGCTCTGGCCACCTCTATGGGGCTGAGGATTACTGAGAAGAAAGGGGGCCCAGTGGGGAGAGATGCTAAGTCTGGGGACTTCAAAGACGAGCGTCACCAAGCCAGGACCCTCCCACCCCGGGTTCTGTCCAGTGCAACTGCGGAGAGGACACAGGCTGCCCACAGAAGCCCTAAATCGCACGTGGAGAGCAGGAGAGCTCACGCTCCGATCTCAGTTCATTCAGGGTTTTCTTGGTTTTTGTTGGTAGAAAAACAGCCAACAGATTGAATATATGAAAGTCAAAACTGGACACCCCAGTTTCCCACCTCCTCCGGCCTCCCCGGAATGGGTGAGGGTAGATGGTGCTGAATATTTTCCTCAAGTGGACGCGTGCACATGATTGTGCCTGTTGCACACTCAGTGGTTTCACAGAAATGAAATCCCTCTGTGCGTGCTGCTCTTTTATTTTACTAAACAAAGTGACACCACAGCCTTCCAGATTGGCCCAGAAAGAATGGCCTCGTCCTGAAGGGACGGAGGACGTGTGGTCCATACACACAGTGGACTCTGACTCAGCCACCAAAAAGAATGGAATCAGCTGGACATGATGGCACGTGCCTGTAATTCCAGCTTCCTGGCAGGCTGAGGCAGGAGGATTATGACTTCAAGCGCAGTTCAGCAACTTAGCGAGACCCTCTCTCAAGATAGGAAACGAAGAGGACTGGGAATATAGCTTGACGCAAAGACCCCAGGTTCAGTCTCCAGTACTGGAAAAAAAGAAGGGAGGGAGGAAGGGACGGAAGGGAGGAGAGAAAGAAGAAAGGGAAGGAAGAATGTGGGAGAGCCCTGAGGGAGGCTGAGGCAGGAGGATCGCAAGTTTGGGTCCCGACTTTGGGCAATTTAAGAGACCCTGGAAGGAGCCAGGACATCACACACACCCGGTAGCACTTGCTCTGAGCCACGCTCACTTTCCACTCCTCTTTTCCCCAAGCACTGCAGTCTGCAGCTGCTGCCCCAGAGCTGTGAAACTGGCACCACACAGAGGGCCATTTGGGTGACTTCCATGTCCTCGCCATCCCAGATAACCCAGCCCCAGCCGTGTCCCGTAGACGCTCTTACAGGCTACACCCGCCCACCTGTCTTCTTCCTCTGCCCCTGCCCCGGCTCTGTGATGCCAAGGCCCCAGTGTGTGCTGTCCCCTCTCGTCCCCAGCGGCCCAGAGACTTCCTGCAGATGCTGCTGGACGCCCGGCACTGCCCCGGCTCTGTGGGTGTGGACAGCTTCGACCTCGTCCGAGAAGCCCTGTCCTCCGAGGCTCGCACGGCAGAGGCCCCCAGCCCGCGCCGGCCCCGGGCCCCGTGCCAGCCGCTCACTGTGGATGAGGTCGTGGGCCAGGCCTTCCTGTTCCTCATCGCTGGCCACCAGATTATCAGCAACACGCTCTCTTTCGCCACCTACCTGCTGGCCACCAACCCGCACTGCCAGGAGAGGCTTCTGAGAGAGGTGGACCTTTTCCAGCAGAGGAAGGTGAGTGTGGGCGTCCAGGGGATTCGGTGAAGACAGGCCGCGCTGCAGAGCGGGGAGGAGGTCACGGTGCGGGAAGGTAGGACGGCCGTGGCGCCCTCCTGGGGGTTTGCTCTGGGGACTCTCGGTGACCGACGTGGTGCTGAACTGAACTCCTTTCCACGGCTCGCTTTTTCTGGATGCTTGTTGCATCGGAATTGCTTTAACCCGTGAACGTTAATGACAGTCTTTTTAAAAAAGCTGTACTTTGTATGGATGCGGTGGCTCATGCCTTCAATCCCAATGCTCTGGGAGGCTGAGGCAGGAGGATCACAACTTCAAGTTTAAACCATGCAGCTTAATAACATAGAAAGAGTGAGAGAGAGAGAAAAGACAAGGAAAAGAACCTGTGCTTTACAAGGCAAACCCCTGTCACAGAATTGCACCCCACTCCTGACGTTGCTGTGGCGTGCATAACTTTGGAAGCGCACTGGTTCTGTTACTAGAACGATTAGGAAACTACTTTAATACAATGAGCTGAAAACTATTTCCCAGAACAGTGTCACTGCTTTATCCTGCTAAGGAAGTAGAGGCAAGTTCAGGGTGACTCTCTATAAATTGTTAAACATTCGAAAGCTGCATAACTAACTGTATCCGATTGTCTCAACTTTGGGCTCCGTGTGAGCTCAAGGTCAGCTCCAAGTTCTGTGTTGTTATGACAACTGCCAAGTGGGGTCTCCCGGGCTGGCTGCTCCCCCATTGATCTTGGGAGCCTGGATGTGAGAGTTTGTATTTATCCTTCTTACTGCTCAAGTGGGTCAAAATAATTTTGAATCTTGACTTCCCCATCTGTCATACTAGCGTGTCCTCCAGTGTTGTGTCACCCGAGACTTGCCAGGTCTGACTCCCATTTCATCCAAGTCACTGATTAAAATGTGGCACAGGACAGGGCTTCCCTCAGATTGACATTGGTCCATTAACTGATATTCTTCAGGCGTGGCATCGCTACAAGGCACGAACCCCAGTGATGCTGGGCCCTATCTTATCCTGTTTCATTGGTCATTTTTTAACGTTTGCTTTAACTTGAGGAGAGGGGATGGTGGGACCCGGTGATCAGCGCACATTACTGCGGAGGGCGGGAAACGAGGGTGGGAAGGCGCATCTGTTAGGGTTCATTTCATCACATGTCCCAGCAGCCCAACTCCAATCGACTTTTAGCAAAACCAAAATGAAACCAATTCATACATTTGTTTCTGTGAGCACAAACAGTTGCACAACTCAGGAAAGCATGGCTGCAGGCAGACCATTTTGGGGCCTCCAGGATGTGCTCAGATCTGGGTCGCTCTGCTTCTGGCCCCTGTCCGCACCTCCTGTGCAGCCCGTTCTCAATCGCACTGTCCTCTGGAAGCCCGGGGCTCTCTAACTACACATTCCCTTGCTCCTTGTCACTGAATGAGAGGATCTGTGGCCTCCAGTTCCCGGCAAGAGTCACGAAGTTTACTCTATTGGAATGTAAGCCGACTGTCATGCTCAGGGGCCATCTACAGGCCCAGCCTGGGGTTGACCATACACAAACACAACCACCGATGACTTGGGAAGGCCACTTCCTGAGGGAGGCATAGGGTGAGGGCCAGGAAGGCTGCACGGGGACCTGAAGCCCCTGGATACGAATAAGTCAGAAGGCAGATTAAACAAAGGGCACTGAACTGGGCATGGTAGCGTGTAATAACAGCACTCAGGAGGCTGAGGCAGGAGGAGCGCTGTGAGTTCAAGACCAGCTTGGGCTATATAAGCAAGTTCAAGGCTAGTCCGTTACATAGCAAGATCCTGTCAAAAGGAAAGAAAAGAAAGAACATCGCCAAAGCATCTAACAAGTGCTTTGGCACCTGGCACCTGGCAGATATGGTGGGGCTGGGAGAGTGGAGGCTGGCAAAAGCTCCAAGAGGTAGAAGCCAAGACTTTCACCATGAGGGCAGATTCCTGGGCCTTCCTCTCAGAGGTTCTGACTGCACAAGTCTGAGCTGAGGCCCAGGAACCTGCTTCTCAGTAAAGATCCCCCATGATTCTGAAGCAGGGGGTCCCCGCTCAGGGCCCCCACTCCTCCTCTGAGAATCCAGTTCTCTACCCCATCCATGCGCCCCCGGCTCATTCTCTCTCCCTGGGTAACATTTTGGTGCTCTTTGCAAACAGGAATACTGTGACGTTGTCTTTAGAAACATAAATTTGATAGACACCATGACATTGCTTCCCACAGCCTGGCTCACAGTAACCACTCAGTGAGTATTTGTAGGTTTTCTTTTCTTTCTCTCTCTTCTTTTATTTATTTATTTACTTATTTATTTTTTTTACTACAATCAAAGCTCTGTTCATCTGGGCCATCTGTCAGAAGATGGAAATGCAGATTAGCTGTTCACACATTCAGTATTTTCCTGAAAACGTTCCTGAAAATTTGCATGTAAAGTATGACTTGTTATCATTTTCCTGCTGGTTCCCATTCAACGAATCTTTCTTGAGTGCCAGTTAATGCCAGCTTCAGGGTTCCAAATCCTCCCTAAGCAGCCTCCCCCAGAGAAGGAGTGGATTTGTACACTGCACCCCTTAGGACTCCTTCTGCGGACAGCGCAGAAAACAAGACCCAGCTTGGCTCACAGACTGACTTCCCAGAACTGGCAACTCTGGAGGGACAGACTGCCTTCAGGAGCAGCTGGACTTGGAACTCGGCCTGTCCACCAGCTGCTTGCTCCCCTCTCTTGGCTCTGCCTTCCATGGGGGGCACCGTCATTCCCAGGGAGGGTCTCCACCATCAGCCCAGGGCAGGTACAGAACCAGGGTTTTGAGCAGAGTGAATGAACTAAGTGAGGTCCTTTTGGTTTTCTCCCTGCTCCATTATTTCCTTTAAACAGGCTCTCAGAAGTCGCCCTCTCTTTCCCTGGAGCCTTGGCTAGATCTCCAGGGATCTTCATAGACATTAATTAAAAAGTCCAAACCAGCCTGGTCCAGACTGAGCACAACACTCAGGGTCTCAGACCCAGCTCAGTGCTCCACCATCTCAATGAATCACCCACCTCCCAAGTAAGGGTCTTTCCTCCAAGCACCATGGACGTGTAAACTAGGGGATCAGATTTCCAACATCTGAGGTCTGGGGGACACATCCGGACCACAGCATTTCCTGTGTGAAGTCACCTGAGCTCCCACAGAAGTCCCCTTGTTGTCTTTGTCATACTGAAGAGGAGGCGCAGTCATTAAATTCAATAGTGGAGGAGCAGGAAAGATTCACACCATTTGTAGAATGGAAAACATACACCAATTTTCTGATAAAGCCTCTGTTGTTTGGATACTTCATTATATTTAAAAAAAAATATATATATATATATATATGTAATTCCAATTATAATTTCAAAAAGGGTGGGAGAAGAGACAAGCGATTTCTTTCCACTTAAATTGTTTTTGCTATGGCTCTAGCACTTTATATTGAAATTATTGACTTCTGATCTGGCTAAACCATTCTCTTTTTTTCCCTTTGGTGCCGGACTTTGCCAACCAAAATTTATGACCCATTTTCCTTCTGCTTAATTGTTGATATAAATCTGCTGTGCAGAACCCGGTTGTAAATTTATCACAAACTGGATTGGACTGATATACAGCCTCTTTTTAGGATAATTTGAACAGTTGTGCCTTAGAAGGAGGGCCAGTTTCTTAAAACTTCTCTTGAAGAGCTCTTTGCCACCATGACAAATATCTAATTAAAATATAACTTACTTTTCCTTTTTCTCTTAAGGGTAAAAGAACATTCACGCTAGTTATTTTTCTGATTAGCTCAAGCTGCTAAAGTGAGGAGATTGGGGTTCATCCCTTCGAGTAGCCAGAGAATCTCAAAGCAGAAACAAACAAACAAAAGACAATATATTTCATGGCTACAAAAAATTATATATAGCCATTTACCCTCAACTGGCTATTTAATAAATATTGGCCTCCGTCACGGGCCGGGGCTGGAGGATGTGTGAGTAGCTTAACACACATTCATCTTCACTATGGAAAACGGAATCTGCCGCTGGGCTCACAGCCAGGGTCAGCCTCCACCCAGGGAATAGGGCGCCGCTGACTTCAGATGGAGGAAAAAGCCGGAAATGGGGTCCCCCCTTGGGAAGGTTTCCTCCCTTTTGCTCCGGTCTGCGAGGGTCCCAGGCGTGGGCTCCAGGGTTCTGCATTAGTCCAGTCCCAGCCACACGGGCTTGGGGGGTCTTCTCAGTGGTTCCCTTCCCTCATAAGAGCACCCAGAACCCAGAGCACTAAGTCGGGAGAAACAACTTCAACCCCAACAGTAAAATCAAGAATCGTGCTGTAGCGGCGTGGGAATGGGTCACAGGCTGCAGCACCAGCCACCAGCTGGAGGCTCCGACCCCCACCTGCTCGGGAGCCAGCTGTGCCCCTGGGAGAGCTGCAGGCTCCTCTGGGCAGGCCTGGGTAAGAGTCGGCTTTGCTAAAGCTCCCAGCCGTGCTGGGTGCCACCGGGCTACAGTCCACACTGCCAGGAGCCAGGCTCTGACCCATATTACTGCCTCTTTCTTAAACCCCAGTGCTTGCAAATAGCATTGATAGACTGACTGATTGATTGATTGTAGTAATTCAGATTGAACCCCAGGCATTTGCACTGAGTTACAACCGCAGCCCTTTAAAATTTATTATTTTTTTTAAATTTTATTTTGAGACAGAGCCTCTCTAGGTTGCTAAGTTCCCTAGACTGGGGTCCAACTTTTGGTCCTCCTGCCTCAGCCTCCCAAACTGCTGGGATCACAAGTGTGCCCCACCATACCTGACAGGAAATATTTATTCCTAATGATAGTGAAAGCCCTTATATTCTGCAATGCTTTACCTTTTTTTTGCTAATAAGTTTAAACTTTTCAAGATTATCCAATAATTATGATGCCACTCACATTGAGTGGGAATTAAAGGGATGCAGGAATTACTCAACCCTAATATCCTTTAGAAGTCTATTTATTAATTCTTCTAAATTAATCCTAAAATCTTCTTGCTTCCTTAGATAATTTTCTCCATGGCAGGAAGCTCAGGCAAGCTTCTGAGTTGATTTAAAGTCCATTTTTTTAAAACAGATGAAGCTGCCAGCTACTCAGGAGGCTGAGGTACAAGGGTCTCAAGTTTAAGACCAGACTGAGCAACTTAGCAAGACCGCGCCTCAAAATAAGTAAACTTTAACTCAGCAGGAGAACACTGAGCCAGCACGTGCCAGGTCCTGGGTTTAATCCCAGGAAAAGAAAAACCAAAAGCAGATAAAGATGGTAAAGATAGCAACCAGCACCTTCTCCCGAGACACCTGTGCAGACGGAGAAACTATCATGTCCAGCATGTACCTGCCAGCCCAGTCCTTTTAGGCAGGTGGCTCCCTCTGGCCCTTAAACTGCTCTAAGGGGCCCCTGGTGTGTCCAATAGCTTTGGTCCCCTGTAAGAGGCCATGCCGAGTGCACTATGACCAAAGGGGACTTACCCTGGTACCATTTCTCAGTCTGCACTGTTTTCATTGGGAGCTGTGTGGAGCAGGGTCTCGGAAATACATCCGACTTGCCCACTTCTGACCCTTCTTTCTGGAAGCCTCTGACCCAGGGATGAAGCCACCCAACAAAGCATCTCAGGGCAGAGAAGTCATCCCAGCCTGTGGAAAGCAGTTCCCTGGAGTGTGTCCCTAGAAATCTATCTTGCAAATTGTGATTTGTGGTCCCTGCTGCCAAAGCCCCGGCTCCCCAAAGGAAGACAAGATCCATCTGTGCTCCATCAGTACACAGCTCATGAGTCCCTGAAGCAGAGTGACATCACTCCGAGTGACCAGGTCACTAAGATCCTGCTCTTCAGCCTGCAGGAAGGTAGGCTGTGATTCTCGGGGGCCACCTGGGCTTCACTTAGGGCCAAGTCCTTCCCCTGTCACTACCCTGAGCTCTCAGATCCTCCACACTGCCTGGGGACCTCCCCGGCCCCTCCCCCAGTGAGCCTGGGAGGCCCCTCATCCTGCCTGTGACCTGCCCCCAGCTCTGTTCCTAGCACTGTCTGGCCTCCTCCCACTCTTTCTTTCCCTTGTGATTGTTCTCACTGAAATCCCCAGAATGAGAGACCCCGAATCTTCCTCACCCCCATCCTGGCTCGCCCACTTGGGAGCCCGGGCTGTCCCAGAAGCCTGTAACTGCACACAGCGAGGTGGCAGGCAGGTGGCAGGTCACTGGGCCACAAGGTCTTCCTGGGCTGCTTGGCTTCCTCGAGTCAGCGCTGTGGCACAGTGTTAGCCATGACAGCTCCGCGTTCCCCTGTCCCAGGAGTCCCTGCGTGAAGGGTTGTCCTCCTGGAAGCAGCCACACCAGTCAGCAAGGATATGGGGTCTTTCATGTGGCAGCTCAGGGTGTGTTAGTGTCAGTAGCTGGGCCTCCGGAGGGACCAGATTTCACTAAGCAAATAAGCTGGTGGGGTCAGTTTGCAGCAACCTAGAAAATAGAGAATTCAACATGAAATGGGGACACGTTAGCTCCACAGGTGCAGCGGGCCATCGGCGTCAGCACCTAAGTGGAACGGTTCGTTTATTTAACTACCGCACACACCGCAGACTTAGTGCATCAAAAGAAGGGGTTTTACTCTCAGCAATTAGCTCAGGAGACTGAAGGAAAACATACACACACATGCTTTGCTTTAACTTCCCTGAATGTTGTAGACCGAAGCCACTTTCCCCAAGGGCCTGGGGGCTTCAAGACGGTATTATCAGGCAGGAATTTAAAGGTGTCTGGTTCTTCAGAGACCTCCTCCGTCAACCCTCGCTAAGCACACAGTGTCACTGGTAGGAGGCCCTTCCTCCGAGAGGACGCACTGTCTGATGTCCACCCAGCTGTCCAGCAGGGGCAAGAGGAAACCCCACAGCCTGGGGGCCTCGGGAGCAGGAAGCCAGCTGGTGGGCCCCAGTCTATCCCAGGGCCCAGAACTGTGTCTGCTGCGTGGCAGGCATTGAGGGAGTGGGCTAGGGAGTGCGGGTCATTGTTTTGTGTTTATTGTTTAACTTTTATTTTTATTAGGCCATGTGTGCAGGACCTAATGATGGCATAGGGAGCTGGCGCCGGTACATACACAGCTTAATTCTGGTCGCTCCCTCCCGCCCCGCTCCATCTCTGGGTCCCTTTCTCTCCTGCAAAAGACCAACTCCCTGTTCCCTATGGTCCATCCTGTGTTGTCTTTTGCTCTTTCTTTATGCTTCGGGTTTCTCGTGTAAGAGAAGCCACGCAATAGTTAAGCTCGTGTGCCTGTCTCACTCAGCATTAGGGTCTCAGGATGCGTTCATTGCCTCACAGATGACTCACATTTGTCTTTCTGTATACCAGAGCAATACTGCATGGTGTGTAGGTACCCCATTTCCGGTCCATCCCCCCCTACCTGAGGCTGATTGGCATCAGCCTGGACCCAGAACTGTGGTCTCCACAGCCCACAGCGGGGCCCCCATGAGACTCCTATGGGGCAAAACTGGGACAGATGAGTTACTGCCCAGCACGTGGCAGAGTAAGGAAAGGAGAGAGCCCGGGCCCTTAGCTCCGCAGGGACCTTAGGGATATCTCCAGCTTCTGCCCATCGAGGGCAGATATCTGAAAGCTCATGTGGCTGGGCTTGGATGCTCAGGGATGGAAACTCACTACCTAGCCCTGCCTTTGCCACCTGTCTGCCAGCCGCTGCCCATGGTATTTGAACGCTGGCGAGAGGTCAGCAAATCCAGGCTCTAGTATCAGCACTTGGGAGATTGAGGCAGGAGGATCTCAAGTTGAAAGCCAGCCTGGGCAACTGAGTGAGACCCTGCCACAAAAAAAGAAAAAGGAGCTCAAAAAAAAAAAAAAAAAGGATGCTTGCGTGAGATGCCCAGGGCATCTCAGGACTCAGGGGAGAAAACTGGGCAATCAGGAGAGAATTGGGGCAGTTACAAAATGTCTGCTTGTGGCTCAGAGCTTCTGTGAGTCTGTTCCGCCCAGGGACTGGGGGCGGCCTTATGCTTTGTTTTAAGGTTTGGACTTTTTTAGTGAATGTTTCATAACTGAATATGGCATGTGTGAAAATATCAACTCCATGAGCTGTTAGCCCGGGCACATGAATATTCCAGATCAGAAGGGATGTCCGCCTCCCATGTGAGTTGCAGTGCGGAAGGTTTATGAAGTTAGGCATTTAGAATCTGTCTGTGAAATTTAAATATTTAAATTGGGTCTGTAGGACACAAGAGGCAATGCCTGTACTCAGTGGCTTAATTTGATTTTTCTTTGTACCTTTTGGTAGCACTAGTTGCTTTTCAAAACCTCATTCCTTGAATGTTCCCTGTAGGGGGATTATAATTAAACCCCTCTGGCCTCCCCTGCTGGAGTCCCTTGGGGCCAGAGGCATAGAGGACACAGGACAGACACCTTGTCTCATGTTGAGAGACTCTTGTCATAAGGTAAGAAGAGAAATAACTTTCCCTGGGTTAGGAACAAGATTAGAAGCCACCCCGGCTACATGGGCTTCACCTAATCAGTCATGGAGGGTGGGGAGGAAGAGACAGACTCCTCACCTCCTTGGATGCAGGCAAGGATTTCAAGTGGGTCATTACTGATTGAGTGACTGACCGAGAGGCCATGAGGGAAGGCAGTTCTGTAAAACTCAAACTTTTCAGCTGGGTGGTGGTGCATACCCCTAACCCCAGCATTCTGGGAGACTGAGGCAGGAGGATCCCAAGACTGAGCCCAACCTGAGCAGTTTAGTGACTTAGCCTCAAAATAAAAAGGGAGTGGAGATGCAGTTTGGTGTGAAGGCCGTAGGTTCCACCCCTAATACCAAAAAAGCAAAACCCAGGACACAGCTCAGCAGCACAGCACCTGCCTGGCAAGCACGAGGTCCTAAGTTCGATTCCCAGTACCAAAAAAAAAAAAAAAAAAAAATTTCTTTGAAAATCAGATCACTAACAGCCCTGGCCTCCTGTCAGTCACTATGTTGGGGTCCCACTCCTGTCCCCTGGGGACAGGTCCTGCATCTCTCTGGGACTTTCAGCCAGTACCCAAGGTCCCAGTCACTTTTGATGAGATCTGGATTTGCCCCAGGAACAGGCAGGAGACCCAGGCCCAGCACTAGGCCGCCTCACCCCAGCCAATAGCACGTGGGGACACTGAGCGCCACTCACCAGCAGGATGGCACGGGTCACTGACATGACCTTTTTATTCCTTAGCTTTCCTGCAACACGTAGCTCTTCAGCCTGTGGCAGAGGTTGGGTTTACCCATGTCCAGCATTTGAAACAGCACTAACAAGTACCCACGTGTTGGCTGCGATCGGCCTCCCTGCGCCTCCGTCACTAGTCTGGAGCAGTAGGGGCCAGACTAGAGCGCCCTCCTCTGCTGTCCAGGGTGGCGGCAGACCCCAGCTCAGTGCTTCGCACACGAGGTCAGCTCGCACCCCACCACGTGCCCCGCGGCGCGGCGGGAGCTGTCACCAAGCCCACTTATGTCAGGAACGAGGGTTCCCCAGAGGAAAGGAGCCATGAGCATCGAGGGGTTTAGTTTAAGGGTTGGCTCAGGGACCGTGGTGGCCGGCAAGTCTGTAATCTGAGGCACAGGCTGGCAGTTTGGGAGAGTCCGGCAGGCCCTGAAGGTGCAGTCTCAGGCAGAATTTCTCCTCCTCCACGAAACTTGGCCACAACAGAGGCCTGGAGAGGAACATCAGGAAGGGGCGTCGCCTGGGTGGCACGCAGGTCCCCGCAGTGAGCACGGAGTCTGAGCCTCTCAGTCTGGGCCTTCTGAGTCCCCGGCAGAGTCTGACCTCCGGTGCTGCCTGTTCCTTCTGCTCTGTGGGCAATGGCGACTGCTGCAAAGGGGGCTCCGGGGCCACCTTCTGGGGCTCAGCCCGGGGCTGTGTTTGCACACACTGGCCTGGCCTCGAGGAGATGCCAGTCATCCAGCAGGATGGAGGGCAGTGCCCACGCCTGCCTGCCTTGAAGGCCCTCGCTAGTCACCTGGGCGGTGCCATCGCTCACCTGCCATGCTAGTTCTCTGCCCCTAGGTGTCTTCCTGGCAGGTGCTGGGTTTCTGTGGCTTTTGTCCTTTGCCCCTTGACTTTTTTATGAAATCTTGTCTTCCTGGTTGTCACGGAGCAACATGAATCACAGCCTGGCAGCTTCTCCTCTGATACCCACCAGACACTGGATGCTCAGCACAAACAGATGAGAACATTCTAGAAACACAAGCATTGTGCTCCAGGGCTGCCCTCTGCCTCTGCTCACTCTCAGGGGCTCTTCGCTCTGCGTCTCCCCACAGCAGAGAGTACGCCCACCGTCCCAGGCAACAGCTCCCCACTCACATCTGGTAGCTGTTTCCTCCATGTTGGCTGTTAAAGATCAGCAAGCACGCAGCAGAGACCCTTGGAGCCCCACTCCTGCTCCCCGCACCCCCGCAGGGCTGCTGCTCCCCCACTCCTGGCATTTGTCACCAGCCAGATGCTCTTGGCCACTACCAAGGGTCACTCGTGTCTCCGAGCAATGAGCCCTAGGAAATGGATGGGCAAGGAGCAGCCCATATGTGGGGACCGCAAAGCCACCCCCTGCCTTTCACCAGGAATGAAACAAGACCCCCCCCCAAGTGCCCATATTCTCTTGCTGAAGCAGTGGGGGCCAAGTTTGCGTGGAGACTCAGCGCAGGGTTAGAGTTAGGGACACAACGTGACTTCAGCCACTAGGGGCCTGGTCACAGCTCCACGTGCTCTGTGTTCCGTCTCCTATTCACGCCAACAGTTGGGCCAATTGATTTACTTGCTCTGGAATGAGGTCTGGGCTTCCCGGGGACCCTAACACGCAGCCGAGACGCAGGGGCACGGCTGAAGTGCCAGAGGAACACATGCTAGGCGGCTCTGTTGATCTCTGCAGAATGACCAGAGCCTTTATCTGCTGTCGTGCCAACCCTCTTACAAGGTTATCAGGGGTGGTGGCCTTCTGTGATCATGCTGTGGGAGTCACAGTCCAGCCCCCGGCAATACCCCTGAGGTGTGATAAAGGAAAGGCTCTCACAGAGCCCCAGCCAGCCCAGTCCCCTGGAGCCCATCTGGCCTGCGGGACTGTGAGGGATTCTTTCTCCATCTTCCCACAGGTGACCAAAGCCCAAGGGCGTCCCCTCACAGGCTCACAGGTCTGCTTTAGTTCAAAAGATAGGAGACGGGAGGCCTCTGCCCATGGGGTGGGCAATCGCTTCTCTCTCTCTCTCTCTCTCTCTCTCTCTCTCTCTCCTCCCTCACCCCCTGTATGAATCTCATCCGACAATTCCCAGGCACAGGTTAGAAATTCATAGACCTGAAAGATGCTAATGACACTGATCACGACCCTCATAACAGTAATCATTTATGTAATTATTCATAATAATTTTTATGTGTTAAATAAATCTGACCTCCGTCTAAAGAAGCAGGCTCCGCTAACCCAGAAGACTGGGTAACTCGAAGTACCTTAGAAGCACAAAATGGAAGGCTCAGCTCCACAGAATACATACCTTTGGGTGGTTTGGGTATTTTTGTTCTTGTTTCGTTCCTGAGACAGGATCTTGCTATGTAGCCCGGGCTGGCTCTGACTTCCTGGTGATCCTCCTGCCTCAGTCTCCAGAGTGCTGGAGTCACATGCCTGTGACCCCACGCCCGGCCTCTCTCTGAGGTTTTGTTTCTGGGCTTCCTTCTCTGAGACTCTCTTCCATAACTTCAGGGGGTGGCCTGGGGCCAAGGGTCGCCCTCTGGTACCCTTACTGGGTATATAAGGCCCACTATGGGAACATCTTGTTTCCAACTTGCTTTTTTATTGAAGGGTGACCCTTGGGGATCCAGCCTTCAATGTTAATAAAACGGTAGTGCCAGTGACGGAGGGATGCAGCTCGGTGGCAGAGTGGCCAGGCCGTAGGTTAAATCCCAGTGTGATCAGAAAACAAAGTAATAATGGTAAGAAGGAAAAGAAGCATAGAGGATGGACAGGTGCTCTGTGCGCGCAGAGCCAGACAATTCTAACAACCACTTCTATGATTTGTTCATCCTAAAGGGCCCAGGGACACAGCTCAGTGGCATAAACTCCTGCCTGGCAAGGGCAAGGTCCTGAGTTTGATTCCTGGTACCACAAAAAAAAGAAAGAAAGAAAGGGTGGGGAATGAAATCAGCACTCAGAGATGGCCAGGTGGCCAGGCTAGGGGAGAGGCAGTGTGCGAATCTGAACCCAGATCCACCGGTACCAAAGTTGCTTGGTATTCTCACCTCGCTTCGAAGGACATTCTTCAAATAAAGGGCTTTTTCTATGGCCCTCTAGCTCTGGATGACTAAGAAATGTCAACAAGATGTGCCATCTTTGGCATTAATAAACATGAAGAAATCAATTTATTTCAGTAACCGATAAATAGATCAAATAGCATAAAAATACAGAGCAAAAGGAGGGGAAAAAAACTTAAGCCAAGAAGCACATTGTTTCTTCTTCCCTAACACTGACAAATTTACATCCTCTTTGTCTGCCCTTGGGTGCCTAAAATGAAATCCTGCAGATATTTCCATGTAGCCTGAGTTTCTTTCCTATGTAAAACCTGGCGTATCAGGAATTCTTCTATTCACTGTGTCCCTGGGGCTCAGACAGACACTGTCTTCCCTCAGGAATAATTCATATGTCAAACTTGTCATTCTTCTCTGTCTCTAGTCACGTTTTTCTCCCTGCCCCTCAAAACTTAAAAAGCACTCGCTGAATAGGTGTGCAGGTGTCTTTCCCAGGCTCATGAGATTTCTGGTGATCTAGGTCGTAATTCAGCAAAACAAAGCCTGCCTTTTGCTGGTTTCTTTCTTTCTTTCTCTCTCTCTTTCTCTCATATTTTATTTTAAAGATATAAAAACAATGTTAGAAAATTCCAAAACAATGTAATAGGAAATTAACAATGGTTAATATACCTGTTACTTTCTTTACTTGCTTTCCTTTCCTGATTTTTGCTTGCTTTTGCTTTTTGCTTTTTTGTTTGTTTGTTTGTTTGTTTCGAGACAGGGTCTCCTTGCTATGTAGTCCAGGCTGCCATCAAACTTGCAACAATCCTCCTGCCTCAACCTCCTGAGTGCCAGGGTAATGGATGTGTGCCATTGCACTCAGCCCCTTTTCTGAACTTAGGGCCTACAAATAAGAAAGGGATGGTGACATCTCCCATGTCTACAAATCTCGTCTCCTAAATGAAACTGCAAAGCCTCTGGAGATATAGGCATGTTTCTTCTGATTCATTCACTCATTCCTATGAACCAGGGGAAGAGGGATGTGGTACCCAGTATAAGCACCCACTGGTACTGCACCGTGGGCACATGTTACCAGGAACTAGCACCTCTCTGTGGTCCACTCTGATTGGAACCTCTGATTCTCCTCTGGGAGAACCAGTAACTAAGAACGCAACAGATTTGCCTTCAGCATTTATCTCCCTTAGCATTCCTGGAAGTTGAGAGGCGGTGTTTACAGGGGTTTCCTGTCAATCATCACTTCCTGTCCTCTTGCTGTCCCCTAGTCCGTAGTCGAGTTGACCCCTAGAAAAGCCCCACACCCAGCACCGAGAGCAAAGGGTCCCCTGTTACCGCATCCAGACACAGTGTTGGTGGAATGAACATTACAGATGAGAGAAACTTGGAGACTGCCCAGTCTAACACCCTCGGTCTTCAGAGGAAACGGTGGCAGACGGCGCTCGGAGGCAGCCCCGGGTCATACTGTGGGTCTGCGTGGCTTCCCAGATCCCAGGCCCATGCTCATGTCTGAAGGTGCCCTAAGAACTTGTCCCCCTCTCTGCTAAGGAGGAGGGAGGCAACTGTGCCATCCTCTGCCACCCACTGGGCAGGAAGAGCCTGCACTTGTAGGAGGGGCACATGTGGTGCAGCCAGACCCCCACCCTATCCCTGCCAGGACAACGGAGCCCTCCCACCTGTCCCGGCCTCCCTGCCGCCCTCCTCAAGCCTCTGCCAGCAGCCTGGCCTGGCGTTTGTCAAGGATTCCCCGGGGCCATCTGGCTTCCTGTCCTCCGAGCTTGGAGCTCAGTTCCCTGTCACTTTGGAGGGTGTCCTGTGCCCTTAACAAGACTTAACCCCTTCCAGCCAGCATAGACACAGGCACGTCTTCTCACAAACAATATTCCTTCATTTTCAAAATGTATATAAAAGCTAAAACACCCCACAGAGGACAGCAGTCACCAGTGAAGGCATAGCGCAACTGGCCTGAGGACAGCAGTTGCAGGAATGCTTCAAATATCAACTTAGCCAACCAGCGGGCATTGTCATGCACAGAGCCAGGGCAGCCAAGCAAGTGGCCTGTGCAAGTGACCCCAAGAAACAGGACAGCACAGAGGCTCAACACGGGCCACTCACGGCTGTCCTGTGACCCTGGCTCTTCTTCTGCGGAGTCTGTCGTAGGTGGCCGCCCATGACCAGCTGCATGGCAGAGCCACACACTCCTGTTATTTCAACACTAAAGTGGGGGCACTAAAGTGGGGACAGCAGCCCCTGGCCACTCTGGGGACTGTTCTGGGGCATCCTGAGCTGCTTGTGAGGGCCTGGCTCTATCTTTGGACCTGCGACACTCAGGGGAGCTGAAGGTGATCGCTTTGCCAAGATGCAGAGTGTGGACTCGTATCAGAAGATGTCTTCTTTTTCCTAAATGTCATATATACAATTTTTATTGGAGCATGATGACAGAGCATGAATAACTTAACATAAATTTGCATAATACCATACAGCTGCTAATTTATGATCATATTAAAAGACAAAGTTTTGTAGTTTGAGGCATTTAAAGGCCTTAATCTTCGGAAACTTTCCCTCCTGTTTGCTGTTTGTTTATTACTTACTTAGGGTTGCCGGATAAAATACAGGCATCTGGGTACATTTGAATTTTAGATAAACAGTGAGTGAGTTTTTAGTATAGCTTGTACACTATTTGGGATATACCTATAAAGCTAAAAAATTAGTTATTGTACACCCAAAATTCACATTTAACTAGCTCCTTATGCTGTTTGTTTGTTTGTTAAATACTAACCTTTGTGGCAACTTCGCCCCACCTGGCTCTTTGCTGGCAGGACAGAAAGGGCTGTTGCTCAGGGAGGGCTCTGACCACTGGGACCTGGGGTGTCTGAGTGGAGGGTGGGAACAGGTGCACCCAGGAACACTAACAGAGTCGAGGGGAATGCACTACAGAGCAATGAGGGTGAACCTTTGAGAGATCAAGTACCCAAACTACAACCCAAAACCCACTTATTTATTGCAAAGTGCCAGTGCTGCAATTAAACCTGAATATCTCACACTTGGCTGCTGGGCTGTTTGGCTTAAGTGCCGACACAGAGGGGTCACCTGCTCCCTGCAACACAAGTGCTGTAGGTTCCATTGCCACTGCTGTAGAGGCTCCATAGTTCAGGCTGGCCTTGAATTCACAACCATCCTCTTACCTCAGCCTCCTGAGTGTTCGCATTGCAAGTATGCACCACCATGCCTTGCTTGTTCCACCTTTTTTTAGTGCTGTTCTGAACCCCTACATTGAACCCAGCTCTTTACAGGATCACAGACTCCATTTTGAAAAACTCTGTTAGAAGGTTCAGGAACACTGTCTTAGTTACTTTTCTCTCATTGCTGGAACAAAATACCCGACACCCAAAATTAAGGAAGGAAAGGTTTATTTGGCTCACAGTTTGTGGAGGTTTCAGTCCATAATCAGCTGGCTCCAAGGCAGGGTGGCATGGTGAGAGGCAATGCTTCAAGGTGGCAGAAGAAAACAAAAGCAACAAGAGCAAAATCGAGGAGAGGAAACCTCTTTTCCACCCTTTTATTGTGAGCAGGCTACCTGCCCTAGGGTGGGTGTAGCACTCACACCATCTCCATGCCCTCCTCTTGCACAAGCTCAGGACATTCACTTATATTTCTAAATTTCTCAAGTTGACACAATGAACAACATCCTGGAGGGCCAAGGGCGTGTCCTCTACACCCTAAGATGTAGAACTGCTGAGTTACTTAAGCTTCCAGCCTTCTCAAGTTGACATAATGTACCAACTATTACAAAAGTCAAGAGGAGAGATTTTTAAAACCCAGTGACAAATGAGGAAACATGTCATATCAGGGAAGCAACCTTCTGAGTTTTCGCTCATTCGTGACCAAACCAGGAACACAACACAGGCCCCCCAACTTCCAGCCTGCATTTTAGTTTTATTCTGCCACTCTGGTACCCCAACCTGGACCCACTTCTGTTGCATTCTGTGTACATGTGTTGTTTTCTTATCACCTCTTTGTCTTCTCAAATTTCCAACTTTGTTATCATTTCTGACCTGAACTGATAACATCATTACTCGGGCATCTACCTGACTTGGATTAGCCCTGAAGCTCATTTAGCAGCATTTGCATGCTTTGACTTTCAGTCTTTTACTGCGAAGAGCCTGTCTCACTATTTCTGTGCCCCTCAGTCTCGGCGATGAGTCTTCCTCCTCCACTCCCACTGGGATTGGCACCATGGTGACATAAAAAAAAAATATATAAAACATAATAATGTATTTGCTGCCACTTGGCTTCCCTAATCTAGGAAGTAGGTTGCTGTTTATTATAAGTATTCCCTCTTAGAGCTGAAAACACAGATGCTCAGAGAAGTTCAGTTATTTTTCTCTGGGTCACACAGCAGTTCCAGAATTCCAGTCTTCTTGCTCCAACTCTTGTGCTCTGTCAAATGAGGAAGCCAACAGGGAAAAGACACCCAGCCATGAGACCTCCACGGATGTGTTTCTCCTCAGTTCAGAGTTTCACACCACACACAGGACCCTGCAGAATCGTACCTCACGTGGTTCCTGCCCTGCAGATTCCCTCCGCGGCTCCGCACTTCACATGTGCCCTTTCACAGCTGTGATAGGCAGTTTCCGAGAAACCCTTGTCCCCGTGGCCCCTTTCCCATTCCTCTTGGTACCATCTGCCAGTCGCCTTAGCACATCTGACCCAGGTGCTTTCAAGGTTCTCATGAGCTTATTGGTCCGTTTGTACAGAAACGGACCCGGTATATGCAGTAGGAGACACTTTCGCTTTGGTCTCTCTTGGCCCCAGCAGGAGCCACCAGCTGCCTCCCTCCAGTTCCCCACGTACAGCAAGACTCATAACGAGCCCTCTGCGGCCCCCACAGCCCTTCCTCCCGTGTCACCTGCACCCGTCCCATCCTGAGGCGGCCTGAGGGCTCTGCGTCCAGCACTGGGCTCCTTTTCCCTTACTCAAAGCCAAGTTGGACCCTTTTACCGCGCTGTGTGACCTTGGAGACAGCATGGTTCCTCTCAGAGCTTCCAGGCCTCGCCTGTGAACCGGGGTAACAACAACCCCCCTCAGGTGCCGGCTGGTGAAATGGATTACACGGAAATCCTCATCACTCTTATTCTTTATTTTGCTACTATTGTTGAATTTTCCAGATTGTCGTTTCCATTTTCCAGAGCCACCTAAAAATCATACACAATTCAAAACATTTACCTTTCAGAGTCGCTTTGACTTTGGGGAGGGGCCAGAAGTCCCACAGTGTCAGAGCAGTGCGTGAGTCGGGTGAGGACACCGTGCCGTGATTTTACCAGCCTCCTTCCCGCTGGATTTTTTTTAATCACACCTTGTAAAGACACTCATGAAAAAGCACCTCCAAAACTGCTTTAGAAAGCGCCGAGGATGATGGAATAGTGTTTCTGAAGTGAGGGGGATTCATGGCAATGTGTCTTTTATGATACTAAATCTTATTTACAAATTCACAGTATATTGCATCTCACCGTGTATCTCCATATGCCTGGCCATCTCATGGGAAAGCGCAGGCCTAGAGGCCACTTTCTTGGCACCTGCCTGTCCCACTGTGTCCTGATTTCACATAAACCTGCTTTCAGAGCCTCTGAGCCTAAAAGATTCACCTCATTATAAAACACAAGTTTGATTACAACAGAATCCTTTCACTAAGATCACTCATCAGAAGGAAAGGTAATTTGCAAGGCTGTTAAGAGCTTTCTGAAATTAGCTCCAGACATTTTTGCCTTTGAACTGTATGATCACTGCCCTGGTTTTCATTTATTTTTCAGTAAAATAAGTCAGAACACTAAGTAATCTAACAGTCTTGGAAATCGGAGCAGGTGGACCAGGTACTTTACCTTGGTTTAAAAGACTTTGGGAATCTTGGGGATCTCCCAGACCCTGATAGTGCACTGCACTGAAGGGTGATTTTCTGTCAGGCAGGGTACTAGTTGTATAAAACTCAACTCCCAAACTAGAAATCATGCCATAAGCAAAGGACTCTCTCTCTCCATAGCTAATTGGGAAAAAAATCCCGGCATCCCACAGGCTGGGCTGAGGTGGGCAGGCATCTGGGTGATGTCGCAGAGGCCATTCTGCCTGAGTGCTGTCCCGGCAGCATGCCAGGGGCCAGGTCAGAGACAGCCAGCCCCTGATCTGAGCATAGCTAGTGATTTTGTTTGGCTTTTTAAATTGGAATTAATTACCAAATGCAAACAGCGGGATTCCACAAAAATTTAGTTCTAGCTTTTCTTGGAAACAGTGAATGCCCAGATTGCCCAGGCTGGCAGCTAAGCATTCGCCTTGCTGACTCCAGAACCCCACCCCCTGTGGGCACCTCACAGCCACACCCCTGCAGCACGATCAGAGTCACAGGCAGGGTCGAGGGCTTCTTGCACGGCCTGAGCTACACAACCCAGTCTCTGTGCCAGGCCCAGGTTCCTTGGATCTGTATTTCAGCTCCCAGGGGCTGGTCCTTTGCACTGTTCCTGTTTCTCCTTCCAGCCTTTCTACACCCAGATGAGGTTCTTCCATGGCCTGGAGCCTCTGTGGCTTCATCTGAGCTTCTAGGACACATGCGTGACTGCAGACACATGAGTGACTGGTCACTCCAGACCGCAGCCCACACGGGGCCAAGTCCAGGCCAGTGGGCGGGAGACCCCAAGAGAACACCCAGCTGACACCCGGTGGGGCAGAAGCAGGGGCACCCTTGCTCGTGCGTGTGTGCGGGGTCAGTGGCGACCTCCTGCGGGCCAGCTGGCAGTGGGGAGAAGCAGGCTTCTCAGCTGCCTGTGCCCGACAGAGCTGCCACCAGGTGGGTCCAGCAGGAGAGTAGTCAGGGACACTGAGGGTACAGAGGCACACTGCAGGGCAAAGGAGCCCTGAGAAGAGGACACTTGCTGTTGCTCATAGGAATTCCCGCCCTCTAGGATGCTGAGACAGGAAGATTGCAAATTTGAGCCCCACCAGGGTAACTTAGCATCTTAGGGAGATCTTGCTTCAAAATGTAAACAAACAAATAAATAAATAAATAGGCTGAGGATGTAGCTTAGTGCAGAACGCTGGGTTCACTCCCCAGTATCGTTACAAAAAAAAAAAACACAACAGTTCTGTCCTCTCCTGCTGCGGCTTGTGCTCCCTTCCTCGGGCCTGCCCTCGTCAGAAATGAGCACAGCTGAGCACCACGCCCTGCTCAGGAAACTTCCTAAATAGACTCTGCCTCAGTGAGGCCAGTGCACAGTGCCCACCGGTCCGGGGCGTTTTGGAGCAATTGTTCTTTGAGAAGAAGCCAATGCCAGCTGGGGTCAGAGAAGAGGGGAGGCCAAGGGGAGGGGAAGGGGTCAGCCAGGAGCCCCCTGAATCGCAGCGACAATGGGGGAGTGTGGCTGCCGCTCCCAGGGCCCAGCGCCGGGTGCTCCCCAGATGCGCAGGGAGAGCTGGAGGCTGAGGGTGAGGCTGAAGCGCTGCCCTGAGCAAGGGCTCGGGAGCCCCAGGCAGCCCTGTCCCTTCCCAAGGAGCTGCCCAGCCCTGCGCCTGGCTTCTGCCTTAGGAATAGCAGGCCTCTGTGGCAGTTGGCACCTTAGCCACCTGTAGTCGTGTTCCTGGGCCTCTGCTCTTATTGTCACAGGCTTTGGCACTGGCAGGCCTGGGTTTTCACTCACCCCACACCGCAAACCCCTTTAAAGCCGACTCTGCTGTTTCTCTGTTGACCTCACTCACACCCTCGAGTGGCTTTGCTCATCGGTGAAGCAGAACCCTGAGAACTGACATAAGCGGACACCCCACCTGCCCCAAAGACCTGGTCAGCAGTGCTCCCACAGGCCACAGCTGTCCCTTCACTCCATGGCCCTCTGGTCCACTCCTGCCCCTCCCCCAAGGCCAGACTCTGAGGGGAGCACCTCAATGTCTGCAGGGGTGAACCTGTGGGCTAAGTCCCAACCCCAAGTCCCTCTGCCCTGTGCTCTGCAAGGTCCATCTCTGTGAACAGCTCTGTGTCCAGCAGGAATGCACCACAGTCTGTGTCTCCTGTGAAAATGTCACCTCGAGAGTGTACAAGTGGGGTGTGCACCTCAAGGTGGCACTCCCCAGACCTGCTCCCTGTCTAGTGACAGGTGGCCCTCAGAGTCCCTGGGGACCTGGCCTCTATGTCCATGTGATGACAGAAACTCACATCCCATACCCTCGTCCTGATTCCGGTCAGCTGTCCTGGACCCTGAGGGCCACCCTGCTCCTCAGGGCTGCTCCATGGCATCTCACCACCGTTACTGTCCACCTCTCTGCCTGGCTCTGGGGCTGTGAATTTGAGCTCTGCAGGTGCCCAGACTTAGGACTCTGTGGCAAGCTGGCCTGCCATCCCTCAGGGCCTCCAGGGGACACTGTCATCCCTGACACTTGGAGGGACCCCAGCCAGCCACCACCTTCAAGCTAGGCTCCTCTGAGACAGCCGAGTGGGGTGCACTGTGGGTGTCTCGAGCGAGGCTATGCACGTACTGGGCATGTGACCAGGGGCAGCAGACACCAAGACAAAAGAAACCCACAGTTCAGTAAGATCCGAGGCCAAAACAAATCACGACCGTTAGCAAATGCCACTGTCACAGCCCCGGGCTGGGACGAGGCTGGGAGAGGCAGGAGCCGCAGAGAGAAACAGGCGCCAATAAAATGGCAATAAATGGTGGGCGACAAGAGAACTTGTTTCTGTGTTGTTCCAAAACCTTGTTTAAGTGCTTTTATTGTTTCTGTGTGAGAGAACACAAATGCTTTTCTGAAAATTGCTTTAGAGGAAGCCTCGTCTTCTGTAGGAAATCTTTCTGCTCCCCCATCCCACCTGGGAGGTCCTGGTCCTCACGTGTCCACAGTCCTCCCCCACAGAATGTCCCCTAGGCTCTGCCACCCTTACAACTGTGCACTGTCCCTCCTTCCTGGCCACATAGCAGGCACGAGGTGACACCAGCCAACTGGGCTGTCGGGGTAGTGGGGAGGCAGCTTAGCAGCAACAGAGCCGGACAGGTTGCTGAGTGGATCCTTGTAGGACAAGCATTGTTTTTTAATTGTTGCTTTGGTGGGGGGTGTATGTGTGTGCACACATACATATTTTTAAAGATAGGATTTCAATATGCAGTTCAGGCTGGCCTTGAGCTCACAGTGATCCTCCTGCCTCAGCCTCTGGAGTGCTGGGATTATAGGCACGTACTACTGCACCTGGCTTAGACAAAATTCTTACTAGAAAAAGTGTTCATTCCACCAGAGAATCAGTCAGTCAATAAAAGCATAAAAGCAGAAGACCCATCAACAGAGGATTGTTGTGCAAGGGCTGGGAGGTGTAGCCAGCGTCACCCCTTCAGAGTTTTGTCCTACATTAGAACAGCTGGAAAGCAGAGAGAAGACCCAAAACAAGGGCCTTTAACCTGCTGGGTGAAAGCCTGAGAGCCTGGCCTTCTATCCAGAGGAGGAGCTGTCTGTGGACAGGGAGACTACAGTGCCCCTGGTGACAGGCCCTGCAGACAGGAAGCCTTCGCTGGGAGCACCCAGCCCCTGACCAGGCAGAGGGAAGGGGAAGAGCCTCCTGTTCCCTGTGTCTGCGCCACTCTCCCACCTGCAGTGGCTGGGGGCAGGGGCGGGCAAATGCAGAAGCCCATGTCCTCTCAGGAACCAGTGTCTTCCACATCTGCTCTGGTAATATGGTCTCTACAGGGCACTTTTTAGAAACAGACTGTTATGCACCACAAGGAGAATCATAAACAGTGCCTCATAAATCCCCTGAAGGAGGCCTCTTCACCAGGACCCATCAAGCGTTACTTCTTCCCATTTTACAGATGAGCAAACCAAGTCCCTGGGAGCCTTATGCATCACCCATGTCTTCCAGCTGGGCCCACTGAGCATCTCTGTTCTTTTGTTTGTGATTCTGCCTGCTGATTACAAAGCTCAGAATCCCAAGAGCTCATTCTAAAAGAGGAAGATGAATTACTCCTTAGATTTATATTTTACCTGAAAACTTACTGTTAACTAAAGCTGAGCTGATTTGACAGAATTATTTCATATTTTAAAAGTAACAAGTGAGAATTTCTGGGTGTCCACAGCCAGAGCCATCTGACCTCTCTGGGTTGCAGATCCAGACCATCCTGGGAGGGCTGAACCTGCATGACTCTGAGTTGCATCCACGATACTCTGAACCTGTTCCCTGACTCATGTCACAGAGAAATCTGGTGCAGTTGTGTCTCTTCCAACTTAGCATGAATGTGGTGATGGTCACCTGTGACCCAGCACTCAGGAGGCTGAGGCAGGAGAATCACTGAAAGTTAGAGGCCAGCATAGGCTATACAGTGGGTTCAAGGCAGCCTAAACTACACAGCAAAAAACAACAAAAATAATTTAGCAAGAACAGTACTGCTTCTAGCTGCCAGACTTAGAGAACAAGAATAAGGTTACCTGGGAGGCTGAGGCAGGAGAATTATTTGCAAGTTCAAGACCAGACTGGGCCACAAAATGAGCTCAAGGCCAACCTATAGTGAGACCCTGTCTCAAAAATAAATAAATAAATAAATAAATAAATAAATAAATAAATAAATAAAAGATATCCAATTAAATTCAGATTTTAAACAATGAACAGTAGTTTTTGAAGCATAAGGAGGTGCCACGCACTCCTTGGAGTGTACTTAGGTACAGCACGGCCCAGGCAGATTCGGGTCCTGGTAAAATCTCGCTTCCTGCATGGCCAAGGGACACTCGCTGTGTCTCCTGGCCTTCCCTAATGCTGTCCGAGAGCACTCTGTGTCTTCCCATCATCAGGACCCAACCTCGTGTCCCGTATAACCATAACTGCTCCTGTTCCCACAGGGTGGGTGCAGCTCCAACATGCAGCTCTAAAGAGACGGACGGCACTGCTTGGCCGACTGCACAGGGCGCCCGAAACTCACTGTCTGTCCCGTGTTTTTACTGGGCGAGTGTAGGCACAAAGCCCCTGAGACTGGGCAAACGGAAGCATCAATCCACTGCAGGGTAGGGGGAAATATAAAATCACGCACCCAAGTTCACCACAAATCGTCTTAGGGTTTCACATGGTGACCCAAAAAGTGATGCATACACCTCAATTTCTCATGACTTAAACACTGAAAATGCCATCTGACTATGTAGCCTTTAGATTTTTTTTTTCTTTATTCCTGGCTGTTGTGGATAAATCCAGCCCCCTCCAGCACAGCAGGACAGGAAATACAGTCCCGGGCCCGGTCCAGAAGCCCACGGCCTAGCGTCGCTTCTGCCCTGGTGTGCTGGCCATTTGGGCAGTCACCTAACTTCCCTAGGCTGTCACTCCTCATCAACAGCGCAGTCGGCTTGAGCTCCTGGAACCTCTGTCTCTCTGCTCTGTCCTTTTTATTGTCACATGACTGATTGCCAACACCAGCAGGAGCATTGGTCCAACTCTTTCTCCCAGGCTGGCGGCAGAAACACACCTCTCTTCTTGACAATGGTTGCACCCCGGAACCAGGCACCATTTAGGCCTCTGTACATCATGTTTGAGCAGACATGATCTTTTGTTTTTATTTATTTCTTTTTTTCCACTTTGGGCTTAACTCTCCCCTGTGCTATGAAAAGGAACTAAATGGGCAGCAGGGAATTGTCAATGAGCTGGGAACACTCACACTCCAGGAAATCAAATCATGGTGGAGATCTCTTTCCAACCAGAATATTCTGAGCCCAGCCAATGGCTCATTTATTTCCAGCTACATTCAAAACAAAAGAATTCTGGGTCAACAAAGGGATTCTCCAGGTCCTCAGAGCTGATTGCAAAGGGATTGAAGTGCTGTTTAATGACAGAGTCCAGGCAGGCGGGAGGGAGATAAACAAATCTAAAATGATCCCCAGGAAAGGCTGTGACCTCCTATGGGGCTTGTCCCCCTAATGACAGCCTGAGACAGAAGCACCCCAGGCCCTGCCTAGGGACGTTTGGGTAAATATTTGGGCAGCACTGGTTGCCACTGCCATAGTGACAGAGCTGGGGACCAGAGGAAATGGCCCCTGCCTTCCAGGCCCTGTGACAATCCACCTTCATAAACATCCAGGCAGACGCGAAAGGCTCTGGGTCTTTGCAAACACATCTCCTATTCCAGGGTCACCAGAGTCCCCACTTCTAGAATGGGTGGCAGAAGAGGCAGGAAACAGAGGGCAGGGAGGAGTCTGGAGCCAGTTTCTAAATTGGAGCAGTGGCTTTGAGGCCGAGTAGATAAAAAATAAATTCCAGTGCCCAAAGCTCTTATCTTTGTTTACCATTTCCCCAAACAGTGAGCGAGCTGCACTCTGACTTCTCGGACTCTTGGCTAATGTGTTATCACAAGATACAGCCTGGGAGGAGGGGTGGATGCAGGCGGGCCAGTGGGTAGACTGCTGTCCATCCACTTCCCATGACATTTGCTGGCAAAGTGTCCAGGGTTCGCCGAGGTCACCAGTCTGCCCCTGGAAGAATGGGAGTAGCTATGATACATCAGACCAGCTCGGGGCCAGAAGGCGCTCTGGCATCAGTCACATCACACGCCCGCTGAGAGGGGTCTGCTCACATCCGTTGAAAATCTCCAGTGGGCAGGGGTTCACCCGTATAGGCCTAAACTTTAGCTGCTTGGAAATCCTTTCCAGAGGTGAGCCAGTCTCTCCAGGCTCCACCACCGCCTGCTCCCCCCTCGGTGGTGACATGGAGGTGCACAGCCCTTTCCTGTCACCCGCTGCCCTGAAGATGTATGAACAGGGTCATCCTGCTGGGCTGCTCGCCTTTGAATCCCAGGCTCGCCCCAGGCCCTCCCCCAGCTGACAGCACATGGCTTTCCAGCCCTGTGTCCCTACTCCTATGCGGGAGGTGACCAAGATGTTGCCCAGGGTCCCTTGCTTTCCAGCAGCCCAGCTGTCCTTTCCTGCACACCACCAAAGGGTCAGTACTGGTATCTGTGCTCGTTCTTCTTACCCCCATTCCTGAGGACTTGGCCACCTCTGCATGGCCAAGGTCTTCCCACTTGTAGGTAGAAGTCACTGTCCCCAAGGGAAGAAACCCAGGAACACTTTTCCCTCTTTCACTCCTTGACTCTTTTATCCCAAGCCCCCCCCCGCCCCATGACTCTTCCCTTACAGAAATCACTCTGACACCCAGACTATGCAGGGGATCCCTTGGGAACCCTTGGAAACAATACCCATTGCTGCACTCGGTCCAGACCAAGCACATCTGAGTGTCCCGGGCCCCAGGTCACAATGGAGGCTCCCAGCCCGGGCTGCTGAAAGGGAGCTCACCATGCTTTCTGGGGCTCCTGCAATAACTACGCCTCACGGACCTGTGCCCGGCTTGCTCCCCCAACCATTCCACGTGTCACTGTCAGATCTCAAGACACCACCGCCGTGGCTACATTTCCTCTTCATCAGACCCCTTCAGCGTCTCCACCTTCTAACAGATCTTTGAATGAACAGTGAGATGACATCCCAAATACACACGAAACTCTATACACTCTGGGATTGGATCTTGTCTGTCCTCCACCCCAAAATGCTGCCTGGCACTTTTGCCTGGGCAGGGAGTAAAAATATTTTCTGCAAATTAAATGCAGTCCACTCCTGCCCAGTGTAAGGAAAATTTGTGGAGGTTTAATCATCATTTACTTAGGGGCTCGTTTTTCTTAGCATCAAACACAGTCACCTGTGGATGACCCATGCTAATGCAGACAGCAGAGCCCTAAATATTACAGAGCAGCAGATAATTCAAAGACTTGAATCTATTTGATGCCAAAATGCATTTTTGCTTATGAGAGCTTGCATCTGGTAATTAGGACAATTTTTTAAAACCAGGTAATTAGATGTGTCTTATTTGTTCCTATCCTACACTATAGGAATAAATAACTCAGTTCCCAAAATAATGCGCTGTTTCCTTCTCTTAACCCTTTCTGAACAGAGAGCGTGGTTAGATTTCATAATACAGGAGGGGCAGGGAGAAGAGTGGGTGGGGGGGAGCCCATGGTTAGAGGAAATAGAGGAACTAGAATGCTGATGCACTGATGCACCCCAATTCTGGGCAGCATGGACAATAACTTGTAAACTGCTCAGAATATCTACTGAAGCTAAGCACAGATGGGCAGGAAGATGGAAAGTTCAAAAACGGCCTGGGTCATTTTTGGAGGCCCCGTGTCTTAGTCATTTTATCGTCTCTAGTGTACAACACCCCGCACCATAAATTAAAGGAGAGAAGTTGGGCCGGGGATTTAGCTCAGCGGCTTAAGCACCTGGCTGGCAAGCACAGGTCGTGAGTTCGATCCCCGGTACCAAAAAAAAAAAAAAAAAAGAGGAAAGATTTATGTGGGCTAACAGGTTTTGGAGTTCTCAGTCCATGGCCACCTCCAGGGGATCAATGGCATGGCGAGAAGGCCTGGGCGCAGGAAAGCGGCTCGCCTCATGGTGGCCAGGAAGCAGGGAGTGAAGGGAGGACCTCCTCTCCTCACTGCTTCTAACAGCACACTCTGCTACTGAGCTCACCAGTGGGTGAATTCGCCAATGAGTAGAGGGCCCCATCCACGACGCAGTCGCCTCCTGAAGCCCTGGCTCTGAACCCGAGGCTTGGGGAGATGCATTCTCCACCTAAACCATAACACCCTGTCTCAAAAGGAAAAGAGAAAGCAGGGTGCGATGACACACACCTATAATCCCACACCTATAGCCTCTTGCTGAGACTGAGGCAAGAGGATTTCAAATTGGAACTCAGCCTGAGTAATTTCGCAAGACCTTGTCTCAAAAATAAAAAAGGGCTGGGGAAGTGGCCCAGCGCAAGGGGCTTAGGTTCAATCCCCTGCAGACAAAAAAGGAAGGGAGGGAAGGAGGGAGGGAAGGAAAGACTATCCCTATCAGCTTTCCTAGAAAAGGCCCCACTCTAGGGGCAGTGATTGCCATTTGAAAAGACCACTGAACAGCCCCCCGCTAGGAGCACAGTCACGCGTGAGCACTGCAGCTGAAGCATGGCCACAACCACAGCGCCACACAGCATGGGCGAGACCCACAAGGTGTGGAGCAAAGAGGGCAGACAAGCAGGCTGCCTATGGACAGCCCAGTGACGCAAAGCGCAAGGGACACGGCCAAAGTCATCTCTCTTCCAAATGGGGTTGTCCCAGGAAAGGGCAGTGGGTCCTTGGGATTCTGGGGTGTCCCGTGTCTCTGTCTGGTGGCCGGCACATGGGGGTGCTTACTTTGTGGAAACTCCTGAGCCCCACGCTTCTGCTTGTACCACGGGTTTCTGGGTGCCTGCTCTCATTTCATAAGACACAGAAGAGGCAGAAGAGGCGAGGAAGGAAGAAAGAGAAGGGGCAGAAGCGAAGGAGCTGAGGCCGGGAGTGGGGTACTGAGGGACAGGCTTGGGATCTGCAGACCATGGACAGACCGTTTGACCTCTGAACCTCTGGGGTTCATTTTCACTTGTAAAAGAGACCCAAGAGTTACCCTACCTCCTTCGCAGTGTGGCCGGAGGACCGGCAGGCACGGTGGACACACGGGGTGAAGTCCTGTTACCACTACAGAAGTCTGGAGATGGGAACCGAGAGGGTTAGCAAGATCCGTCAGCTCAGCCGTGTGCGCCAGCGGTGCAGCAGGGGGGTTGCTTTATGCCTTTTCCTCATCTCACCCGCCCAGTCCCTTCACGGCCAGGAGCACCCCGGGTAGTCCCCGTGTTTGTGTGAGGTGGCTTCTGTCTCTCTTCTTTTGCAGTCGATATAAACAGGTACTTTGTACACTCTCCTAATTGTTTTTCCAAAGTATGGATGTGTTTCTAAGTGTAAATCTGCCAGATTCTTTCAACTTGCATGTGGGACTTTCGGAGCATGGCTAGCGAGGTCGATGGGAGACGCGTCCCCCGCCCTCAGTTGGCGCCTCATATCGAGCCTGAAACAGCTCCCTGCACTGCACAGATTTCACGTGGCAGAGCTATGGAATCTCAAAAGCAAACTGTCACAGCTGAGGACCTCAGGGCGCTGGCTGGGGAACAGGCCGGTGAGGAGGCCAGGCCTGCTCCAGGCCTCACGCCAATTGCTCAGGGCTCGCCCTGGACACGGGCTGCAGGGCTGGGCCGGGCTGTTGTTTGGGCAAAGCTAGGATCACTGAGTTTCCAAGGTTTGATATTAAAGTCTGAGGGTCCCTGGATTTTCAGAGTGCATAAATCTTTCTTCTGCATGTGGCTGAATCACTCCCACCTGTCCCCGTCCCCTGCTGCAAGGCTAGCAGGGTACAGGGGGCCCCTAAAGTGCTACTGGACGTTGCTGTGGCTCCCTCTCCGGAGGAGCAATGCTGAAGCCACCCCCAGTTCTATTTTTGCCTTTGGCAAAAATAAGAAAACATTCATTTTCCTGTTGGGTCCCTGATTATCTAGGAAAAATGTTCATGGGAGCAATGACATTTTTATTTTCTTTTTTCTCATCTATACTCAAGATCATATAAGCACATACACCTAGAGTGTGCTATTGTATGTACGTGTGTGTCCAGTGTCTAGAGAAAATGAGGCACAAACTCTAACCACAGAAAAACTTCTCTTTCATTGCTGAAACAAAATACCCAACACCCAAAGTTAAAGGGGGAAAGGTTTATTTGATTCACAGTGTGTGGAGGTTTCAATCCATAACTGACTGGCTCCAGGGAGGGTGAGGTGGCAGAGGAGAAACAGTTCATGGTGGGCAGAAGGTAGCAAAGCAATAAGGAATGACCACAGCTCTTTCTATGCCTTATGTCTCATCCAGGCTACTTAGGGTGGGTAGCACACACAGCCTTAAACCTAGCACCCTTGATCCTAGCACTGCATCATGAACCAAGCCCAGCATCACACCCTCTAGATCCAGCCACCTCTGAAAAAGCCCCACCTGTGACCGTATGAGCCAATAGGGGGCATCTAGACCCAAGCCATAACAGCAGGATTACAACGAGAGGGTGCTATTACTTTCCACTTACAAAGCTTTATCGATAGATTTCCCATAGGGTTCTCTAACCATCAATTTATCTACTGCATTTCCACACTGGTTGACAGATCTCACACTAAATAATACAACATCAGGGGACTGAGGATCCCAAAAATAAAAGTATAAATTGTGCCCATTAAGGATCAAATAGAAATGAAAGTCATCCTGAAAACTAAGAAACTCTAGTTTAGAATGTAAACCAGCAAAGATTCCACTTATTTATTTCCAATTTTCTAAAAGCACACTTATTATTTCATAAAATAAGTCCCATCTGAAATGAATTGGATAGGACTTTAAGACTCACTGTCTTTCTAATATACCCTTGTAGAACCATTTAGATTTTTCCCCCCTGGCACCAGAGATTGAATCCAGGGTCTCTGGATCAAGCTACCCCACCCCACCCCAGGTCTTCTTATTTTTTATTTTGAGACAGGGTCTCACTAAACTGCCCAGACAGACTTTGAATCTCCTGCTTCAGCCTTCCTCAGTGCTGGGATTATAGGCATGTACCCCACACCCAGTTCTTTGTAGCGTGATTTAAAACAGAGGACAGAGCACCTCAGGAGACAGGGACTCCAGCTGCTGACCATGTCCCAAGAGCAGTATCACTGCCTGTCAGGACACCACACCCCCACAGTCTCCTTAACCCTCCCCTGAGAGAGGGGTGGTCACCATCACCAACAGTTGCCCTAGCAACTAGTCCGAGGCTCCAGATGATGGTCTGTCTGTCCTGACTGGACCTGACCTCCCTGGCAGGACCAAGGGTGGTGTCCCAGGCACCAGGACATGGGACACAGGACAGGGAGCGGCCAGGAGCTCTAGTTTTCCTGGCAGGTTACTACAGACACTGCTTCTACTTAAACAGGTGGGGTGGGGATATAGCTCAGTGGCACAGCGCCTGCCTAGCAAGCATGAGGTCCTGAGTTCAATTCCTGGTACCAAAAAAAAGAATAAACAAATATGCAGAGGGAGCCCAGGCCCTTCTGTCCCATAGATAGGACAGCACTCTCTTCTCCTCTCCCTTCCCTTTATCTCTCTCTCTCTCTCTCTCTCTCTCTCTCTCTCTCTCTCTCTCTCTCTCTCTCCCCACAGGACTGGGAATTGAACCCAGGGAGCACTGAACTATATCCCCCACTTTTTATTTATTTCGTTTTTCATTTTTCTTGAGACAGGCTGTCAAGCTGAGGTAGAACTTGTGATTCTCCTGCCTCGGCCTCCCTCACACTGCTAGGATTAAAGCATGCACCACCACAGCCTGAGCAAGCAGGCACCTTCTTCATTAAGCTTTACTTCCTCCTCCCCGTTCACTCAAGATCATTTCTGCCCACCTCTCACTTTTTGCCAGCGTCTCTAGATGCCAAAGAAAATCATGTAGTACACTGACCACCTCTCAGCTTCAGTCCTCCCCCCATGGCCACCTGATGCTCTCAAACAGGAGCCCCAGGTGCCCAGGGAAGGGGCGCCTTCCTGTCCCCAGGGCCAGGCAAATGGGGGTTCAGGTCTCAGTGTCACATGTCTCGCTGGGACAACCTGGCAGAGCCATTTTTAATGCTTCCCACACATCCTCAAGGTCCCTAAGACATTCTACCCACTGTTGCTACTTAAATTTTTATTTAGTATTTTTTTCCTTCTATCATGCAAAGTCCTAACCCACAAATCAGAAGGGTATTGCGGCGACTCCTGAACCCTTCAGAATACCACCCATTTCAACAGGAACCACCTAGGGCCACCTCAGCGCCACTGTGTCCCCATCCTTCCTCCTCTTCCTTTTTTTTTTTTTCTTTTTCTTTTATTCCATACGACATATGTCATCTGTGAATATTTCAGTATATTGCTCTTAGAAATGAGGACTTCTCTGAAACATGACACAGCGCTAATATCCCACTAAAACCAAAACAGGCCCTAATTCCTTAAAAGTAGCAGCGATCCAGTGGGGTTCGAAATTCCCTGGTTGACAGGAATTCGGTTTACACTGGCTGAACCAACATCCACCCACTTTTTGCCACTGGGTTCCCAGGGTGGACGGGGGACCCTCTGGTGGCTTGCGGGTCCCCAGTGTCTGGGATGAGTGTCCTTCCTCTGACCTCCCTTCCTGCCCACATCCTGCCAGGCCGGGGCTCCAGGGCCGGGGCCCCAGTGTGGCACCCCCGCGTCCCTCCCTAAGGCAGTGCCAGCCGGGGCGGACAGGGGAGCAAAGGCCGCCCCGGGAGCTGCCCACGCCCCGCAGGCCCTGGCACTGAGACCTGGCTCCTGGTTCCCGGAGGGCAGCGGCTTCGTGGCGCTTGGTTCCCTGGTGCGGAAATGACTTAGAGGACGCTCTCTGCGGGGCTCTGGCTCGCGGGGTCCCCCGGGCTTCCCGAGAGCGCCAGGCTTCCCGAGGCTGCGGGCCAGAGCCCTCATGTGCCGGGCGCTTGCTGCCCCCTGCTGGCAGCCTCTCTCCGGAGCCCGGCGGCCCCAGGCCCTGCGGCGTCTGCAGGGAACGCGAGCGAGATGGCACTTGAGGACGCAGCTTCAGAAGGAGCCTGGTGCCCCGTGTGGCTCAGGCCAGCCATCGCGTCCCCGAGGATCAGGGCCAGGCGCCTGTGTGACCAAGAAGCAGCACTGCCCAGCGGTGCTGGACCCAAAGCGCCTTTACACCCTGGAACCGCAAGGGCCAACCCGGGAAGGCCGGCAGGCAGCCTGGTTTTGCAACACAGAATCCCCTGAGCCCGCCTTAACTACTTTTCTTTCTTTGACAAATCCTAGCAACTTACAGCCAGTCATACTGAGTTGGGAAACCAACAGCATTTACCCATTAGGGAGGCAGCTGCCAGATTCGGTTTCTTTCACTTTCTGAGATGCAGTTGGGGGTTCTCTATTTTGCACCACAGCAGCCGGGGCTAAGTTCAGGCTCCGAGCCTTTGTACTGAGCCCTGTTTTATTTCTGCAACAGGGTTTCACTAAAGTTGCTAAATTGTCTTTGCCTAGTCTGGGCTTGACTGTATGATTTTCCTGCCTCAGCCTCCCGGCATGTGGTGATCACAGGAGTGTGCCACCACCCCCAGTACTTTGCAGCTACTTTCATGCTTTCACATTCTAGATTAAAACTTTTTTTAAAAAAAAATCAGAATATCATTAACATCAGCCCCAAGGGAGAACTTGCTGGGAGGCACCTGTACCGGGAGCAGCCGGCCCGCAGGAGCCAGCGCTGCAGCGAGTGCTGGAACTCGCTCGGTGTTTTCTACTCATTACTCCACGGGCAGAAGGTGGCCACACACAGCTCCTGTCCCACCCTCCCCTGCCGGAGAAAAGCTTTGTCCTGCTCCCGATCCAAATCCCCAGACCTGTGCCCTTGGCCTCCAAATCACGGTGCCTAGGGCTGGCTGGGCCACTTGCCAAGGCACTAGCAAATGTGGGGCCCTTTATTCAAACAGGCTGACCAGGAGCCTGCTCATCCCACCGCCTAGCTCGCCCACGGTGGATGCGGCCTCTGGGAACCTTTGCCTGGCTGTGCCAGACACTCACACCAGAGGTGGGCAGCAGCGGCATTCTGCCATGTTACCCTGCCCTGCCGGCCTGGGGCAGGGACTGCCGCCACCGTGCCCACTCGAGAGGCTGCTTGCGCACCGCCCTCGGACCCTCTGTGCCTGTGTCCAGGCCCCTGCAGGGCATGGAGGGCATGACAGTCACAGGGCAGGACAGGGAGGAGAAGCGGCCGGGGTGGGGGGCGCCCGAGCTGTGTCCTTTCCTGCTCTCCTCGGAGACACTGAGATGGCCCCGAGCTACATCCCCATCCTTTTTTATTTTTTATTTTGAAAGAGGGTCTTAATAACTTGCTAAATTGTCCAGGTTGAGCTCAAACTTGCATCCTCCTGCCCCAGCCTCCCAGCTGACAGGATTGCCACTGCCCTGGGGAGCTTGCTTGGAGACCACTGTCTTAGACCCCCAGCCCAATGACCATGCGGTGACTCTGAGGTTGACAGCGACCCTGCAGATGGAAGGGGCGCCCTGGGGAGCACAGGGGACAGAAGAATACCATAACCCAGACAGAATTTAGCCTCATAGCCAGTGTTGCTTAATTGAAAACAAAGTGTGGCTACTGGGCAGAGAACTCGTGCCACCTCTGAGGAAGTAGGGCAGCTAGGGAAGGGACTTCCTTGCAGAAGCCACCAGTGAGCTTCCTGTAACCTCACCCAAGGTACTCACATCCTGTTGACAGCTCACCTCAAGTCTGGGGTCCATAACCTCTGCACCCCTAAACCTAACCAGTGTTTGCCAGACTTCCCCAATCTGTGTGAGGGAAAGAACCTTATTCTGCTTTGCATTTTTGGTCACTGTACTTCTCCTGTATTTGCCTCTTCCTACACTTTGACAGATTTTCTAATGACTTGTCTTTGTACCCCCGGCCAGCCTTGAACGTCCAGTGATCCTTTTGCCTCAGCCTCCTGAGTGCTGGGATTACAGGTGTGCACCGCCATACCGGAATTCCTTGCTGATTTAGAAAAGCTCTTTGGTTGCTTACTGCTCATTCATTTTACGTAGTGCAGGCTCTTCTTTTCTTTGCTATTTCACTGCGTGTCTTTTACTATGAGGTACAGCTCACTACCTGTGCGACAGCCCGGCTGAGCTTCAGTGTCCTCATGTAAGCCACGAGAGGATTAAAAGAGATTCTGGATGTTCAGTACTTAACCCCATCTCAGCTCCCACAAACGCAGCCACTACTGTGGCCTTAGAAACAAGCTTTCCTGAGTGACACTCAGAGACCCCCAAGGCCAGGGCTGCACCTGTTCATCTTCAATAGTATAAAGCACCTCAGAGCATGTGGGCTGCTGATCTGACAAAATCTGGAGAGGTACCAATTTGTCTTCTTGTGGTTTCCAAGCAAATGTTTGCTGAAGTTGGACTGGGGTGCTGAAGTTCCTGAAAAAGTGCTGAGAGAGTCAGAGTAATGCAACCTCCATCCTCCGTCCCAACCCCTGCACTAGGTGGCCCCTGACTACCGCAGCCTCCAGGAAGGCCTGCCCTACCTGGACATGGTGATCTCAGAGACCCTAAGGATGTACCCGCCAGCCTTCAGGTAAGCCTGCTGCACCGCCTGCCTGCGTCCTGGGCCCGCATGGCCCCCAGTCTGAGGCCACCTGCATTACCCACATGGTCCTAGAGAGCAGGGTCTGAGGCCGCCTTTGTACCTCCGGGGCACCAGCCCGTGTTCCCGCAGAGTCCCAAAGCATTGCCAGCCTTTCCTTAACACACCCCGCTACCACTGCCCCTGCCCAGTCATTCATTCATTCATTCGGCGCTGTGTGCACCGACTCCTTGCTGATAATCTACTAACACTAGAGCAACCGTCCTGGGGGCGTGTTCTCCCTCGTGTCCACCAGGTCCCACTCAGCCAAGAACATTTGACCCTGCTGTGTCTCACCTGTTTCCTCCCCAGAACTGTTCCGTGTCATACCCCCGGATGCATTTCTGCCACCCACAACCTGTGGCTAGTGTCCAGCTGGCCACACCAACCTGCAAGTCCCCCAAGGGCAGGGATCAAGTCTGTTGCTCTCAAACTCCCCCAAACAAGGGGCACTCTAGGGAGGGCAGCTGAGCCCAGGCGCCTGGCTCTCACACAGTGCACAGTGGCCAGATTCTAGGATCCAGACAAAGAACCACAAAGCTTTAGCAGTGTCTCACAGATTGCACTCCTATGGCTTCACGCACCACACAGACCAGGTGCAGACACTTTTGCCTTTGTTGTGGTTGTGGGTGTTGTTTTTTTGAGACAGAGTCTTGCTATGTAGCCCAGGCTGCCCTCAAACTCATAGCAATCCTCCTGCCTCAGCCTTCCAAGTGCTGAGATTACAGGCATGTGCCTCCACCCGCAGATTCATCCTTGTGCCATTTTTTGAAGAGAAAAATGTGGATGATAGGATAGGGGTCTCGAAATGATTTTTCACATCAAAAACATTACAAAGAATGTGACCGCAGATATTATCCAGGATGTTCTGGAGGGAAGCAAATACAGAAAAACTCCAGGGTGTGCACACAGCCAGCAAGAACTCAGGGGTCTCTCCCCACATCACTGTCCTGACACCAGCAGGAAGATCTGATTCCTGGGGGGCTTCAACCAACCCAGCACCCAACCGTTTTCTTTCCTCTTTCATGTCTTACGTGCAAAGCGGACTGCAGGCAAGTGACGTGCACATTAGAATGAAGTTCCGAGTGAAATATCCAGGTTAGAACAAGGCTGCTGAGAGCAGAGAATCCCTTCCTGGGCCCAAGAAGGCTGACGAACTTCGGCCTCAGCGTGGCTACTCAGTGCCTGTCACAGGGCTAAGCTGAATAATTGGTCCCCAACAGGAGGAAATATACATAAAATCAGGCTAAGGACACGTGACTTCCTGGACCTCGATTCAGTCATGCATTCATCCCATGAGCTAGACGCGGTGGCATACACCCACATTCCCAGCTACCTGGGAGGCTGAGGCAGGAGGATCACAAGTTAGAGCTCAGCCTGAGCAAATCAGACCCTCTCAAAATTAAAAACAAAAGGGTTGGGGTGGTTTGTTGCTCAGTGGTAGAATGTGTGCTTAGCATGTGTGAGGCCCTGGGTTCAGTCCCCAGTAATGAAGAACACAGAGTTCATCCATGAGCCCTCATGTAGGAGACACACTGAGGATCAAATAAAACCAGTGTGGACACAGGTTCAAAGCACACACTGTGGCCAGTTCTCCTCAGGGACCTGTTGTCCACAGCTGGGGTGAGGCCACTGTCTGGGGACCAGGGTGCCCTTGGTCCACTTAGGGACAGAGCAGGAGCTGGAGTGTCGAGATGGACAGGTTCAGCTTCCTTGCTAAAGTCACACACAGTCGGGCTTCCTACAGACGGGGAAAGTCCAGGGGGAGCCACCAAGGCAGTGCAGGCCCGGGCCTGGGCCTGCATGTGACCTCGGGTAAGCCCATATGCCCGCCCTGCTGACCCTGAGGGAGATGCAGGGATGCTGGGGCACTGGGGGACACAGGGCTGATAGGGGTGGACGTGTCACCCTCCGCACAGCTGTCACTGGGCTTTGAGCCAGGAGCAACGCCAAGGCCAGCTGGGGGGGGCGGGTACCCAGGGCGCCAGGGCATTTTTTCTTATGTAAGCCTGTGGCTTCTCTCACCAGGCTGCAGAAGGGACAGAAGCCACAAATGTGCCAGGGAAAGGTTTTGCGCATAAATAGGGAAAGTGAGTCATCCTTTCCTTCCCTCTTTCCCTCCCTCCCTCTTTCTTTCTTTCCTCTCACACAGCCTGTTACCCCTTCTAAGCATTGACACACTTTGCTCCACCTATGAAAGTCCCCCGAAGGACTGGCCCAGGAAGCAGTCCGGCCGCAGGAGACCTGGCTTCAGGAAGGGCAGGGCCTGCTTTCTAGCTGCAGGGGCCCTGCGTGGAGAGCATGCTATCCCGGCAAGATGCGGAGGAGGGTGCAGGGCACGGCCTCGCTGGATTGCACCCACGAGCCCCACCGCAAGCCCTGTTTGCAGCCAGATCTGAGTGGGGACCCAGCCTGGCCCCTGCAGCTCCTGACCACGAGAGAGGCTGAGCAGAGACGAGACCAAGAGGGGCCCAAGGTCCCCTAATCTCGCTTCTGAGCAGGAATGGGTGTCACCATCCTTACTGAAATAATTGGGTTTTCTATAAGATTGTTAAGGAAGCTCAACCCTATCATTTAAAAGCCAACATAAAATTATTTTTAATTTTGTAGTAATTATTTATATTGCTAAAACAAAACACCAATATTTAACAAACCAAAACCAACCCTAAATAATACACAAAGAGACAAAAGAAAAGACCTCCCCAGCCCCCGGCCTTGGCCCCACAGCCTGAAGGAGATGATGGTAGAATCTTAAGTATTCTGGAAATGTAATGTTCACGTGCAATCCTAAGTAGTTTACTTTTTAAAAGTAAAACAAGCCAGGCACAGGGGCACACACCTGTAACCCCAGCACTCTGGAAGGCTGAGCAGGAACACGACCAGATCACGACCAGCCTGGGCAATTCAGTGACTTAGTGAGATCCTGTATCAAAATTTTAGAAGCTAAGGGCTACAGCTTAGTGTGAAACCCTGGGTTCCCTTCCCAGTCCCTGCCCAGCCCCAGGTAAGGCGGTGAGGTGGGCTTCGGTTCCTCTCTGTGGCCTGGGCCTGCCAGGCTGTGAGTGTGGACTTGGGGGGGAGGCCGGGGACCACCACAGTCCCAGAAGTAACGGGAGGGCCTGAGTGGGGACGTCTCTGTGACGGTCAGAAGCTGGGGCTGTTCCTCAGCCCCCACCCTAGCAGGTGTCACCTCCGCCTTAAAATTCCTAACAGACTGTGACCAGAAGCCTCAGGACCTTGTGCTCCATTTCTGTCTCCCAAACTGAGGCTCCAGGCTGTTTCTCGAAGGCTGACTCTGGGTCTGAAGGGTGGCAGCAAATGGAACAGGGACTCAACAGGGGTCAGGCAAGGACACTATAGGGTGTGGATTCAGTCCCCAGAGCCCGGGTGGAAGGGATGGCACTGGGCAGGGTCTCGCCACACCAGGTCAGGGATTGGTGGCAACGGAAAGACCAGGGCCGCAACAGCAGTCGCGATGCTGAGCTTGTGTCTCTGTCCTCGGGAGAGCAGCCGCAGTCCTGATAGGAGGACTGTTTGCCCAGATAAATTAGTTTGCTTGAATTTTCCTGAGCAAACAGTGGAGTGATCTCTTGGATTACTGTCAGCTTCCTGCGTGAGAATTTTCTGGAAGGGGCAGGAAGTGACGCCCGTGGGCCGGGCAGTCTCGGGGCTTGGCTCTGGTCCGAGCAGCGAGAGGAGATCTGAAAGCTGTGTGGGGTCTTCAGGTTGCAGGGACAGAGACTCGGGCCCTGTGTCCGTGAGGGATGGGTGCCATGGCGGGAAGTCGTGAGGCAGAAACCGGAATGCTGCGGAGCCCAAACGGGCCGTCATGGACAGTTTATGAGAGGCCAGGCAGGGGAACTGGAGCAGGCTGGGAAGTGCCCCGCCGGGCGCCGTCTCAGCAGCCCTCCGTGTAGCTTGGCATCATGTGTGAGCACCTCCAACACCACCCACCTGCTCCCGGCCTTAACCCACACATTGGCTGGACGCGGCAGCGCACACCGGTATCCTAGCACTCTGGGAGACTGCAGCAGGAGAATTTCAAGTTTAAGCCCAGCCTGGGCAATATAGCAACTGAGCAAGAGTCTGTCTCAAAATAAAATTTAATTTAAAAAGGTTGGAAGCCAGGCATAGTGGCACATGCTTATAGTCCCAACACTTAGGAGGCTGAGGCAGGAGAATCACCACAAACTCAAGGCTAATCTAGGTAGGCTACACAGTGAGTTCAAAGCAGGCCTGGACCCCATAGTGAGACCTTGTCTCAAAAAAACAAAAACAAAACAAACAAACAAAAAAGGCTATGGATGCAGCTCAGTGCCAATGCCCTAGGATCACTCCCCCAGTGCTGGGGAAAAAAAAGAATTCCCAATACTGATTGTCTTATTTTTCTCATTGCTGGGTCAGAATACCTAAAATCTATAAATTAAAGAAGGAAAGTTTATTTAACTCACAGTTGGTAGAGGGTTCAGTCCATCCTCAGCTGGTTCCAAGGAAGGGCAGCCTCTCGGAGGAGACAGTCCAGGTCAGCGGAAGCAGGAAGCAGTGACCAGCAGCTGCAGCGGCAAGCCTGCCCTTCCTTTTCACCCCGAACAGGCTCCAAACCTTTTGGAGGAGCCACACACACCCAGGGTGGAGCTTCTGTCCACCAGGCCACACCCAGAACCGTGCTAATTACAATCAGTGGGCTCATTTAGTATCACACACCTTTAATCCCAGAACCACAAGCCCCAGATCCAACCTGCTCCCCAAAGCCCCACCGAGGGGCCCGTGAGTCTGGCCACAACTCTGGTCCCGAACTACCTTTCAGCCGGTTTTTGATCTCTGCTTCCTTCTCTGTGTAGCTTTGGGTCCCACTGCACCTGACAGCAACAGGCTTCACCAGCCACGAACGCTGCCCGTCTCTGCAGGCACCACACAACCTTAGGCACGTGGGAGCCCTGAGCGCTCCCCGACAAGTCAGGCGTGGCAGAAACCACTCAGGTCACCATGAGGAGACCGGGCGGGAAAAGAGGATGTGAAAATCTAAATCAAGGAGGTGATAGGAACACTGGAGGGACACAGCCCAGTGAGGAAGCCAGGGGTAAAAGTGCATGAGGAAGAGCTCAGGGGCTCAAGGAGGCCCGGGTGGGGTGGGGGGTCGAGAGGCACATCCGGCCCTGCTGAAGCATCCTGGGTGGAGGTCTGATCGATGGCTGGAAACAGGAAACAGAGGCTGGGACAGGATCAGGTGGGAGTAGAGACCAAGGGTGTGGGTCGCATCCCCAGCGAGGCGAACGTGAGGGGTGTGTGCAGAGGAGCCTGACAGGAGAGAGGGCAGGAAGGAGTCCCAGTGCACAGGAGGAAAACCAAGCAAATAGCATCATTGAAAATCAAGGAAAGCAGCTGGGGGGGGTGGGCGGTGCACAAATGTAATCCCAGCTACTTGGAAGGCTGAGGCAGGAGGACCACAATTCAAAACCAGCCTGGGTAACTCAGTGAGACCCTGTCTCAAAAAATAAGAAGTATTAGGGTCATAGCTCAGAGGCAGAGGGTTTGCCTAGTTTGTGCAAGCCCCTATATTTGTTCCCTGGTATCAAGGAAAGAGACTGTGGAGGGGGGATGGGGACACAAGAGAGATGGAACAAAAGTGAACGGAAGAAAATGGTAACAGCAAGCAAAGCTGAATAAAGGTACATAGGTAATCCTACCTACTGTTCTCAATCTTCAACTTTTCTTCCGTAAGTTCAAAATTATTTCCAAAGGAAAAACCCAAATAGAAACCAAAACCAAATCCAAACCCGAAACATAGAGCTGGTAGCACAGAAGGGCTGAGAGAGACAAGGAGTGACCGCTGGAGAGGCCATCGGATGGTCTCGATCTGGCATGAGGACTGTCCATGGTAACCGAGCGGGCTGGACAGTGACACTGGGGAGAGGAGGTGTAGGGAGACCAAGTGGCGAGGGGCCAAGTGTGAGCGGGAAGATGAGGATCGGCAGGGAGAAGCCCCAACCCCGCCGGAAATCAGCCCTCGGGGGGCTCCTGTGCCCCCCAGTGCTGGCTCATGACGGAGGCCAAAGGGACGCACGAGACGCAGGTGCAGCCAAAGCTCGGAGGGTGGGAGCTTGGCCACTATCTGCGGTGCCCTGGGAAGAGTTCAGCGCGCCTGCCCCCAGCCTCCTCCCGCGCCCTGCCTTGGGCCCACGGTCACCGGTGGCTCCTACCCACCCACACGCCGGCCACTGTCCTGGTCCTGGTAGGTTCACACGGGAGGCGGCGCGAGACTGCGAGGTGCTGGGCCAGCACATCCCCGCCGGCGCCGTGCTGGAGGTTGCTGTGGGCGCCCTGCACCACGACCCTGCGTTCTGGCCGTGTCCTGAGACCTTTGACCCTGAAAGGTGAGCACTGACTGCTCAGTGGGGGCCCAAGGGCATGAGCCGTGGGACAGACCTGGCCGTGGAGGGCCAGCTAGGAGCACAGGCACCCCAGTAGTCAGAGGTCAGGGCAACCCAGACTGACACCTCCGGGGCATCACTTCCAAAGGGAGAAACTGTACAGTTTATAACCCCCCAGACTGAACCCTGAGACTTGCAGCAGCCACACACAGAAGAAACGATTCACTCCCAAACACAGGATGCTGGATTGTATTTTGAGTGTGCCCTGGAAAGTAACAAATGGGCATTTTAATAGTGTCAGAAAAGCGAAACTTGCCCACAAGCCCAAGTTTCTGAGACCCTTCAGACCTGGACCCTCCTCTGGCGTGGATCTGGTCCACTAATTCACTTCTAGCCTCTGTGATCTGTCTCCTGCTCTGCTTGTGGTCAGGGCTGACCAGGGTCATCTTCTTTGCACTCTGCCAGGGAGGGCTGTCCAGGCAGCCACTTCGTCCCCACCCTTAATGGCTGCTCCTGAACCAGCGCAAGTCACTAGATTCTTGTGGTCAGCAGGGCTCAGATAAATACACTTCCAGCAGCTCCTGGAAATAAGCAAAGACCAAGGGAGAGGAGAGCTGCTGCAGGGAGACCAGCACCACGAGGAAGTCCAGGGGTGCTAAGAACTTGTCACTTACTGCACTGTCATGGAACACACGTGGCAAGTACTGCTATTCGGTAGCAGAGTCAGCGAGGCCGAGGGAGAGCTCTGCATTCAAGCTTCCCCTTTGGCCGCGGGCTGGGCTGGGCCTGACCACTGAAGCCAAGGGGTGACGCCGACTGGGGTGCTATGGCCGCAGGCCACGCCCGGGCTGTGCTTGACAAACCCAGGGGTTTGGGCTACCACTTGGATTCCACTGAGGCTCAGATTTTGGGCTCCATAAGGGCACTGAAGTCCTAAGGAGAGGCAGAATGGCGCTGCTGATGTCCAGGGGATGCTGTGGATTGGGTGGGGGCCCTAAGGCAGTGCAGCACAGGAGACAGAGTGGGACCTCAGGCAGGGATGAGCAGCATCAGCGGCCAGAGACTTGGGGGCCATCCTGCAGGAAAGGGGGTTCTGTTGCTGTAGCAGGGTACACTCCCTGCTGGGACCAACAGGATTTCAGACGGAAGGGGGGCTCGGTCAGAAGAGGGGAACCTTAGGTGGGAGGCAGGGGGTGTTCCAGGGCAACACTGACCTTCCTGCGGACCCCCAGGTTCACGGCAGAGGCGCGGCGGCAGCAGCGGCCCTTCACCTACCTGCCCTTTGGTGCAGGGCCCCGGAGCTGCCTGGGGGTGCGGCTGGGGCTGCTGGAGGTCAAGCTGATGCTGCTCCAGATCCTGAGCCGATTCCGCTTCAATGCCTGCTCCCAGACTCAGGTGAGGGCTGTGGCTCTGGGGCGGGAGCCACCCCAACTGCTGGGTCTCAGGCTCTGCGTGGGGTCCAGGACCCAGACCATTCCTTAACCTCCTGGGCCCTTGGTTTCATGACGTGTGAATTGGGACCATGCAAGTAATGCCAATAATGCCCTCTCTGCCTACTGTCATGAGAGGCTGGCCCTGGAGTGGACTCACATCTTCTGCAACATGTGCTGCTTGGCAGGGTTGGCATGCGTGGCTGTCTTCCGGAAGCTGGGGACACCCTCTGGTTCCTCCTGGTTCTGGCTGGTTCTAGAGGGGCTCCAGCTCCTTGGGGGGACTCCCAGCTGCCACAACTTTGCCTTCCCCATTCTGTGGTCCCTGTCACATGCTGTGCCACACCTTATTCCTGAGGTGCCAGAGAGGTGCAGACTCCCCCTTACCCAGACACCCAGGCCCTCCTGAGCCGATCCCTTCACACCACAGGCTTTGCCCTAAGCTGGTTCTGCTATTCCCATCTTCAGATGATCTGGAGCTCAGAGGGGAAGTCACGTGCCTGAGATCACACGGTCAGACTGCAGGCCAGGGACACGCAGGGACAACTCCGCTGTCCTCCAGATGCAGCCTGATACCAGACCCGGTGCTCATGCACAAATGCTGAAAGAATGCATGGCAGATGCTCATGCATTCATTCAACACACACCAAGGGACAGACAGACAAGGAGCTAGAGTGAAAAAGCTTGGGCTCAAACCCAGCCCTGTCATGCCCAGAAACTGCTGCCTGCATGGCTTGGCCATCCCTCCCTGCAGGCCCGGCGGGGCCACGTGCTTCTGCCTCTAGAGCCCTGGCACAGCCGTGTGCCTGCAGGGGAGGTGTGCAGGGCAAAAAGGGACCCAGGGGCACAAACTGATGGTTCTAGATTCAGAAACTGGCAGTGCCTGTGACAACCAGAGGCTGCTGGTCCTGAGGAGCATGGACTTGGAACCAGAAGGAGAGCTGTCCATAAGGGGTGACAGGCAGAGCCAAGTAAGGAGGGGACAGAGCAAGAGAGAGGGACAGGGAAGGGCAGGGGCAAGTATCTCCTCTGGTGGTGTGAGACCCAAACATCCAGAACATGAGCCCTGAGAGCCAGTGGCCCCCACAACTGCTGAACTCAAGATGGCACGAGCCCATGAATTACCCATTCCAACTGGGTTCCCTCTCATGCTTGAAAGCCACTCCTTCCACTTCCTGCCCCTCCCCAGTCCCATCTTCTAAGGGGTCCCACCCACATGGCTTCATCCATCCCTGCCCCCAGCCGGGATACCTCTTCCAGGAAGCCCTCCCTGATTTCTCCACCCCCACTTACCTCTCCTTTGCCTTGCATTCATCTAGAACCGTGCTGTGCCTTTAGCCCCTGTCGCTCTTTACATTTAATTATAACCAAATCCAGTCAAAACCTCAGGCCCTCCTTTGCCCAGCCATATTCTCAGTGCTCCCTGCCCAGACACGGGCCATCTGACTTCTTGGCATACACCTCGCCATCTCTCTGATTTAAGCCGCCAGAACTCGGGAAATGTCCACCGAGGCCCCGATCCTCTAACCTGGCTGGCTCCTCACACAAGCCACCACGTTGCCATCTGACACACACTCTTGAAGATCCTCTGGCTTGTCTTCCATGGCCTCTGCCTTTGAGGTTGGCTAGGGGAGGCCAGACCAGACTGTCAGCGAGCAGGCTGTGGCCCAGGGTCACTCTCCCCAAAGAGAGGGCAGCACGAATCCAGGGACTGTGGGTGGCAGGGGCAGAGAACTTCGCTCTCTGCACTGCAGCTGTGTAGCCTCCCTGAGCCTCTGGTCTTCAGGTGCAAAGTGAGACCTGCCATGTCTTACCCAGCCAGACACACCAACGCAGCCGACACGTCTTCGCCTGTGGTCCACGACTCGCCTGGGAAAAGGGCCTTTCTTAGCCATAGTCAGCTGGTGTCCCCATGCCTTTCCCCGAGGTGGCTCTGCTGGTTCTCAAGGAGCTGTGTCCACTCGGGTCTCCTCTGCCCACTCCTTGCCCAGCTTTCATCAGCCCACAGATTTCCACAACCCTGCCTCAGGAATTCAAGGCTCCAAGGAATTCTTCGCGTGGTTATGGCTGATTCTGTTCTGATCTCCTCTACTTCAGGTGCCTCTGCAGCTAGAATCCACGTCTGCTTTAGGGCCCAAAGATGGCGTCTACATCAAGCTTGTAGGGCGCTGATGCAGGAGGAGCTGGGGAAAGAGGGAGCAGCCGATGGCCGTGCAGCGTCAGTCAGTGTTCCGAGGGCACCTGGGATGCAAAGAAAACCCTCATCTTGTGATGCAAGTGACAGAGGGTGCCAGCAGGCAAGCAGAAAAGAGCTGCTTGATGTGACCTCTAAATGCTTAATAAACATGTGTCACACTCAGTTTTGATGATGCCAGTGACATTGCTATTGATCTAAGTTAGATTGTGAATAAATAGGCAAAATGACCAAGAACATGATTCTTAAAGGAAGTCCTGGCCTCCGAGCAGAAGGATTCTACAGTGTACAGGACACTCAGGTGACCGTCCCAAGGGACAGCATGGGGCTCTCAGAGCACGGTGCTCACCAGCCAGCCTGAAGATAGCTGTAGGCTTTACACCCTGGTCCTCCCAGCTGGGGCTCTATGACCATCCAGTGAGTTTCATGCGCACTTCCTTCTAAAGAAAGGTCTCTTAATTTTGATCAAGAAATCCGAATATGCAGTTGAAGGTTTGTAAAAGAGATGACCATGTTACTAGGGGGTCACGTTCACCAAAGTGCTTGTCATTTGGATTCCAGAATTTCCCCCAAGAGCCCCAGGCCTGGCTGCTGGTCTTTTCACCTCTGTGTGCTTCAGTTTCCTCACCTGTAAAACAGGGAAGCTGACCAAACAAAAAGATCCCGTCACTGGGCCGGGGATTTAGCTTAGCAGCGTAAGTGCCTGCTTGGCAAGCACAAGAGGTTGTGAGTTCAATCCCCGGTACCAAAAGAAAAAAGAAAAAAAAAGATCGTGCTGCTTCTATGTGACATCGGAGCAGCCAGGGTTGAGTGCCCTGTAGATGACAATCTTAGCAGGATCCACTGGCCCTTCACCTGGCATCCAGATTTCTCCAGGTGACACCTTCAGGTGAGTCAGGAGAGCGGCAGACTTCCCCATGTACTGCTACCCATGCTGCTCTGCATGGTCATTCTCCAGTCCCCAAGGCTCAGGCACCCACCCTCCCTGATCTCCCCAGAGGGCCCCGACCACACCCACACTGTCCCAGCCCTGTGAGCCACAACATCCCAGGCTGCAGCCCCGGCAGCTGTCACAGCCCTCCGCACAGCCTCGCTTCCTCCAACAGTAACCGCTCCATACCCGACTTCCTCTCCTATGCCCTGCCTGGGCCCCAGTTCCTGACCACCCACACAGGCCCTGCCAACACCCAGCTCGCCCCAGGATCACGGCCACCAACCAGTCCTCAGGTGGCCGCTCCACCCCCAGGCCCTCATTTCCACCTGGTAACCACCATCTTCACACATAGCCAAAGTGCTGGTGTCGCTGGGTCCCCAGCCCTCTGCTGCTCCTCACTTTGCTTAAATCCAGATGTGGGGCAGGGACATACCCAAAACCACACTGGCTGGATCAGCCATAGAGCCTGCCGGTGTCTGCCTGGGTCCTCGCTCCGGTCACGCCATGCACACACCCTGCCGTGGGTCCTACCACATCTGCACAGACGTCCTGAGAGCCCCAGCCCTCCTGGCTCCTTCCAGTCACGGGGCCCACCCGCTCCCATTCCTGCTGACCTGTGGACCCTGCCCTTCTGCCAATCCAAGTCGTTGCTAACTTGCTTTCTCAAAGGTCCCCACATCAGTGGTCTCAGCAGCCTTCACAGCTCCTCCCTCTGGGCATCCCTCCACCCACATTGCCAAAGAAGTCCTGCTGCTCCTTGCTACCCACCCCACCCCACCCCCGGCTCCCAGCAGCCAGTTGGGTAAGGGGCACAGTCCACCTGCATTCAGGACTTTCCCAGGCAAGCATCCCACGCACGTGCGCGCGCACACACACATACACACAAGTGCAAGCGCGCGCGCGCGCACACACACACACACACGTGCATGCAGCAGGCCAAAGATCATTAAAAAAAAAATCAGTGAATGGACCCGGAAGGTTTGGCAAGCCGTGCGGGAACGTGGAGCAGGCTGAAAACCAGGCCACCTTCTGCAGCTGTGCAGCTGGCCCTGCTGGCGTTCTGCTAGCCTGGCTCTGCCCTGCCTAGGAAAGCTTTCCAGTCACTCTGAAGATGGGAAGATGAGGCATCCTTGGATCTGAACACACAGGGCACAACTGACACACAAGCACCAAGTGACTGCATCTTCCTAGGCGTGAGCTCCTCTAACTGGCCCTGAGCCAGCCAGCGCCCAGGAGGGATGTGCCGGACTGTCCACGAGCGTTGTTCAAGAGTGAACCTCGGCTCTGTGGGCTAAAACTGTGAGTTAGGGGAAAGAGAAAGAATGCAAATGTGTCAGCTGCAAACTTGAGCAGAAAGTACAACCATGTAATGTGTTTGTTAGGGCTCCTACTAGGGTCTTAAAAGGGAGTCCACAAAGTCATATGTGGTGGTGCACACTCGGGGCTGAGCAGGAGGATCACAAGTTCAAGACCAGCCGGAACTGCACATAGACTCTGCCCCCCACAAAAAAGAGGGGGACTCACAAGCAAGGGCCCAGCCTGCAGCTTTGTGATAAATCCCCACAAAACACTGCAATGTTCACCGCATCATCTGCTTCCCCTCCCGCTCTGAATGTTTCTACTCCAGTGTCTCAGCTGAGCCCTTCCTGCTGAGGCGGTGGTACCGGAACCGCGAGGAGGTGAGTGTGGGGCTTCTGTGAACAGGATCGGTGCTGACGGGGCCCTTCTGCCACCCAAGGCTGCAGTGAAAAGGGCTGCCAGTGAGGATGGTGCCCTCGCCAGACACCCAGTCTGCAGACACCTTGACCCTGTAAGCTGCAAACTTGGAGCAGCGATCACCTGTTTCCAAGCCACTCTGCAGCTGTTTACAGCAGCCCCCGAGCAGGCAATCACCACCCCCTGAGCAGGGCCCAGTCCCAGCAGTGCTAGGGCCATAGTCGCTGAAGAACCACAGTCACGCCTACTCTGGATAAATACTTTTATTTCGTACTCTCATGTGACATTCACAGCACAGGAACCCAGCCTCACTGGGACATGGGAGGTGTCCAGCAGCCTCAGGGATGCGAGTCTGGGCTCCTAAGGGACTCATTCACATCTCCTGTCAGGGCAGTCCTGCTGGCCCCCAGCACTAGGGAAAACTGGCAGGGACTCAATGACACCACACGGCTGCCACCTGCTCTGACATGACACAGGTCAGTCAATGCCAGGACCCAAAGCAGCCACAGAACCAGACTCTCCTCCCCACACGCCACTGTGCCATGCTGACAAAGGGCATGAGACCCTGAACACAGAGTCGCTGCAGACACAGAAACTCCTAACCATTAAAACAAATCCATAAAACAGTGTCATGAAACTCCGCCAGGTGCAACGAGCAGCAAAGTAAGGAAGTGGGAAGTGCAGCATTAATGGGTTATTAAAAAGCAAGCCAGGCTCACCCACAATCACCCAGCGAGTCTACAGGGGAGCCCCAAAGTCACCCAAAAGTAGAAACCGTTACTGACGAAGGAGTAAGAACAGAGCCTCACTGAGAAGCCAACATTAAACAACAGTTCATGAAAAGTTTTCTTTAAAAACAATCCCGCACAGCTTCCCTGCCTCTTGGCTGCACTCACTGCCAGCCGCCAAAGAGGGAGCCCAGCGCCGCCAAGACCATGGAGCCCCCAGTGGGGGTGGGGGTGGAGGTGGCGGTGGCAGCTGCAGGTGGCAGCTTAGAGGAGGTCGAGTACTGAATGAGGTACTCGGGGTAGACCTGGTGCTTCTCGAAGACCACAAAGATACCCGGGTCAGACACACTGTTCACACAGCTGTCGTAGAAGGCATTGCTCTGCCCTTCCTTGGCAGGGGGACGGACCAAAGAGGGGTTGCCCCTGACAAAGTCGCCCACCAGCACCCGGGCCAGGAACATCATCTGGACGTGGGTGTCAGACTTGCAGTAGTGGTGGGAATACGCAGCGTCTCGGGCGAAGTAGCTCCCTGAAACGACACACACAGGCTCTGCTAGGGGGACAGGCCTCTCCTAGCAGCCACGCGGGACAGGCAGTCACTGCTGGACAGGGGCCTGGCAGCAGGTGGACAGCAGCCTCTGCTCTTTGTCACTCTGCCTCTCCACGGGGGAGTGTCAGTACTGCCACGACCCCTCCTGGCAGCAGCAGACAAGTCCCCATCTCAGAGGAAGCCCATTAGCACTGATGCCACCGGAAACCTGAACTTCTTAAACCCAGTTTCCTCAGCTGTGACACGGGACTGCTTGGCCAACCTCGCTGAGCATGCAGGGTGCACCAGAGTCCACCCTCGGCCACTATGTGGGCACCAGTAACCCAACATGCAGGACTCCAAAGCTTCTCACAAGGGGACCAGGGCTGCAGCTGCCACTGCATGCCAGCCGTCCAACCCAGCTTTCCCACCTGACTCCACAACTGTCACTCATCAGGCAGAAACCGCCTGATGGACCATCACCCAGGATGCAGGCAGCAGGTTATGGTGTTTCTACCTGTAGTGGCCCCACTGGCTAGGGGAAGTGTGACAGGAGGGACATCATGTATCTACCCCCTGGCAGAGCCTCACAAAAATACAGGAAAACATCAGACCAGCATGGTACATTATACTGACAACCACAGATAAAATGCACAGTCACTTTACGTGATTATTTTTGTAGCTCTCCTATGAGTTTGAAATTATTTACAAATAAAAAAAGTAACAAAGAGGAAGACAGATGATTCAGAGAACACCTAGAATGTCTTCTATGTGAGTGTACGTAAGATGTCCAGGTCTCTGTTCTAAGGACACCATGGAGGTGTGGTCTGGGACTGCAGCAGATCTAGGAAAGTGGCCTCTCTCCTCTCCCAGCTCCACCCTGCCCCCCAAGACCTCCACCCCGGAGCTGCTGTGCCTCAGGCTGGTCTCCTGGCTACAAGGTCCTGCTGAGGGCACCCATCAAAGGGTGAGTGCTCCCAAGGGCCAGCACAGCAGGGCCAGGGGCAGCGTCACCTTACCCTTCCCATAGGAGGTGCCATGAAGACCACAGATGCGCCAGTCAAAGTTCTGCTGGCAGATGGCATCCACAAAGCTGGTGGCGGTGCCATGGAACAGCTGCCGCTCGTCCACCTCCTTCCCCTCGTTTTGCTTCTGCATCTGCCCCTTTTGCCTAGAATCGCAGGACACACGTTGAAGACAGAGGGTGCTGGCCACCGATCCAGGAGGAGAGGGGGGGAGAGAGCAGACACACAGCTCCTGGTGGACAGTGCTGCATCACTGGTTTTCTGGGGGCCCAGGACAAGCAGACGAGCAGCTGGCGGGGTAAGAGGACAGAGCGGCCCACTGCCCACAGCCAGCCCCAACGCACCACTGGTAGACTTCCCACAAGGCCAGGTTCTGAACTCGCTCTATCTTCTGAACAGAGCAGTAAGGCAGTGTACGACTGAAGAGGTTCCAGACTTTCTGATACTCTTCTGAGGAAGTATTAAGGGTGATTTTCTACAAAGGAAAAATGTCTTTAGTACGCTACCATCCACGTGCAGACTATGGAAGATCCTTTCCTTTTCCTGCGGTAACTGGACACTGCCAGGACTTGGAAGCAAGAAAGCCGCTGGGTGATGCCCACACTCCCTCCCCAAGTGTGGTCGCTCCTGGCTGGGGATAGTTGTACATTACAGGCATTTCCCACTTGTTCACTGGGAAGCCAGCCCACAGGACAGGCATGTGACACCCAACGTGGCACTCCTGGGTGTCTCGGGGTGACCCTGCCCTGCTTTTGAATCCTTAGGAATGTATAAAAGGGCGGACCGCTTAGCCTACAAGAGCTGGTGTGACCCCCAGCCCTTTGCACACACTGGCACTGCAGGATTTGACATGCTCAGCATGAGCTGGACAGGCCCCTCCAGGACAGGGCCCATGGTGCACAGAGGCTGCTAGAAGGGCAGGGGAAGGACAGCAGTCTGTGCTTCCATTGGACAGCCAGCCACACCCACACCACTCACTCCTCAGCCCTCCTGTCTTACCAGGGCTGCGCTTTCCTCTGCCACATGTCCCTCATCACAGCCTCCACCAATTTATTTTCCTTCTCTTGTGTAGTAAAACTGATTTTTATTGGCTAAGCCACAGTTCGGCTTCCTTCTTCCATGCCACACCCTCCCCTCAAGCCACGGCCATCTCCTAGTAGCAGGCAGTCACACGGCCTTAAGTTCCTTCCCATAGGCAGAGCTCACTCAGCCCCCGCCAGCTGCCACCCATCCCTACAGACCACTCTTTTCCAGCCCCAGCAGAGCAGCTTACCTTAAAGCCTGGGTCGGGCAGGGCGGAGGGATCCCAATAGTCTGGGATGCTCTTTGGACCTTGCAACTTGACACTGCTACAAAATATAAGCAGAACCACTAAGACACTTTATGCTAGATGTGAGCAAACCTACCACAGTCGGCTCCCACTGAGCAACATCACCAGGCCTGAATGTCAGCACACAGAATGTTAAAAGGCAGGGGAAACACACAAACACAGCATTTGCAACACAAGAACACTGTCTGGGTGCGGAGGGGTTGACACAGAGTCTCCTTTTATAGTGCAGCCTGGCCTTGAACTCACTGTGTAGCTCAGCTGGCCTCAAACTCACAGGTATCCTCCTGCCTCAGCCTCCAGAGTGCTAGAGTACAGGTATGAATGACGCTGGCCATCATCAGGATGAACCATCCTGGACAGCATGAACACTTTTATCTACATGGCCAAACACAGAGCAATCAATCCTGGGGATGCCTTCTTACCTTGTCCCAGCTAACCCAGAAGGGACAGAGCCCATGAGGAAAGTAGCACACATGTGACACAGGCTTGAACATGAAGATTTTTTTTTTTAATAAGTCATGTAACCTGATGTATAAAAATTGAGGGGCTACTGGGGATTGAACTCAGGGACACTCGACTACCAAGCTACATCCCAGCCAGTCCTTATTAAGACTAGCTCTTGCTAAGTTGCCCAGGCAAGGCTCAAACTTGGAACCCTCCTGCCTCACCATTCTGAGTGGCTGGGATTTTTAAAAGTGTGCGCCACCACATCCAGCTTATAAAAACCTGCTTTAGAAAACATAAAATGGACACCAAAATCCACTTGGCAGCAGAAATCTGACTTGAACTGAGGTCTGTAGCTCTGTCAACCTTCTTAAAGTGATAGCAAGTATTCCTTACTGCAGAAATATTAATGTGCCAAGATACAGGGTGCCACAAAACACAGGCAACACGTAAACCTTCTGAAAATGAGAATAACAGATACAGGCCCCGTGGACTTCAGAAACAGCACCGTGAGACTGTTGATCAGCGAGCCCGCTCCCTTCTGGATGCTCTGTGCCCCCACTCCAGAGCTAAGGGCTGCTTCTGCAGGCACAGACACAGCGCCAGGCACAGTCACCTCAGCGCGGTCTCAAAGCAAGCAGCAGCCAGAAGCAGATCCACCCCGACTTAGGGTGACAAGATCACTACACTGTAAAACAACATTCTTCTTATGCTTAAAGAAATGAAAAGGGAACTCTGAAAGCTATGCAAGGAAACCATAAAAAGACTGTAAAATCTAGACAGGACTTTTAGAAATGAGAAGTGAAATCCTTGATGACAAAAGCTCAAGGCCTTGCTAAATAGATCAGACCATCTGAAGACACTGACACTTTGAAAACAACAGGAACTCTTATGAAAATAAGAAAACTATGCCCCACACCCAAGATTGGGAACCAGCAAAGCAGAGGCAGACTTAGGAAGAAAGACTTAGGTGAGCTTAAACACAGCACACATCAGGATCTATGTTTGGGTTTTAGAGAAAGCGTAGAATGCATATGTACCAGATCACCGTTGGCACAAGAGGAGGAGGAGCGCAGACTTGGGTGTGCCCTGCACACTTCCTCATTCTGGCTGAGAGAAACAGGCGAAAGCAGAAACTCACCACAGTGGGGAGAGGAGCTCACACGGATGCAGACCACCAGGTGTTCTTTATTGTACAATCTTAAACATGTGAATGTTTTATGTAGTCAAAAATAAATTTTAATTAAAAAGAAAAAGGCAGGCACACTCCTCAGGAAGTCACTTCATTGGATCTAAGTTGCAAAACATCTCCCATGGAACCAAAACGAGCCTGGCTTTTCAGGCTACCTGGTGAAGGCACCGAACAGCCACGTTAGCTGCAGTCCCAGCTTCGGCTGTGGCAAAGCCAGCCTGACAGGAGCATCACCGTCCTCTGCGCCGCATAGGCTGGCTCCTCTAGCGAGGGGCTGAGGGGCTGCACGGTTGAAGACTGACCCCTCCCAATCTGCCCCAACCAGTCACGCTGCCCAATCCGAAAACAACACTCTTGCTTCGTGGTGGGGCTGGAGCTGTGCAGAGCCCGACACACCAGGCCAGGACCCCGAGAGCCCCCAGCAGCCATCCCGCAAACGCACCCAGGATGAAGCTGGCCTAACAGCGACTCTGACAGAGGGTGGGGCATCCCACGGTACTCACTCCAGATTGAAACCTGGGTTAATCTACGTGATTTCGTCACTATTTCGGTAATTAAGAAATGTCAGGTCTGTAAGCCAATTGCACTTGAAGACACTGATGGGCTGGCTTCAGTCTGGCCAGGCTCACACATCAGCCAGTAGTTACACGTGTGGGGTTATGCCTCGCTCTGGCTCAAAGGCTCTCCCCACTAGGAGGTTTCATGAGAGCAGAGTGCAGGAGCACTTGGTGACACAGGGCTCTAAGTGCTTCCATGCTGTTGCTGCCACAGGGCGCACTAGTAACACACTCCAAGCAATCGCTCCACACCACCTACCAGGTCTGCTTCATCTTCACATCCTGAGGAGACACATATTTGGGTCTGCGGCAAACCTTTCTGACAGTGCCATAGACCAGGTTTTTCTGAACGAAGGCTGAAAGAAACATAACTGATGAAGAAACAGACATATCTTGACACACACATGCACATGGCAATGTTTTATAAACACAAATTAAATGGGCTGGAAAGTTAACCCAAATGTGCAAAGTCCATAATCAGTCTTAAAAATAAGGCAGCCGTACACATTTCAAATATTCATAAAGAAAACAGGTGTCCTCAGGAGGCTTGGTTTAATGAATAGAGGAATGATTAGTAATTGACATATCAATTATACACAAGTGCTTTTAAATTGTTCCTTCTAATCTTGTTTAAGTTATTATTTTGTTTCGCAATTTTTCCCAGCTTGGAAATAATTTGGCCCAGCCTGAGACCAAATTACCATGTCTGGAGTTTGTGGTGCTTGGGGTTGACACAATAAATTTACTCTTACGATTTTCTTAGTTGAAGTAAATTGACTCTATCTGTAGCAGTATTTATCACCCTTTAACCCACATCATCGTTCATGAACACAACTCTGGCTGCCTCACCTCCAAGAAAGTCATGTTTACTCTGGGGGGCAGGGAGGGTGGGACAGCCCCTCAAGTCAACAAGTGACAGGTACCTAGCAATGAAGCCACATGGTTCTACCCATGTGGAAATCCTGGCAGTCCTAATTTCCTCTTAAGAGGAAAAAATTATTTTAATTTTAAGAACACTTTATGGTAAAAAGTATAAAGGTCTGGGATTTACCTTACAACCCTGGAGCATGTGTATAATAACCTGAGTGTGGGCCTCTGACACTAAAGCCACCCACACCCCCATGCACTGGCTCCATGACCCATCTGCTCCCCCTGACCAGCCTTCCACTTGAGGCTGCTCATCAGCACACTTTGATGGGTTTTACTTGAGACAGGATCTCACTATGCAGCCCAGGCTGGCCTCCAACTTAGAGCAATCTTCCTGCCTCAGCCTCCCGAGTGCTGGAGTCACAGACTGGCTAATGCATCCTCTACCCTTCACAGGCAGTGTGGCCTCCACTCAAGTTTGCCCCTGCAGAGGACACACTGGACTATGTCTCAAAATAGGCCCTCGAAGTAGGGGATTCTGCCTGTCTGAGTCAGCAAATAGGGTGCCAGCATTTTGCCTCTGGGAGGATGGCTTTTGTCTTGAGGGAACCTTTGATGACAAAAATCCCTGAGGAGTGAGCCAAGTGTCTCAAACCTACAGACAAGGCACTTGGGCTTCTGCTCCTAATAAACATGTGTCCTAAGTGTGCGTGGGAGAGTTCAGTCTGAGAGTTGCTTTTGTTACATGTAGCTATGAAATTGTGAGGGCAAAAACCAACTACCTCAGACTTCTTTTGTGGATACCAGCACCAACCAAAATGAAAAGAAAAGCGCCCTCTCCGACGGGCTGGGGCTGGCTGCAGTGAACATGTGTTTTCTAACTGCCTGTGTATGCTCAACCCGTCCCTTGTCCTGAAGTCTATTCCATCCCCAGGGATGAGCTGAGGTTGAGAATGACACTGGTTACATCTGACATTTCTGTTTATGTTTTGATACGTTCTAGATATCTTAAGGAAGTATCTCTAACTGGTCAGAAGTCAAGTGAGCAACAGGGGTGTGGGTCTGGGCTTCAGAGCGGTCCTGACTGGTACCATCTTCTATGGCTGTGCCCTTTGGTACACTCGTGTCTATCAGCTGTGTCACCTACACTGGTGTCCTCCCGCACTGCCACACACTCTGAGAGCAGAAGGAACTCCAGGGTGCGCAGCCAGGGCAGGGAGCCTCCCCTGTACAAAACCACCCGCTACAAACCAAACCAACAAGCCAGGGCAGCAAGCAGGCAAAGCAGTGTCAGCATGGTTCACTGCAGACACTTGGCTGCCGTCTGACAGAAGTAAGGCTCAGAAACAGCAAGAGCAGCACACGTGCCGTGGGCAGGGCCGGCCCACTCCCTTACACAGCGCTGGGCACTCAAGGCTCGGAGTCTGAAAGGGAAACGCAGGCAAAACTGAGCTCGACAGAGCTGGTCTGATACCTTTGGAGAAATGGTTTAACAGCACCCCCAGCAGAACAAAAACAAAAAACCTCACAGTTCCGCTGCTGAAGAACTGGCTGATGGGTGTTCGGCCTCCTGTCAATAAAGGCAGCTGGGACAAACCATCTGAGCTCCCACTCAGGTCACTGCCAAGGTCAATGGTGCCCACAGAAAAATGGTGGCAACACTGCCACACCCACAAGTGATGAGCCAGACACTACATAACAGGGACTGGGAGAGGTTAGCTCCTGAACCAGAAAGATTCTCCTGGCCCTTGGGACAGCTGCATTCACTGACCCTCCTGTGCCCAGGTTCCGGTCCTGCCCCTTCTCCCCATATCCTCCACGCACAGCTTCTCAGCCCTGCAGGGACAGCATCACAGGTTGACAGGCCCTGCTTCTGGGTGGACACACCTTCCTTTTTTTCCTGTGCCATCCCAGGCCCTCGGGTTAAACAGAAGGGAGCTTCAAGAGGGGCTGGAAGTACCTTTGAAGTCTAATGTGTAGTTGTGCTTTCCGGCCTGGAACTTCAGAACGGTCACCTGGGCATCAGCTCCCGGGGCACAGAAAGCCAGGTAGGCCTTCTCCACGTCGCTGCTGCTGATGGTGGTCACAGGGTGCACTGTGCCCTACAAGGGGAAAGCCAAAGACGCCGTGATGATGAGGAGACTCCAGTGGTATCCGCCCCACTTCAGGCATGGCTGCATGGACAGTCCCGCCCTGGGGAAGGAGAAAAGTACCGGGGGGCAGGGGGCAGCAGAAGAGGGAGACACAGAAGCTAAGTGACCCAGCTCTTCTGAAGTGTCCTGTAAATAGGAGACGGTGAGTACGGGTCCCACCAAGCACGGCGACAGGGTGGGACCAAAGGAAAGGAGGCACCAAAGTTCCTCAGAATGCACGGCGCAGTCGCTAGAGTGGCAGCCAGGCATCAACAGCAAGTTCTCTGCCGCCACCTTCCTCATCAGCAGAGGATGCCGCCTCTTCGCCACCACCCCTGTTCCCGCCGTGCTTTCACACACTTCCCTCCTCTTCCACAGTTTTCTGTTTCATGCCCCAGGAATTTTCAGTTATCTCCTTCCTCACCCTCCCTATAGTTACCCACAGGATGGCTAATACCAGGGCTGCACTGAATGAATTCTGGCTCCCCGCTAGGGCCTGCATGTAGGATGTCCACCAAGGGTCCTGCTCTGACTTGGCTGGTCACAGTGGACACAGCAGTGGTTATGCAGGATGACACAAAGGAAATCTCTTCAAGCAAAACTGACCCAGCTTTTAAGGGAACACAGGATTCAGCTTTGGATGAGAATAAAGAAGCTGGTTTGCCATTAAAGGACCTTACCAAGAGGCATTCTAACAGGCGAGGAGGTAGGAAAATGAAATAGAACAGGTAACAGAAGAAACTCACTGTAAAGCAGCTGAGCATGGAACAGGAAAGGGTTCCACTCTGGAGGCTCGGTCCCCAAGGTGGGCTGTTAGGAGGGCTGGATCCTTGAGAAGGTGGGGCCAAGGAAGTGCAAGAGCCCTGGGGCACTGCCTTCAGAAGGTGAAAGTTGCTCTTGCAGAGTGATAGGGCTGTCTCAGAGTGGGTGTCAGAAATCAAGCCCAGCTGTGTACTTCATCTCTTCTGCTAATGACTTAGTCCCTTCACCACACTGGACCCATCCAAGAGCCCTCACCAGAGGCCAAACAGATGGGGCTATCTGATCATGGCTTCCTGTGGGCTAAATAAACCTCTTTTCTTTATAAAGGGCCCTACTTCGATTATTTTGTTACATTAGCAGAAAAGAGAATACTACACTCCCAAACTTGCTGACTTTATTCTTGGTTATCTCAAGTACACAGCAGGAATAATTATCACACTCAGACACACACACCATTATACATCAGGAATGTACTACCCTCATGGATGTGAACAAGCATTTAAATAAGGCATGTGGAGCCCTCAGCACACTGCCTGGAAGACCATGCTGGATAGCTGTTTCCTGTCATCACCACAGCTGCCGCATACCGGTGACTAGCAATGAAAGGCAGCAGGCTGGTGACTTCCTTGTCCCCGTAAATTTTCCTATTTCCCCTCTGCTACCACCCTACTCCTCTTAGATCACAAGTTCCAGGCTTTATGGATACAGCGACTAGTGAAAGAGGGGTAGGATGGAATCAGTATACAACTTTTGAAGTACTCCATTTTGTGATCTTGTATTGGTACCCTAAATTTCCCTTTCGTACTCTTCCAAACTCAATCATCAGACTTGAGTAGGGTAGGAACAGGAGGAGGCATAAAATTCCTTCCAGACAGCAAAAGGAAAGAGAAAACCTCCATCTTGATCTAAGGAAATGATGCAAGATATAAGAGGAATAGAAAGAAGAGACAAGCAGACACACACATCAAGCCCCAGTCCTTAAGGTCAGACGCTCCAAGACAGCTTGCCACAGGGAGGGAAAAGATGCAGATGGCTGAACAGAAAACAAAAAGCAGTTTTTTTTGCCCCCAAGTGGGTCTGGGAAGAGAATTCAAGAGCTAAGCTGAGGAAGGCCCATTTGCAGTACTCAGGGACAGAGCAAGATGCAAAAGGAATGACAGCTCCCCTGTGTCCTGAGAGAGGCCCTGCAGGGATCTGAATTGGACATAAAATTTGGGGTAGCGTCTCGAACTTGGACAAGAACTTACCTTTTCTGAGAACCAAGAGAAAACTGTCCTGAACTGGTAACTAGCAAAAAACTAAGGAAGAAACAAAATCAACAGCAACAAAAAGAGGCTGCCCAGAAACAAGAAAGGAAGACAAGAACAGACAGAATGTCCCAGGGCTGTTCCACTAAAGGTGCAGTGAAGAATGAATGTATAGCCCGAAGCCACCAAGTCTACACCTGAGTCTTCACACCCTCACACCCCAACACACAGCATATCAATGTATCAGTAACAGCCACAGTGGCTGGTCTCCAGGGATTCTGGAACTGTCCTCTGCTGGTTTATGCACTGAGTCAAGGAGGAAGAACAAGGAAAAGGAAACTCCAAGTGCGGAAGAGTCCCTACCTCCCAAGCTGTGAACAGCCGTCCACTCGGGAACCTATGTTTACATGGGACACTCCCCGGTTGTGTCACTCATACACCAACCAGGGGTTGTTCCTATCTCCCCCTAGAAGCTGGATCAGTCACCAAACAAAATATAAGTGATAGCACTCCTGTAATCCCAACACTTGGGAGGCTGAGACAGGAGAACTGTTTGCGAGTTCGAGACCAGCCTGGGCTTCAAAGTGAGCCCAAGGCCAGCCTGAATTGCATAGCGAAATCCTGTCTCAAAAAGCCTCCCCACAAAATATGTGTGTGTGTGTGTGTGTGTGTATTAAAGGGGGGAAAAAAAATATATATATATATATATATACTTTGCTAAGTGCTTCTGGCCAGCCACTGATGGCGCATGATCAGCCAGCAGGCCTCTCCTCCTTCACAGCCCCAGCCTCTGCCCTCATGCTCCTGACCAAACCTGGGGAAGCCATGTCTCTCTAGACCAGATCTGAAAGCACCCCTGGCAGCGACCAGTTCTGGTTGACCTGCAGATTCAGGGAGCAATACCTTCTCCTTCTGTGTCCAGGGCACCTGGGATGTATCATCCTAAGTGTGGTGACAGAGAAAGCTCCCTGTCCTCCTAGAGCTTACACCCAAGTGTGGCCTGATAAAAGGCCATTCCAAGTGCAATTAAGAACAAGAAATCGGTGCTGTAATGTAGTTTCTCATAATGTAGAGGGTCAAGAAGGATCAGGCCTTATAGTCAAGAGAGGGGCCCCTAACCTTACACTTCTACAAATGGCCAGGGACCCCCTTTAATCTCATCCACCTGGAACACCTCCTCATTGACAGCAGCAGCTATGTGACCAGGACTTCAAATCAATTCCTGGCAGGATTCAATTTTCTATTCTTGCCTACTTTGAGAAAGTTGCAGAAACAGGCAAGGAAAAAGCAAGTTGAAAACTTAAACTTTATACCACAGCTACTCAAACACATCTAGGCTAATGTATCTTTCTATTCCACTCAACAAAACAAATGAACCAAGTTGATTTCACTCCAATTTTTTGCCATTCAGTTCTCTGGAGACAAGAGAAGCCCAAATGTTCATGAAGGAAGTTCACGTAAACAAACTCCTAATCACCTTATTCCGCCAAGATGTCCCCAAGGCAGTGCAGATCTGGGATCTGGGGATCCTGGCTCCATCAAGGACACCCCTCATAACCCTCGTGCTCATGTCTGGAGCAGCTGCTCCCCCTGGACCACACACTCACCCTCTTCCTTCACACTTACTTGTTTTCCATATTCCTGCCAAGAACCAAACTCATCGATCCAGTACCAAACCCAGTCAGTGGTGAGGATGAAGTAGGGGGGTTTGGTGACTGAGGAGGCTGTGGAGAGGCGGCGAGCCTGGGCTGTGCCGAACATCATGGAGTTAAAATTCAGGGTATCAGTGTGGCCATGATCAGGTGACTCAGCACACACTATCCTGTAAAAGAAAACACAGGGCAGACTAAAAACTGTACCTGCCTGACCTTCAAAAGCATTCCTCAGCTTCTACCCAAGGGAACACACAATGGTAGATGAAAATAATGACTCGCACCCATTTTTTACAACTGCTTCCAGAGATAGGGAAAATTGTTTTTTCAGATCAGTTCTATTATGCAAAAATAAAACCAGATTATAAAAGATGACAAGTTCTCATGAAAACGGCTCATATTGCAGAACAAAAATGCTGGTGAAGATAATTCTTTTTCCAAATGCACTGAGAGACTGGGAGTATAGAACACTTGCCGAGCATGTGGGAGACCCTAGGTTCAGCCCCCAGCACCATGAAGGAAAGAAATGAGTAATAAAATGTCCAGCCAAGCTGGCAACAAGAGAAATCCTTGGAAAGCAAAAGAACTATAGTTAGAGGTTGGGGATTTAGCTCAGTGGTGTATGTGCCTTGCTGGCAAGTGCAAGGTTATGAGTTTGATCCCCGGTACCAAAAAAAAAAAGACAAAAAACTATAGTTAACACATACTGACCATCCACTGTGTGAGACAGACCCTCAGCAGGTTTACATCTTCACAACCCTCAGAGATGAGTCTAAGATCCCCACAGATAAGAGACAAGAGAATTTCCACAATGTTCATTGAACACAAGCTGAAAATTAAAACACGTGGAAGCAAGACACCACTAGAAAAATGTAACTGACAAAAACAACCAGACCATGAAAGGTTACACACCAGCATTTTCATATCCAAATTCATATAAAGTGTTTCTAGAGTAAAATGCCAACAAGAACCAAGACAATTTGAAGGAAAAAAAGGGTTTTACCTTGGAGATGCCAGAACTTCCTACCAAAGCTCTACCCAGCAGGACAGTGTGCTGTGAATACACAGATGACCAGACCCTGCCCAGCAGCCAGAACAGACTCGTGTGTACTTGCCACCCTGGTGCCTAATGCAGTTTAATTTTATCTCACATTTAATAGGCAGAGGTGTAGAGAACACTTCAAAATAAACAGACAAAAAACACAGTTGTCTCTACCCCTCAAAATAGGCAAACAGCAGGGATGGACATTTCACAGATGTGAAAATGGCCAGTGGACCTGTGGGGAGTATCCTCACAGGCATCAGGCCAAGAACCAGGAACTATCAGAGTCAGACAACAACACCGTAAGGGGCACCTGGCACCAGTACTGCTGGTGAGGATGGAAAGGGGCACAATCACCCTGCAAAGCAGCCTGGCATCCCGACAGAGCTGAGGATGGGCACAGCCCACCTGCAGGCTGCTCCCCGAAGAAGTCCATGTCTAGAAACCCCAGACGTGCACAGGAGGCCAGCACAACACTCACAGCAGGAGGCCGGACACACAGTATGTGTGCTTCTGTTTACAAGAGCTGCAAGAACCTGCAAGACTAATCTGCACAAGGGAAGTCAGAACTGTGATGGCCTGGGGGCCGGAGTGAATGGGAGGGGACACAAGCACTTCCACAGTGACAAAACGCCTTTTATCACTATCAAAGTGTAGGCTACATGATTATATGCACTAGTCAAAGCTCAGTGAGCTTTACACTTAATATGCATGCACACTGGTGTGTGTAAATTTCATCTCAGAAACAAAGATTATGGATGGTATGTGAGCCATTTAATCCTTCTAAGGGGAATAACTTGTTTCACATACTTAACCAACAACAATTTGCAAATAATTCATTCCAAGTTCAAAGTTACTTTACACATTCAAATGGAAACATACTGCAGCAAGTTTAACCCAAGAGATGATAAGTATTTGAAAATAAGGTTACCTGCTCCATCCCTATTTACTCTACACTAAATGAAAACACTAGGATATACTTGTGTTAATAAACAATAAATAGGTCAGCTGTATAATTGTACAGAAAAGGCTAAAATTTCAAAAATCACCACCTCTTGCTTTTCTGCAATAAATGAAAACATTATCAACCCAAATATCAAATAACTAAGAACTCACTTGGTCTTAGTACCACCTCCCAGCTATTCTTTGAAAATAGGTAAACAAAGCCACCAAACTGCCAGTGTGAATTGATCCTCTGACTTCGCCTAATGCTCACCTCTAACAAGGCTGCACATGCATGTGTCCATGTATGCATGTGTGTGGGCGATCTGCTAAGGCCACCAAAAATAAGCTCTGCTGTTTACACTTCCTACACTACACACAAAAACCTGGACACAAGTGACAATTCTTACCTGTCTCTTTCGGGATTGCTGTAGGCCTCTTCAATAAGCTCCATTTTGTCCAAATCCTTCCATTTGCCACCATCCAGGAACTGCCATCGATAAGGCAAATGGAAATGAACTCTGTGGCACTTGTCTGAAACAGAAACGTAAAGCAGTAAGACAGCTGGCAGGCACAGCATGTGGCCTGGGGCTGTCAGTAAGCATGGTGCAGCCACCGGCCTCAGGGCAACCTAAAAGTTCTGAGGAAGACTGTTTTCTTAGTACAGTCACACGTGAGCATTTAGAGACTGAAATACAGGCTATCTTATTATATACACCTTACTTCTTATCTCCTTTATTAATAGGACTTAATGCTGATTTTTAAAAATATGTATGCAGGGGCTGGGGATTTAGCTCAGCAGCACAAGCGCCTGCCTTGCAAGTGCACAGTCATGAGTTCAATCCCTGGTACCGATAAAAAAAAAAAAAATATTTAAAAATATTTTGGGGCCGAGGATTTAGCTCAGTGGCATAAGCACCTGCCTGGCAAGCGGGAGGTTGCGAGTTCCAACCCTGGAACTAAAAAAAATATATATATATATATGCATATATATATACATATATGCATATATATATATGCATATATGTATACATATATATATGTATGCATGCGAGGGCAGGGATATAGATAGCTCAGCAGCACAGCACCTGCCTGGCAAGTGCGAGGTCCTGAGTTCAATTCCCATTACCAAACAAACAAAAAAATTTGTGTGTAAGAGCTTTATTATCTATGAATGTCATTTGATTTGACTGTAGAGAAGCTGGTTACAGAAGGTCAAAATGGTTCCCCCTCTGGCAGGAGGTAGTCAAGGTCATGGGAATGGGCAGAGGTCACACCACAGGTGGTGCCCACTTTGTCTCTGCCAGAAACCCAACCCCCAGCCATGGGACTCAAGGGGCTCAGCAACTGCTCAGATCTCTGGTGGTCAGCAGCCTTGTCCCTTGCCCTACCCCCACAGATCTCATACACTGCCACCCTGCCCACATCTGCAGTCTCCTTTCTGCCCTCCCATGCACCTCTAGAGGTTGCGGCCCCTCTGCCCCATCCCTGGCCCCTGGGCACTCGGCATGCAGGAGCCTGCTTCACCCTTGCTCATGCTGACCCTGCCACCCAGAATGCAGACCACACCCTCTCTCTGCCTTGCTGTGGCCTCTATGAGCTCTGCTACCTCCCTACAGAGAACCAGGACAGCTGAGAGGACCACAAAGCACACTGCACTCACTCGAGACTGACACACACAGAAGAGAAGGGCACCTGCCTAGCAAGAAGCACAGTACTCTTGGGAGAAACAGAAAAATGACTAGAGCTGCTCTGACTGAACACACACATGCAGGGACTATTTCCTATCAGGAGAACTGGCCAGTGGAGGATGACTTAACAGGAAAGACTTCCGTGTGTTTTAAATTCTGACCCACAAGAATATACTACATATCCCAGTGGGAAGTAGGGGGCTGTACATGCCTATAATCCTAGCACTTAAGAGGCTGAGACAGAGGGATCATGTGAGTTTGAAGCCAGCCTGGGCTACAGAGCAAAATCCTATCTCAAAAAACTAAAAAAATATATATTACATAGTCCAAAAAAATAAGCATCTAGTTAGTTAAGTGAAAAAGGTGTGAGTGTGCCAGTGCACCTGTAACAGAACTAATGTGAGGAGACATATGTGGTGGCACAGTACACACACACACACACACACACACACACACACACACATGCTTGTGCATGTTTAACATCTTTCCACACAGAACATACAGGAACTAGGTAATGACCACTGCTGTTGTTGGAGAAGGTCTGGATGCTAGGAAAAGTGTGAGGAATGATTGTTTCTTACGTATTGTCCTTTGTACATTTTTTCATGACCGTGTCCTTGCAAGGCAGGCGCTTATGCCACTGAGCTAAATCCCCAGCTCCCTTGGCACATTTTTAATGTGTGTTTCAAAATAACACCAACGAAGGGCTTGGGATTTAGCTCAGTGGCATAAGTGCCTACCTTGCAAGCGCTAGGTTATGAGTTCAATCCCCAGCACTAAATAAATAAATAAATAAATAACACCAATGAAGCTTGGCTAATTTGATACTTAGCCAATATTATAATTTTTCTAAAATCACGTTCATTCTTTTGTTTTCAAGGTAGTGGTGATCTAACCCAGGGGTCCTCTACCACTGAGCTGCATCTGTACAGGGAGGGGTCTGTAATGAGAAAACAGAATAGGAGCTCCTTAGGTTTTACAGCTAAATCTGAGTAGGAGCCAAAAGCCAACTTTACTAGAGGGATTCCCCTGGGAAGCAGAACAAAGACAGGGTAGAGCAAGACCCAAAACCAAAACAAAACAAAACCCTGATAAAGGCACCACATGGTCTTGGGACTTGCACCAAGAGACCAGAGAAAGAGCTGCCAGGCAGGACACGGAGAGAAGCCAAGTGCACAAAAAACCAGCGGCCGCCACCTCCAAGAAAATACAGGGGAAGCAAAGGCGGGGTGACTTTATTAAAGCAGGATGTATTCACGCCTGTGCACCAACATATACACTATATACATGTGTGTTCACTCTGCAGTCACTGTATCTCCCCCTCTAGGGTCATTATAGAGGACAACAGATACCCACACAGGCAGTTACTAACCAAGAATGAAGCACCCCCCTTTTACCAGCTAGACACCCACCCCAATGATAAGGCCTTGAGAGGCAGGTCAAGGACGAGCAGACAGACAGAAGCTGCATGTAGACCACCGGAAGAAATGACGTTGGGCAGAGGTGCTGGGAAGCCAATTCCATCAGGGCAAGTGCCAGCAGGGGAGAAGCATCGCTCACCCCTAAAACAGGAGCTGGGACAAAGGCCCACAGGTCCTCCAGCTCTCTGGAGCCCTGACTCTTATCAGGGTAGCTATCTGCCTTCTCCTTTCCTCCCAACCTCCTTTTCCTCTTCACAAATAAAATGTCTTTCTTTCATTAAACTTTGTCTCTTTAATTTTTTACTGGGGCTGAGTTTACTATCCCAGTATCCCAGTTTACTGCTTGGATAGCAGAGCAATGTATTTGTCTCCCAGATGTGACATCTTTGGTTCCCTGATCAGGAGCCAGACATGACCCACCTCCAACCATTTTATTTTGAGACAATGTCTCACTAAATTGCCTAGGCTGGGCTCACAAGTGCATCCTGCTGCCTCAGTCTCCCTCAGTGCTCGGATTACAGGGGTATGGCACCACACCCAGTTTATCTGGATTCCATTTTATTGTTTTATTTTTTGTACCAGGAATTCAACTCAGGACCTTGCACTCGGGCTTGTGCCGCTGAGCTATATCCATCTGCAGCCCCCATCTGCATTCTTTTAGGCACACCTCAAGGCCAGCTTTTTCCTAGACTCTGTAAAAGGGGACCATAGTAGGGAAGCGGGAGGAAAGTGAGGATGTTACTAAGGTTTGTCAAAGACCAGGCATGGACAGAAAAGAGCACCGGGCCAAGAGGGCAAAGGGACCATGCGAGGTACCAAGCACGGAAATCTCCAAGTTCAGCAGGGCAGGGCACAGCTACACTGGAAACTTCAGGTCTGCGCAGACAGGCCAAGGCCCTCTCCTGGACTCAGGCAAGGAGTATGTACAGAGGCTAACGAAGGGCCAGGACAGATAAAGCCATAGCTGTGGTCCAGAAGTCAAGACCAAGTAAGAGCGCATGTTCCCTCCCTGAAGTTCACTAAAAGGAAGGTTCTGGGGTAAGAGCAGAGAGCCCCCCCCCCCAGCAACCCTCTACCCTGGCACAGGTGAACCCTGGGGAGCCTGAAGAAAAACTCCCCCTGACAGAAAGCACTGCCTAACAAGGGCAATCTCCCACAGCCCAGCAGACTGGTGCTTCCTAGGGAAGAGCCCCAGGGCCTGGGACAGCACTGTGGCAAACAGTGGGCCCAGAACTCAGTGTAGAGACCACACTTGGCAGCTTGGCACCTTCTTCTGTCCTCCTCTTCCCTGACCCTCTGTGTCCCCTTTCTTTCCTTCCCCTGCTTTGTTTGCCACCTCACTGGGGCACCCTGTAGTCTAAGCCTTGTAGAAGATGAGCCACAGAAATCAAACACATTTGATAGGCAAAGCACCCACAGCCATCCACCCTTCTTCCCTACCTTGCTTGAAATGACAAACCAGAAAGAACAAACTCAAGAGCAATGAGAGCAATAAAAACTGCCATCGAAAGATCAGAATTACTTCAGAATTCCTAAACTTTGCAGCGGACAGAATCAAACTGATATAACAGAGAAAAACACAAACACAGAAAATACCACATTCAGAGGAAGGACCCAGAGATTCACAGGCTCAGAGCCAGCGACACAGACAAGACGCAGTGAGAACAACTCTCTGCCCCAGACAGGCCTGGGCAGTGCAGCCCAAGGATTCCCTATTTGCTTCCCAAATGAATATGCAAGTATGGAGATAAGAGTTACTCAGAAACAAAAGCAGATGACAGCCACCAACACCACCACCACCACCCTCTGGCTACACACCAGCAGCCGCCCCACCAAGCAGGACAAACCTGCTTTAGGATCACTGGGACAGGGGCCTGGTATCAAAGTCAGCTTCCTAGAATCAACCAGCACACAGACACACAAGGGTCTTCAAGTACAACACTACAGACAGACAGCAGAGAATCACCCAACACAACAGGGACAGCACAGGGAGGGCAGCCAGCAACACCAAGGAAAGTGGGGTCAAAGTCACCAGGACAGCATCAGGGTGCACCTAACACAAAGCTGTACCAAAGCCAGCTCCAGGAAACTGCATGGGGAATATCTGCCTTGAAGTAGGCAAATATTTTTAGGCAACCAAAAACACAAGAAAATAAAAAGATATTAAAATGGTTAAAATACAGACAAATATTAAACAGGTATCAACATTAAAATATGTATTAAGACATGATAAAAAATAAATTTTAAAAAAAGATATGATAAAGATGAACATGAAAGACCAATAGATTTTCAACGTACATAAATATAAAACTTAAAACTCTTCACACTCAATAACAAGATCAAATAACTAAAAACTAGTCACAAATGACCAATTCTGTATGACTGCATTTTGTATGAAACATCTAGAGTCAGACATGGGGTGCACACCTGTAATCCTAGCATTCTGGGAGGCTGAGGCAGGGGGATTGAGAGTTCAAGCCTAACCTGGGCAATTTATTGAAGCCATCTCAAAACTAAAAGTTCTGAGGATGCAACTCAGTGAGAAAGCCCTGGGTTTATCCCAGTACTACAAAGCAAGGGGCTTAGATCATGGTAAACCTATAGTAAGGGACAAAAACCTGCTGCCAGAAGTGGGTGGGCATAGGAGTGACAGCAGGTGGTGTACTTTATACACATCCCAACATTGCCTATGATGGTCCAAGCACAAGGCTGTGACTGTACTAAAACTATCACAAGTGAGTGAATTATATGGCATGTGACATACTCAGTATTTTAATAAAGCTGTAATATAAAAACAAGCACAAGATTTGAAGAGATATTTCATAGAAGATAAACAAATGTTCAATAAGCATATGAAAATAAATGTTAAATGTCATTAATCATCAAACAAATGCAAATTAAAACCACAATGCAACACTACTATCCACTTATCAGACTGGCTAAAATTTAAAGGACTGTCAGTACCAAGTGTTGACAAGGATGTAGAGCAACTGGAACTCTCATAAATTGCTGGGGCAATGTAAAATATTGTACCCACTTTAAAAGACACATTCAGGGGCCGGGGGTTTAGCTCAGCAGCGTTAAGTGCCTACTTGGCGAACATGAACTCGTGAGTTCAATCCCCAGCACCAAATAAATAAATAAATAAATAAATAAAAGACACATTCACAGCGTGATCATGAGTTTGGGAGTCATGAGTTTGACTCCCAGTACAAAAAAAAAGATACACTGACAGTTCCTCATAAAGTTAAGCATAAGTCACATGATCTAGAAATTCCATTCCCAGGTCCACCCAACAGAACTGAAAACATATCTACATGAGAACTTGCATGTAATTTTTTTTAAATGTTTTTTGTACTGGGAATTGAACTCAGGACCTTGCACTTGCCAGACAGGTGCTTGTGCCACTGAGCTGTATCTCTGGCCCTGCACATGAATATTATACAAACTTTATTTACAAAAGCCAAAAAATGAGAACAACCCAAATGCCTGTCAATGTGAACAGATTAACAAACTGCAATCAATCCAAACAATGGATTACTACCCTGTAATAAAAAGAGCAAACTATTAATTTGCTAGAATGACGGAATTCCAAGAGCATGCTAAAAGCAAAGCATGATGGCACATACTGATAATCCCAGCACTCTGGGAGGCTTAAGTAAAGACTGCAAGTTCAAGCCCAGCCTGCACAACACAGCAAAACCCTGTTTCAAAATAAAAGTAAAAATAAAAAATAAAACAGAGCTCAGGATGTAGCTCAGTGCAAAATTACGACCTTATCAATGAGTTAATTCATTGGTAAGTACAGCACCCTAGGAACCAAACATATCCCAAAAGCCTCCACCTCTGAACACAAGACTTTGGGGGAAATATTCAGCTAAAAACCGTAACAAAGATAACATGTACCATATGATTTCATTTACATGCAGTTCTAGAAAAGACAACCTACTGTGATAAAAAGTAGATCAAGAATTTCTGAGCTGATGAATAGAGAGGATGAGTGTGCTTTATTAAAGGTGCATCCATTCAGGAGTGCAGGACTATTCCTTATGTTGGTCACTGCACCTAGGCATATACACTTACCAAAATTCACAACCACACATTCTGAATGGATGCATTTTATTGTGTAAATTATGTCTCAATAATATTGATTTTAAAACAGAAATATACAGAATAAACAGGGGCTTGCATCCTCATGTGCAATGAGTTTATACTAGATGGCTGTTCTAAGAATGAATTTACATATAGAAAATATCTCTACAACACAACATTAAGTAAACTATATAGACCAAGTAATACGTTATCACAATTCCATTTATTTAAAATCAATAAAACAATCGCACAGCACATGTTTAACTTTGAGGAAGGACAGAAGAGGATGTCCTGCTTTACTTTGTATTACTTGACTATAAAATGAAACCAGTCATAAATTGCTTGGATAACTTTTAAAGACTGAAAATGAACAGGAAGTTTTGGCAGCTGTTTTTTAAGAGACTTCACCGAATTTGAGAAGGACTCTTCAGTCACAGGCCAGGTTAACAATTAAGAAAAAGGAAAGACTGAGTGAAAATATACACATGGAGACCTGCTACCACTGATAAATAGGAACTGTTTAAAACAGAAGGAACTCTCAACTTCACCAATCCTCCAAGAGCTAACACAAGTGTCTCCACCTCAGTGAGGTCACTCCCAGTTTCTAAGGCTCCCCTAGGCCTATCGTCACTCTTTATTTATTTACTTGTCTTTTTGAGATAGGGTCTCACTATACAGCAGTTCAGGCTGGCCTTGAGTTCATTTTATAGCCCAGGTTGGTCTTGACATTGCAATGATCCTCCTGCCTCAGTCTCCTTAGTGCTGGGAATACAGTGACACATAGCACAGTTCCAACTGGACTGAGTATCCCCATTTCATGCAGGTCTGTCACTGTGCGAGATGACCAAAAGGCAACACATGATACTCATTTGTACAGATTCACATAATTACTTTCTCCCAAACTCAGCTATAGTTTAATTTTTAGAAATTCAGAGAATTCTACCATCCTCAACTCCCCAACATAAAAGCTTCAAAACTGCTTTGGTCAAAGTGCCAGCCTCCCCTCAGGGGTGCCTTGCAGCAGAATTTTAGGAATGAGAAGCAGTCACCTCTCCCAAGGAGGGAGGAGACAGGCCCAGCCCCACCTACCTTGAAAGCTGCAGCTTTTCCGGATGTGATACAAGCAGATTTGATCACTCTCCTCCTGGCTAGGAGTGTTTACGGGCACAGAACTGGAGCTGTCTCTTCTTTCTAAAAGAAACACCACAAGAAATAGAAGCTTCTGATATGGGTGGCAGTAGCTCAAAGTATAAGGAGAATTCATTTGTTGCTCTGCAAAAAAGTGGCCAGGCAAGCTGACAGAACCACTCTGTTAGAGATGAAAGTACTCTAAACATGTAGGGGGTGCTCCTAGGGAGCAGCCAAAACCCAGTCACAGGACTGCTTACTAATCCAGGATGCCATGGAGAGGGTCTTTTCTCATGTGGCTGTCTACCCAAGTCAACAGGAGAGGACAAGTGGAAGGCTAGTCTTTATAAATCAGATCTAAATCTGTGTAACAAATACAGTATCTGTTAATAAACCCTTAGAATTGGGTACTAAGGGCCAGGGATATGGCTCAGCAGCACAGCACCTGCCTGACAAGTGTGAGATCCTGAGTTCAATTCCTGAAACCAAAAAATAATAATAAAATAAAAGAATTTGGTAGCCAAGAAAAAGGTATACATGAAAAGCTTACATCTCTAATGAAACCTCCTTCATTAATTTCAAGTTGCCTGTAAGGTTCTTAACATAAAAAGGGCAAAGTTTACCTTTTCTGCGTCACTCCCATGGACCTTTACCTATTGCAGTTACCCCACCCAACGTCCCCTAAATAAGCATGCAAGAGGCAGACACAACCTCTGTTTATAGTATCAAAAGTCACTGTATTATGGGCCAGGGATTTAGCTCAGCAGCATGAGTGCCTGCCTGGCAAGTGCTAGGTTGTGAGTTCGATCCTTTTGATCCACAGAGTCATTGTATTATCCCTCTTTCATTTTCTTTTCATAAGCCCCTCAAATGCTCCAGGGGTTTAGGCTTCAAAACTAAATTCAACCTGAGGGACCCTGCATGTTACCCTCCTCTCCCCAAGGCAGGACTGCTCTAGGGATTCGACTCCTCTCAGCACAGGTTCTCCAATTCTTTCCTAACAAGATCCTGATCCAACTAAAAACTTCTAAACATCTAAAGCAAAATCTTTCTACTTCTGGGAGTTGAAAAAGATGAACATAAAAATGACTGATGAAAATGTAAAGAAAAAACAGAGCAAGCAAGCACTTTTTCTTTTCTCTTTTTCTTTTTTTTGGGGAGAGGGTCTCACTATGTAGTAAAGGCTGGCCTCAAACTCATAGTGGTCCTCCTGACTCAGCCTCTCAAGTTCTGGGATTACAAGCATGGCTACCATGCCCAGCAAGGTCAATTTTTAGATATAAAACTCAGTTAAGATTAGAGTGATGAGTGTATCTGTTTGTAATTCTGGCCATCACTTGGTATTTTACAAAGTGGCCCCCTGAAATGGTAGCTATCTCTACAGCTAAACAAGTGGGGCCTATGCTATACTCAGATGGCACAGGTGTAACTCATAGTCTAACACACTCATTCAGTGGACAAATGCTAAGTGGTTACTTAACTGTCCAGGTACTGTCCAGGAAGGAGAAAAGCAGAGACCAACGAAATTTACAATGAGAAAAAGAATGCCATTTATTCACCTCAGGAAGATGGCCAAGCCCAAATTTGCCCCTCTCAATTGTTTTGTAAATTCAAAACAGACTAGGAAGCAAACGAGGGGTTCCTTGCTAAAAGGCAAACCCTCGGGGAGGTAGAAAAGGGGACAACTGCACAGGAGAGGATGTAAGGCCCCCATTTCAGGACAGACTAGGGCTCTCTGGGGTTCAGCCTCATCAACACTAATTCACACTGTCTACAACATCTTGTTTAATCACATTTTAGAGTCCAACCTACAGTCAAAACTCCTCTACCTTGGAAAGGATCATCAACTCCATTTTACTAAAGGAAAAAAACCCGACTCACTCCAAATCCCTCATTCTATTTACTTTGCTACCCAGAATAATCCACACCCTCACCACCACCCCGGGCCTGCAGCACTTCCCACCAGCCTTACCAGAAGTCCCCGGGGGGCCTGCAGGAGGAGGGGGCCCTTTGGTGGGGGTGGAACTCTTATTCTTGATGTCGTGTGCATTTCTATAGATGGAAGGCAGCCTGCTGACCAGGTCTGAGCTCATGCCCAACCTCTCCAGCTTCTCCAGATTCTCAGAGCTGGAGAAATCATGGCATCTCTTACAGCTAGTACCAAACTTGCACTCCCCCTGTAAGAAGTACTGGCAGATATGGAGTTTGATGCACTGCTTTTGAAAGGTACAGCCGCCAAAGGGCCCATCTCCTTTGTTGTAATGTAGGCAGACCTGGTGATAGCAAAGTAAAAAGACATTAGCCCAGGAAGGCCCCCACGACACAGCTCCTGCCAACCCTGTGACTGATAAGAGGCGCCTCAGGGCCAAGGTACGACTCCACTGTCCACAAGGGAATAGACAGGAGAACACTTCTCACTCAAGGTGACAGCTTCTCCCAGATCAACTGATTCCTGCAACCCAACACCAAGTTTCTAAGCACGCCACGCAGAGTGGTGCATGGCATGTCCCATCCTCTCAGCTCCGTAACAGGTGCTGCTGCTGCTGCTGCCCACCCAACAGGCTCCCCTGATCTCACAGAAGCCCTGCAAGGGAGGTATCAGCCCAACTGATGGGACCAGAAGAGGCCCAAGGTTGGCCCAAGGTCATAGGCCTAAAAATTAGTCAGAAATTCAATCCAAGTCTCTCTTGGTGGCTCTTAGTCAAGCTGGGGGCCGTGGTTTCTCTCTAGCCGTATTTCTCCCTCTTGCAACCTTGTGGCTGCCTCCCTATTACACGCCGAGAAACGCCACCCTTCCCTATACTCACTTCTGGCAAAAGCACGGGGTCATTCTGAAACAGGAGCTGGCACAGCTCATTGTAGTTGAGGTGGTCAACGCCGTGAGTTCTCAGCACACCCAGGTTGTGATCAGTCATTAAGCTGTGATTGTTCCTACACTTCTTCCTGTGAAACAGCAGAGATGGTGTTATGTGCCAAAGCAGTCTCCCAAAATTCCTATGTCAAAGTCTTCACGATGAAGCTGGATTGTAGACACAGCTTGAAAGAGGAAACTAAGTTAGAACAAGGCAGCAGAGATGTGAACACAACCACAAGAAGATGGCTTTCTGTAAGCCACGGAGAATAGGCTTGGAGGAAAGTAACCTGCCAATGCCTCAGACTTCCAGCCTCCAGAATTGTGAGAAAATAAATTACTGATGTTTAAGCCACAGGGCAAGTGATACTTTGTCATGGTAGACCTAGCAACCTGACACAGCTGGTGAGATCACTCTTGGAGACAGCCTTCTAGAAATACAGTCTTACAGTGCTCACAAGCATGTGGAAGCCCAGCATGCTTATGCAAAAGCATAATGCAAGGCTCATGCTTGTAATCCCAGCACTCAAGAGGCTGAGGCAGGAGGATCACTGTGAGTTCAAGGCCAGCCTGGGCTACAAAGTGAGATCACCACCAGCCTGAACTATATAATGAAATACTGTCGCAAAAAGATTAAAAAAAAAAAAGAAAAGAAAGAAAGAAAGCATAATGCTTACTTGTTGAGGAAGAGATGGAACCATGTAACATTTAAGGCCAAGGATAACACCTTTCTGAGGATATTTGGGTGCACCTACTCACCCCTAACTCATTGAAAGGCATGGTCAAGAAAGTCCCTGTGTAAATCAGGGAAAAGAGAATGAAGAGAAGAATGAGGAAAAAAAAACTCTAGTCCCTTAGGCCAGTAAGCGTCAGACAACCAATTCCTAAAACAGATCAAATCTGGCCCCAAACTTTGGGAAAGTATAAGAATGGGGCCATTACCTTTATTCTACCAAAGAGGTTCATCAAAGGATTCACAAGGGATCCTCATCTGGACCGGTCCAGCCCCACCTGTTGTGTGCCTTCTCCTTCTTAGGTTGCTCCTTGTACCCCCCCCCCCAGGGCTCCACTCTCCATTGTCCTTCTTAAGACCTGATCCACTCCTGACACTGGGCCCACACTGCCTCACTCAACATCTCCCTAACAGACATGTCAGGTACCCAGCCTCAGCCCCAAGCTTCAGAAATAGAGAACTAAAACACTCTCCTGCTCTCTCAGTCCACGGTAGAAGCAGAAACTTGATGGTTATGATAATCTCCCAAAGCCTCTCCAGACCATCTCCAACTCAACTTCCCGGAATTTCTCACACACATATTCCTTGAAAAAGTCAGGCTAACTGGCTATGGAAGACCACACTTCCCAGCCCTCCTGTATCTGGCTTAGGTTGAGAGATAACCTCCTGTCAACAGATGTAAATGAAAGGATGCCTCCAATTCTGGGTCAGGACCACAAAAACCTTCCACTCAAACCTCTACTCTCCCTCTCTGCCATCTACCGGACTCCACATCTAGAATTGAGCGGCATGGCTGAAGAGGGCAGAGCTTAGGTCAACCAGCTTGGATCCCTGAATGACTGCAAGGATCAAGGCCCCATCCCAGGCTCTCAGACCTAAAGGAGAAGTGGTGTCTACTGTGTTAAGACAAAAGAAAAACAACGGGGGAGGAAGCAAAAGAGGGAAGAGAGAGGATGGGAAAGAAGAACGAACAAAAGAAAATAGGGTGAAATTCTCGCTAACTGGACTAGCTTCAAAGCAGGTCCTCATGCCATCCTCTAATTCAACATCCACAGCACTAGCTAAAACCACGCTTGATGGCTGTGTCTCCTGCCACTGGATGGGTCTTGTCACCTTCAAGAGTTCCAAATTCTTCAGCAGAAACCTCAGTAATCTACCGAGTCTGTTCTCCTATGTCGGAGTCTAAATTCTCTGAATCTCAGGATGTGGTTACATTTGGAGATAGGGTTTAAAAGAAGAACTTAAGTGAGAATGAGGGCATCAGGGTCGGCCCTAATCCAACATGACTGGTGTCCTTAGAAGATCAGATCAGGACAGGGACACATGGTGGAAAGACCATATGAGGTTACGGTGAGCCTGAGCCTGTTTGGGGAGCCAGCCGAGCAGGTCAGCGACGGCTGGGCCCGCTGCGCTGAGGGAGTTTACCATTTTGGGAGCCAAGAGCAAGCTGAGCCCTTTGAGTGACAAAAAAGTGAGGTATGAAGAAGAGAAAGAGCAACAGAACTCAAAAGAACCTCATCTTTGATGTGAGGCATGAAACAATAATGGAGTACACCAGGAAGGGCAGTGCAGGCAGGATAAAGGCCGCCAGGTGAGCAAGGCTGACTAAGCAGGTGAGCTACGTTCCCTGATTCCCAGATTCCTTCCGGCCACCAGGGAGAGCCCTGCTCCCCACTGTCTGGTCCTCAAAGTTGACTGCTGACTACGGGCCCTGGAGCTGCCCTGGCCATCACGGCATCCCTCCCCCGCCCACCCTGCCACCGCGGGGTGGCCCTGCTGGTACCCACCCTATCAAAGCCCCTGGGTCCACACACAGCGAGCCTCTCCCGGAAGCCTAAAGATCTCCACTTCACCCTACTCCCTCACTCAGGATAGATACCAAGGAGGTGCTCAATAAATGTTTGGTGACAGGAATGAAAAGGAGTGAAGGTGGGTCCTTAAACTGTATGAGGGGCTAGAAGAGTGGGGGCGCCGTACCCCACCCCACGGCACCCCTCCCCCGCCTTCTCACCCGGTCCGCAGGAACTTGCAGGCGCCATAGATCATGAACTTGCACAGATGCAGCTGCGCGCAGAGCCCCGCGCAGCCCGGCTTGGGGCCCAGGTGTGCGCGGCACAGTCGCAGCGGGGACGCGGCCAGCACCACGCGCCCGGACCCCGCCGCGCCGCCCGGGGCCGCGCCCGCCCGCGCGGCGACCACGAAGCGCTCGCGCTCCCGCAGCGCCCGCTTCAGCGCGTCGGCGGCCACCGTGGGCTGCACGCGGCGCCGCAGCTCCTCCAGCTCCAGGCCGCCGCCGGCCGCGCACAAGACCCGGGTCACCTCGCCCACCGCGGCGGCAGGCGCGGCCATGGCCATCCGACCGTGGGCTCTGGCTCGAGCTCGACGCCGGACTGCGCCCTGCCTCGTGCGGGGTACAGTCGCCGGCGGGAAACGAAACCGAAAGGCGGGCGCAGAGGGAAACCAGCGGCCGCGGCCTCGCCACGCCCCCGCGCCCGCCCGGGCCGCCGCGCCCGCCTCCGCGCTCCCAGCTGGGCCGCGCGCCCTCCGACGAGCGCTCCAGCGCGGGCGCCACGGGGCCGCTAGGCCGGCGCGGGGCGCCCAGGGGCGCGGGCCCACTTCTTTCCGGGCGGCTGCGGACTCCAGCGGCCGGGACGACCGCCCAGCTGCCACTGGGTCTCCCCGCCGCTACCCAGGCTTCACGGACGGCGAGGGCGCGCGCCCCATCCCGGAGCCGACGGAGAGACCCCACGCCGGGCCCGCGGCGGCCTTGTGGCTTCTGCAGGACCAGGGGTCAAACGCAAAGGTCCTTTTAAGCAGGTAGGTACCTCTCGCCTCTGCCACACACAAGTCTAATAAATTTTAAAATCTTAAGAGCAAAGACTATTGTGTGCTGTGTGGGTTGTGCAAGACTCTGAGGTAAGTAATCCGAGTATGGTGATGGAGAGTGCAGACGCGCCAGACCAGTGGACCACCACCCTCCCACCTCTGCCGTCTCGCTTCCAGAATCTTCCAGAAGTAAAAGGAACAAAAGAGAAGCCCCTACCCAGTGTTGACCCTGGACGAAGCATGAGAAGCACTACGTGGCTGACCGACTGTTATGCAGATGAGCTCGCAGCTCTGACAAGCGTCCATTCAACTCCTTGACCTGGAAGGACGCCCATGAGAATTGAGAAAAGATTGCTATGTGGAAATGTCAGAAGTCTTGGTTGTAGTGTCCGCAACTGATTTATTTTATTTTATTTACTTAGTTTTGTGCCAGGGATCAAACTCACGACCTCGTGCTTGCCAGGCAGGCACTGACACCACTGAGCTAAATCCCTGCCCCTGCAGCTGGATTATTTCTGAACGAGCCTGGAGGAAGAACTCGACACATGGGTAGTAGGAGAGTAAAAAAGAGAAGATGAGGGGATGGGCAGAAAGATGGTGGACTGAGTATAACATTAAATGAATGTAAAAGCCTAACTACAAAAATGTTGTTAAAAACAAAGTTGGGGGCCCAGGGGTTTAGTTCAGCAGCATAAGTGCCTGCCCAGCAAGCTCTAGGTTGTGAGTTCCATCTCCAGTACAAAAAAAAACAAAACAAAACCAGAGTTGGGGAGCATAGAGCGTGTGAAGCACATCCCCTGAAAAAGTACAAAATTATTAAATGTAAGGAAGACAAGATAGACAAAGGGAAATAGGTTGATTTAATTAGGAAATGGCATAGGGGCAAGTTTTCTCTTGGACTTTAATTTTTTTAATTGTGTAAATATTTAAGCAGTTGCATTTTTATGTTGCTTTGCTACAACTTTTTTTTTCTTTTGTCTTTTTGAGACAGGGTCTCCCTATGCAGTTCAGGTGGCCTTGGGCTCACTTTGTAGCCCAGGCGGTCTTGAACTTGCAATGATCCTCCTAACCCAAGCCTCCCAAATGCTGGGATTGTAGGAGTGCACCACCATGCCCAGAAAGATAACATTTTTTTAAAGGAAAGGTGATAGCAGTGAAAATGGTGAGTTAAGGACTTAAGAGTTGGTCTTTTCATAAAAGCAATGGAAAAAACTAGCAAAAATTGGCAACTTTTTCAGACCTCTGGAAATTAACCAAAGGCTTGCACCAACTTGTCTAGCATTTAGTCAAGAAAAATAGCTGAGGCCAGAGATATAGTTCAGCAGTATAAGCACTTGCCTGGCAAGTGCACGGTTGTGAATTTAATTCCTGGTACCAAAAAGAAAAACAGCTGAATTTCGTTAAGAGTAACAATCTTTATAAGCATTTTGTACTTTTTAATTTTTTTTCTTGAGACAGCATTTCACAGTGCATTTCAGGCTGGCCTTGAATTCACTTTGTAGCCCAAACTGGCCTTGAACTCAGCAATTCTCCTGCTTTAGCCTAAGATTGCAGGCATGTACCACCACACCTGGCTCCTTATAAGCATTTTAACTTACCCTATTTATGTCTCCCTTTCTAGTTACATACAACCTTGAAAAATACCGGCTCACATTCCCTGTAACCGGGGGCAGACAGGCCCGGTGCTCTTTCAAAGCCTTCTTCCCACGGTAGAATCATTATTTGACCTATCTAGTAGTCCCTGAACAACCCGGGAAAAACACTTGTCTTTAGCCACTCTGTAACTAACCAGTCCTAAAGGGGAGGGAGGGTTGGAGAGTCAGGTCAACTATTTTAATATGACTGGATAAGGCAGTGGATAATAGTTGGGGGAAAATAGACCAAAAAGGTTGAGGAATGAGATACCTATCCATAGAGGCTTTGAAAAGCTCCAGCTTATTTTGAGGGAACAAGAAAGTCACATGCATGAAATTTTAACTTTGAGAATGCCACATTATTTGAAATGTCCAATTTTTTGCCAAAATTTATGAATCAATGTAAAAAAACAAGAATGACCCATGGGAAGGAAATAAGAGCAATCAATAAAAACGGCACAAGAAGTCTAAGTATCAGACTTTGCAGACATTTAAGTTGGCTATTTCAGACATATTCAAGTGCTAAAGGAAATTCTCTTTTAAAAATTAAAGTATAACAGTGATGTTTTACCAGATAGTAAATAGAAATTACAAAGAACTGGGTAGAAATTCTGAAACCAGAAGTGAAAAAGTGACTAGGATTCTACAGAAAATTTGAGCAGGCAAAAACAACAACAACAAAAACCCCAGCAAATTTGAAGATAGGTCGATTGAAATTATCTGATGGTGAGGGCCAGGGAGTTAGCTCAGTGGACTAAGTGTGAGGTTGTGAGGGCCAGGGATTTATTTAGCTCAGTGGACTAAGTGTGAGGTTGTGAGTTCCCGGGAGCCAAAAAACGCAATTATCTAATGTGTAGAATAAAGAAAAATAAGCAGTGCTTCAGTGAGACACCATCAGTTGTACCGACAGACTTATCAAGGAAGTCCTGGAAGGAGAGAACGATGAAGAAAGAACATTTGAAGAAATTACTGTTAAAACTTTCCAAATTTTTTGGGTGTGGTGCTGCATGCCTGTAATCCCAGCACGTGGGAGGTTGAGGTAGGGGAGTTACCAGGAATCCAAGGTCAGGCTAAACTACAATAGCGAGACCCTGTCTTGAAAAACTAAAGAAAGATTATCAGTTAAAAAACAAAATTTGATGAAAAACGTTAATCTTCACATCAAGAAGCTCAGTGGACAACCAAGATAAACTCAAGAAGACCCACATCAATACACCGTAAACTGATAAAGAAAATCTCAAATGCTATCAACAAGAAACAGCTCATCATGTATAAAAATCTCAAAGTTAACAGCTGGTTTCTTTTTTTTTTTTTTTAATCAGTACCAGGCATTGAACTCATGACCACACGCTTGCAAGGCAGGTGCTTATGCCACTGAGCTAAATGCCCAGCCCCTACAGCTAGTTTCTTAACAGAAATCATGCATACTGGAAGGTGAGATGTGCTAAAAGAAAGAAACTATCAACCAAGAATTCTATGTCCAGAAAAAGTTTGTTTCAAAAATGAACTAAAGCTGTGAGGGTTAGTAGCTAGCACTAAAATATTAAAAGTATTCTTTTGTGCTGAGAGTAAAGGACACTAGTGATTTAAATTCTGATGACACTAAGTAGTAATTTAAATTCTCCTGAACTAAATAGTAATTTAAATTCTCATGAATAAATATAAATAAAAACTACAAGTATACCAGTAAAGGTACTTATATTGCCAGGCATAGTAGTGCATACCTGTAATTCCAGCACTCAGGAGGCTGAGGCAAGAGAATCACTGTGAACTCGAAGCCAGTCTGGGCTCCAAAATGAACTCATGGTCAAGCCAAACTGCATGCAAAACCCTGTCTCAAAAAAAAAAAAAAAAAAAACCAGAAAAGAGGGGAGGGGAGGATTTACACTGATAAATGAAAAAAGTCTTCATGTACCTTTGTTACTCCTTCCCTCAGCTGACTTAAAATACAAATGCATAAAGTAATAGTTGTAAATCATGGGTAGCATGTTGTATAACCATAATGGAATAAATGGAAATCAGTAACAGAATTTAGGAAATTCATAGACATGTAGAAATTATACAACATGCTCTTAATTAACTAATAAATCAAAGAAGAAATCATGAAGGAAATCAGAAAATATTTTGAGGTAAATGAAAATGAAAACATGATAGTGAGCCCAGTTTTTAGAGGGAAATTTATAGCTGTCAATTTTTACATGAAGAAGAAATACTTCAAATCAATAACCTAGCATTTCACATTGGAAACTAGCAAAGTAAAAAAGTAAATATTAGAAATAAACAAAAGAGAATATAAAAAGAATGCACAGCATCAATAAAACCAAGAATTGATTCTTTAACAATATATTTTTTCTTGACAGATTTTCACCTAGACCAAGAAAAAATATAGAAGGCTAACATAACTAATACCAGGAATAAAAGTGGGCTCTTGTTACTGACTTTACAGAATGAAAAGAATTTTAAAATTTAATAACCACATGTTTTACCATTTTCTTTGATGCTTTGATTACTTGCACCTTGCTGACTTTAGAGATGACCTTCCCAAGGCTGGCTGATTCCTAGAGATAGCAACTCTTTTTTTTTTTTTTCCCCAGTATGGGGAGTTGAACTCAGGATCCTGCATTTGACAGGCAGATATAGCCACTGAGCTGTATTGCTGGCCCAGCAACTCACTTTTGAGCACAAACCAGCCAATCCCAGCTCCATACAGCAACCACGTCCTTCTGTAGGTTCTCGCACCCTGGGCCATTATCCCTTTCCTAATCACTCTTGGTCCCGGTTTCAGATCACTAGGCAGAGCTCTGTGTATCCCACAGGATACAGAGGTTGCTGAAGTCACTCCAGCCAGCCTGTCCTAAGCATGCTTACCCTGTGCTCTTTACCACAGAAACCACGCTGAAGGCTCTTGCCCACATTTCCCCTCTTCCCTCTGCCTTCTGACCTACCTTGGTGCCTCTCTGTGTGGCCTATGTGCCATGTTGTGCCATCTGTTTGTAGGAGTTTGTATTAGAACTTCTTTCCTGACAGTCACACATCTGTGTGTCCTGGATTACTGATTAAAGTGAGTGTTAAACACCCTTTTAAACAAATTATGAAGGGTTTTCCCATAGGATAGCTAGAGAATGACTACATATAAGTAGAAATGTCCAACTGACATCTGGATCTTGAGTTTGACACTTATAAAAGAGGTCAGTACTACAGTTGTGAACATACAGATGGTATTTGAACACATAGGGCTGAGTGAGCCCACCCTTGAGGAAAGTAGAAAACATGAAGGGACAGAGTCCAAAAACCTGCCCAGCTGATAAGATTGATAGAGCTAAGAAGGCTGAGAAGGAATCCAGGCATAGTGACACATGCCTATTATTTCAGCACACAAGAGACTAAAGCAGGAAGATCTTGGTCACACACACACATACACATGCACACACACACAGTTGAGAAACCAATGGGCTGACAGGAGAAACCAGGAGAATATGGACTCATGAAAGCCAAATATTTAAATTTTTTGTCACTCTTGTTTTGAAACAGGCTGTCACTGTGTAGTTCAGGCTGGTCTTGAACTCATGGTGATCCTCCTGCCTTGGCCTCCCAAATGTTAGGATTACAGGCATGCAACACCAACACCCAGAATAAATACTTAAATATTTTAAGAAGCGACAATCAACTACACCAACTGCTCCTACAAGACTGAGTGAAAAGGGGCTGGGGATTTACTCAGCAGCATAAGCACCTGCCTTGCAAGTGTGTGATCATGAGTTCGATCCCTGTTACCGATTAAAAAAAAAAAAGACTGAGTGAAAGAAGTTAGAGACATGCTCTATTTCTGCACAACAACCAACCCAAAATCTTAGTAGCCAGAAACAGTGACCTAGTTTTTATGATTGTGTGAATGATGGGGCTCAGCAAGATGGTTGTTCTGCTCCACGAAGTATAGCTAAAGTTGCTCTGTGGCTGTATTTAGCTGGAAGCTCCGCTGGAGTTAGAACACCCATCTCCTTCAGCATCTTTCTGTAAGGTCTCGGCGTTGGCGGTTGTAGCCTGAGTTGCTTGAAAGTGTGCTGGCGGCCTTCAGGAGGCCAAGGCCAGTGTGCAAGGCTTTATTAGGCTTCTCCATTTCCCATAGCAGCTTCTGGCTTTGCCCTCACAGCCATCTTTTCCTACAAGAAATGGCTCGTTCAGGCAGCTGAGTAACTTTCTCAACCTGCTTCCTGTACATAGGAAGTTGGGAGTCAAGGAGACTTTTCATTCTGGAACCACTTCTACCTTTTCTTTTCCCAGCTGTTGCCATTTTATAGGCTTTTTGTGTATCAAATTATAACACTCCACTAGACAAAACCATACCCACAACCCTCACTGAGATAGTTCTTTCTCTGCTTTGGCCTGCAAGTCAGGATGATATGGGAAAATGCCCTTCAGATTCTTAGAAGCCCTTTAAACCAAAAGGTCTACAAAGTGCCACCTTAAACCTTTTCACTATCATAAAGGTTTTTGTGCTGCGGGGGATTGAAACCATAGCTTCACACATACTAGGCAAGAACTCTACAACTGAGCTGCTCTCCAGCCACTTCACTTGACTTTGAATATAAAAACATATTTTACCAAGTGACCTGCACCAGTCTAGCCATCACTGGCTACGGCCAGCAAGCAAGAGGGCACTGGGGCAGAAGGGAAGTCCGCAGCCCTTCTGGTGCTCTGCATGTGCATCTGGGCGGAGCAGCTGCAAAGGCTGAACGCAGCCGTAGAAAGCCACTTCAGGATTGCTTCAAAGCTCATGGTGTCTGGGACACCTGAGGACTGATCCCACTGTTTGGCACAGGTGCACAGTGGATACACTTATGTAAACATGACCTTGCACTGGCAACTACACATGTGCTAAACAGTGAAGTCAGTATGTAAGAATGTAAATGTGTGATAGCATGTAAGAGCTAGACAAAAACGCTTGCTTGCTGTCTGTTTCGTGTTTTCTTTTGGGGCCCTCACTCATGAATTGACTCCTTCAGCCCCTCAACCCCAACAGCAGCCCTCTAAAAATTTTGATTCAGGCTTAGAACTGAGGCTTATAGATGGTAAAAATGGGCCAATGGCATTCAGTCCCAGCAAAAATTGTCCATGGCATGCTTTGTGGTTCAAGCCACAGGAGCCTCACTGGTCAGTAGAAGACAAACCACAGTGGGAGAGGAGGTCTGTGCAGCTCACAGAGACCCATGCCAGGCTGAGGCCAGCAGCGACCAGGACCAGGATTTGGGGCTGTTGTCATGACTCTAGCACACTGATTACCCCCAGGCTCCAGCAGAAGAGAGCCTGCCATGTTCCTGTTGACCTCCCCAGACCCATATGACTGAGTACCGATATCTAGTAAATATTTAAGAAAGGAATGAAGATAACAAATGTTACCCATAATCCCAGCCCTCAGGGAAAACTCATATTGATCCCTGGAGGGGCAGAAGCCCTGCCCCCAAATTCATCTGGCCTAAGAGAAAGTGGACCTCATAAGGGTGGTGGGAAGGTTTTCTTTAGGCATTAGGTGGCCCCCTATTGTGGTCAGAAGAATATGATGTGGTAGTATGGATTTATAAACTGTACTGAGTTGTTTCTTTTAGGGGGCAATAAGAGGCCCTCCACCCCAAGAGCTCAGACTTTGGGAGAACGGCTGCTGTTGGCTGTTGCACGCTACTGGAGCCTGTCCCCTGAAACACAGTGGTCCCTTTTCTACCGAAGGTGCTGCCTTTCTCGAGGGGTGGGGATGGAGATTTGAAAGAGCAGATTTGTGTTAGCAAGCGTCCATCTGCTCCTATAGAACCATTTTGCATTCTCTGCCCTGTTCTGTGCTCCTAGGAGTGACTCTGGTGGGAGGGGGTCAAAGCAGTGCAGGAGTTCAGACAGCATTGACAGGTACTTCCTCCTTTGGTTTTCCTTGGGTGGCTGATTATACTATGGTGCTGGAGGCTAGAGCTCCTCTGCATTCTGGAAACTCTCCTTTCCCTGGCCCTTACAGGCTCCTCCTCCTTCTGCCAGCCTTATCCTTTTATGCTTTAACCTAGATGTTCCCCCAAAGCCTATGACCATCAGTGGGGCTCTGGGGAGGTTGGATCATGGCGCATGATGTCCATCAGCAATGTACTACTGAGGAGTTTATAGCTAAATGTGATGTGGGAGAGGAAGCCCTATGGGAGGTGGTGGTCACTGGGATGTGACCTGGAAGGGTGAATCTTTTTTCCTGGCTCATTCTTTTGCTTTCTGCTTGCTGTCTGCCATACCTTCCTTTTTTGGAGCCTGTCGACTATGGACTGAAACCTCTGCAAACTGAAACCTCCTCCTTTAAATTTCATATACTGGGTTCATATACTGGCAAGCAATGAGAAAAGTAACTAAGACACAGCCCTTTTTACTTTTCTTAACTTCTGCTTGCTCTGTTAAGTAGTCCTTCTATTAGCCTCATAATTACAAAGTCCGAGGGGATCACCTGCATCTCCCATGGGTCCCCCTAAACACACAAGTGACAGAAATTCCTCCTAGGGACACTAGAGAGAGGTTCCTGAAAGAAGCAAACAGGGAAATAGTGTTCCTGAGAAAGGTTTCTTTTCCCTTGGATTAATCCAAGAAGTAATCATATTGAGTGGACACAATAAACATTTTGTCCTAATTCCTTGCAGTGCCCTTTGGTCACACCTGTTGGTGTACCTGTTTGTGGCATGTAGGAAGCTAAGTGAAGAGCAGTGAAGGCACAAGGCCAGGTGGGCATGGCACAGCCACTTCCAGAGCACAAGGGTGTCACAGAGGTCTAGGTAGGACCTGACCTAAGTGTACAGTGACCCAGGGAAGCAACAGGAAGTGGCTGTCAAGGATGACTCAGTAGTGGGTGTGAGCCAGCCACCTCTAGCCCACATAAACCACAGCCCAGTGATGCTGTAGGGACGGTAGCTGATACTATAGTGACAAATATGAAAATAATAACTTTGGTACCTGTCCTCATGGTTAGTATGACATAAGACAGATTTGGAAAAAGAGAGTAAATCCAATAATTATCGATGTATTTATTGAGCACGTGTGCCAGCGCAACGCTACATTCTTTACATGGATTGTCTCACCCACTGTCCATAACAGCCATATTTGTAGGTAAGATGCCTTGTAAAGGTTCTTATTAAATACTGGTTAGTGAGTGGGTGAATGAATGAAGGCCGCTGTGGTTCCTAATCAGGCCTATGTGCTGCTTCACAGATGTCTGATGTCACATGTCATAGCCTTCTACACCGGGATGGAGTCTTCACGAGTTCTTGAAGGACAAGTAGAAACTATTCCAGCTTCAACTTAACTTTGATCTGCAGTACCTAGGTGGATAATTTCAGCAGTTTTTTACATTTGGATCCACACCATGCTTCAGTTTTCATGAAATCATCCTTTCACATATTCCTTCATCACAGCTATTCTAAAGCAGGGCATAACAGCCGTATTTATAAGTTACTATTTTGCCTATATGAAAGTTGGAAAGATGAGATTCCATCAAGAAGGGTAAAGTTGCTTGCCAAGGCCACCAAACATTAACATGCTCAAATCTGGTATCCAAAGTCCAAGCTTGACACCTCTTGAGAATAATGAACTTGGGTTGGGTTGTAGCTCATTGTTGGAGCATACAGCACAGCATGTCTAGCATGCAGAAGGCCTAGGGTTCAATACCCAGCAAAAACAAAAACAACAGTAGCAAAAAGAATAAATCTTCTGGCATGGTAGTACACATCTTTAATCCATGCACTTAGGAGGCTGAGGCAGGATTGTGAGTTCAAGGTCAGCCTGGGTAACAGCAAGATCCTATCTCAAAAACCCTAAATGAATAAACAATAATGTGACTATAGATTCACCCTTCTTCTCCCTACTGCCATCTTGGATCATGAGGTGGTGGCCATCTGCTGAAGTGGCAGGCTCACAAGAGGGCATAGTTCTGGCTCTTGGACAGCCTTGTGAAGCCATCTTCCAGTCATGACGTGCCCATCTTCAGGCTTCTAAACCAGGTTTGTGCTGGGTTCTCTCCCTTGCACCTGAACCTGCCTATGGCTGACACACATTAGGGAGTCTAGTCTTGGTTCTAAGACCTATACTGACACCAAAGCAAGGCTGTAGTTGGTGGCAGTGATCAACAGAAGGTAAACTAAGCTAAGGCATGTTGAGGGAAGATGGAGGGTCAGGATAATCTTACGTTCATGAGTTTAGTCTGTATTTTCAGTAGGATTTGCACTGACCTCTGAGATGTGCTGATAGATTAATACCAAGTCCTAGCCCTAAAATTGGGTTGGTAGGACAGAGCACTAAGCATGGAAAAGCAGGCAAGAGTGAGCAAGGCAGCACGGTGAGGGGAGCGAGGATGTCCTCTGTGTCCACTGTCAGCACTGAGCCACCCCATGGCCTTGCAGCAGCAGCAGGGCCCAACTTCTCATGGGCTGTGCACAGGTGTGCTGGTGGAATCAGTATCCTGGAGCAGCCACACTGCACCTCATAGAAGTCCCTAGTGTTTTTTCAAGTACAAAACTGATGTTACTTGAATTTTAAAAATCTGTGACACTAAAGTATGTAAAAATCTCCAACCTCAATCTCTCCCCAGCTGTGTTCCCTTCCCACAGAAGTAGCCAGCCACTGCCAACAAGCTGGCATGCATTATTCCAAATACTGCAATAAGTGTTGGGTTCCTGAGCCCATATCCTAGGATTTCTGCATGTTTTCAGGACATATGTTTGGGCTCTGGCTTCCTACTCAATAGGATTCTGTCCCTGTAAGCAACTGCTTTGCCTTATCTTGGTCAGTGTGGTGGCAGTAATTCAGGCACACACTCAATGGCATTGCACACAGCCTTGGAAGTAGGAGATTGTTCTGATAGCGAACAGTTGGAGCTTGCTTGTACCAGGCACTGTCCTAAGTGTGCTGTATCTTTGCATTTAATCTCTTTCACAAGTGAGGTACAGAAGTATATCACAAAAGTACACCGAGGCACAACAAGTTGTATAATTTGTTCAAGACTATTTAAATGGCAGACTTTGGATTTACCCATTTAACTCTGCCTTCAGTCTGTGCTCTTAGCTCTGGTACAGGGTGTGCATGGAGCATTCACAAGATCAAAAGTCACAAGTCTCACTCACCCTCACCTTGCCCCAGTGTACAGCAGGGAAGGGAATCAGGCAGTGTCTTGCAGACAGAAAGACCTAGGAGGCTTGAGATAACTCCAGGCACACTGAGAGCAGCTCCTTCTCAGACTTCACAGGGATATGGATGAATGTGGCCAGCTACAAGGTCTAGTCAGCCCTCTTGGGGCTGTGGGAGGGATGTGGAGAGACTGGCTGGTCCAAAGGGTAAGAGCAAAATTTGCAGAGACAACAGTTGGGCAGAAAAATTGAAACTGGAGGTCTTGCCAACTGTCTGGGCATCAGAGTCCCAGGGTGTGTCCCATGTAACAGGCAAGAAGGTGGTGTAGAAAGTGTACAAAGAAGAGGCAGCTTCTAGGATACTCCAGAATAAATGCGCAGGACAGAGTCAAATACTGTTTTTCTTCCTGTTATAGGAATCTTTTGTCCCAAGTTAAACTTGCGTTAAATAAAAACTTGGAATAGTACACATATGATTTTCTATTTATAGAGCTCTCCCCTAACCCCTGCTTTTCAATCTCTGCCCAGAAAGAGTATGAACTGACATGTCAGAATTAACATTTTTAGTGTGATGGGGTGTCAGTTATCAATTTGACTGGATTAAGAAGCACATTTCTGGGTGTATCTGGGTGGTCATGGAGGTATGACTTTGGGTACTCTGTCCCTCCAGCACTATTCCCCTGCTCTACTGCCTGGCTGCCATAAACTGAACATCTTCGCTCTGCCACACCTTGCCCTGTGATGTTTCTCTTAAGAGTCCATCAATCATGGAAGGACTAAATTGCCTAAAGCCATGAGCCAAATTAAACTTCTCCTTCTTTGAGTTGTGGGTATTAGGTATTGTGTCCCAGTGATGAGAAGCTAAATAAGACAAAGTTGGGGGCAGAGATTGGGAAGAATCTGGACAAGGAAGGGACAGGATCATGACAGTGCAGAGAGGCAGAGAAGAGGATATGGATGGCCCAGTTTTTAGAAGATGCCTGGCATTAGAGGACAGCAGGCTTTTCTTTCTCCTTCCTGTCTGGGCTGACCAGCTCATAGAGCCGAGGGGCACAGCACTGTCTGGAAATCCACACGAGGCCCATGAAGCACAGCAGACTGCTCATCTCCCCCGCCCACAGCCCGCCCTCTCCACCAGCTCCTCCCAGGGTGCCCAGCCCCCAGGGTAGTGTAGCCACACAAGTGAGGCGAGAGACAGAACAGTTCTACAAGGAAATGTATTTTTAATCTAAATGGGTAGTGTCTACAAAGAAATGTTTAGAACACAAGCCAGTCCTAAGAACCATCTATTCTGCCAGGTCAATGCAACTGGGTAGACTTCCAATCAAAATCTCGGTTGTACAAGGTGTTAGTGAGGCTGGACACCAATGTCATTTACCCTCTGTACCTCTCGGCTGTGGGATAGAGAAAACAGTGCCTCCCGCACTGGGATCTAGGAGGAAGAAAGAAACACTGTATTTAGTGAGGATGCAAATGCAGTAAAGGACAAATAGTGAGGGCTGCTGGGCCAGACCCTGTCCAGCAGAGCACCTGGATCTTCACCTAACACCAGGAGTGCACCCAACATCCTGCTGCTGGCAGGATACAAAATCAGGCTAAATGTAAGGCAAGTAGGTGCTGGTGCCCTCATTTCGACACAACAGGAACACGGAAACGTCATAACTGATACACCTAGTGTGTGGGGTTCGACAGCAAGCAGGCTATTTGGGCAAAGTTTCTGTCAGACATACACAAGCAGACATCTGGAAGAAAGGAGAGGTGCCAGATGTCTTGGTGCCACCATGAGAGCAGCCACAGAGCTCTGGCACCCCTACTGTCATGTGGGGCTGGGGAAAGAAGAGCTGCAGTGTCCGGGGCTCTGGCTGCCTGGTATCCTTGAGGTCTCAGTCTCCTCCAGAGTCCTGACCACTTCCCATCTCCCTCCGAGGCTTCCTGGCAGCCTGGGGAGCGCTGCCTGCCCAGTGTCCCTTCAGGGCCCAGGAGTCCTCCCCGCTCTGCATGCCAAAGCTTGGCCTCACCCATCTAATCCCTGACCTACCCCAGACCTGTGTCCAAAACTCGGCCCACCTGATCATCGGTGTCCAGTTACGCTCTTCCCCTCACAGGGCAGCTGGGCCATCACAGCTCCATTCCCCCTGCCACACAGTACACAACTGTGACCCTGAGACCGAACAAGGGCTCCATCCCTAGTCTTTTCATTTTTTGAGACAGGGTCTCGCCAGGTTGCTCACACTGAGCTTGGACATATGACTCTCCCCCTCCTTTGCGCTTTCCACGGTGTACAAGCGCCCGGCACTGGCTTGGCTGTGCCTGCTTCGGCCGACCGGCACTAGCACAGTACCTGGTGCGGAAGCGCACACGCCGTCTCTATGTCACAGCCTCCCCTTTCCATTCACCTTCTCTGTCTTTCAGCCATCACTCCCCCACCAATGCAGCTCATGAAGTAAGACAAGACATTACTTTTAAAGCTCAAGTAGAAGGAGCTGAACACAGCTTTTCATATTCTCAAATAATTAAGCAGAAAAAGGGAGCAGAAAGTCAGAACTGGATATAGAATTCAGATTTTTTTTCTTTTAGAGACAAATTTTGTACAACTTTCAACATTAATACTTTCAAACAAAATGAGCAAAAAATACACTGAGTGCTAAAAAAATCAAAACAGAAGTAACACAATTTTAATTTCAGTATTTTAAAGTACATAAATTGAAAAGAATACTAAATACAACTTTAAACAAGTCACTTGTCTTCTATAATAATCAATGTAAGCTACTTAAAGACTTACAAATTGAGTAAAACAGAAACAAAATAAATACTGTACACGTTCCCTGCCTGCAGGCAAAAGATGGGAAATACTGTCATTAATCAGAAAGAAATGCTCTTAAAGCTTCCGCACCCCACTCCCCAGCCACGCCCCGTCCCACTGTCACACGTGTGCTTTTGTACTCAAAGGACACACATGTGCACACACACTGGAGGCCTACACACAGATGAGACACTACCCCACAGACACCCCCCAACAAGAAGGCAACAGTTACCTGGGACCATGGGCATTAAAGACCAGTGAGGAAAGTCAGTCAGGCTAGCAAAATGTTACTACAAAACTAGTAAATACAATTGCCAACAACTGTCCCCTTTTCAAATTTCACAGTTAAAACCTCTAAAACCAAGACTCCCCCTTCCTATCACTAACCCCCCAACATCCCCCCCAAAAAAAACTTGCTGAAGCACTGGTAAAGTTAGACATTTCACAGTAATGTGAAAATTCATATTATATAATCTCTTAACATGAACCTTTCACCCTCTTTCCACAGCATGAAACTGTTATGGCTTAATTTATATTAAAAGTAGAAAAGTCTTTTCTGAGGGAAACGCAGCCTGCAGATGCATGTACATTTCCTGATCAGTGCTATTTCATATGTAACAACTGCATGACTTGCTTTTGCAGTCAGAGCTGTTTTTGGAAAAAACTGAGGTTATAGCTTTTGATTCAGTCTAACCATAAACTGTAAGGCCCTTAGTTTGGTTTAGGTTTCTTTTGCAAGATAAAATAACCTTGGGGTTCACTTAGCAAGTTACACCTTAGGTCCCTGACTATAATGTGGAAGTTGTATGCATGGTTTGTAAAAATAAAATGTTACTTATGAAGCTTAGAGAGAAGAAATTCCTTATTATATGTTTATATTTAATGCTGGTAATTTTTACCAACCGAAATCCATCAAAGAAATATAAATAGGTATGTCTGGGTTATTTTACTCCTGCAAAACATTATATATTCTAGCACTTATAATCATTGTTTTGGTGAAAAATCTTGGGGGAAAAATAACTGATATATTGAAGAAGAGACGACCAAAATAAAACTGGTGAAAACAAGTTTTCTGTAATTAAGTTCTGTGTATAACCGCTTCCTGAAATAAAGCAAAGTGAATTCAGACTGTCATGGTTCTTGCATAGGTAAACTACTTGGAGGTCAAGGGCTACTTGGTAGCCAGGGTTTATTATTGAAATAGTGCAGAGCTGATAAGCTTTGTTGAAGAGTCACTGAATAGTTTGAAAAAGGTTTGAACAAAAAATGTAAGGCTGCACTTGTTGAGACAAAGCCTTAAGACACTAGAGGGGCACCAAGGTGAGAGGGAGAATCTAACTCAAGGGACTATCATTTACTCCTCCCCAATGAAGAGAAGAGAGGACTACAGAAGAATAAAATCAGTCAATCAAAATAAATTGCTTTGGAAATGGGCATTTGCTTAAGGATATTACCTGTTTAAAAGTATTTATGTAAAGCATATCAAGTATTTGACTTACAGTATAATCACTGAAAAACTAAGGGAAGGGTTTTCAGTAAGGCTATTTAGTATTAAGATTACATTATGTTCATGAACAATTTAGTGAGTGTAGGAATGCTGCCCTCTTGCACCTACCTTTAAGGAAGCACGTAGACCTGTCCACTACAAGACAGGCAGAGGCTGCAGCATCATGCAACAGGGGTTCTCTTAGGAAGCAAGATATCTCAGAGGTCCTAGTCCACTGTGTCCTCAGGCAAATCACTGCCCTATTTGGTTTACACTTTACCCACCAGCCTTCTCGAGGCTACAGGTTGTGATACTTGGCCTCAGGATTGCTTCTGGTGAAGAAGTAGCTCATAAAGGAAGGACGCACTACACCCACTCCACTCCATCCTACTCTGGGGCTCAGATCCAGGGCCTCTGCCTGCTGGGCAAGAACTTCTCTTACCATAGGAAGTGATTTGGTTAACTTTTGAAAATGTTTAGATTTACATCATGAAGGCCCTGTCTCTCCATGTGGAAACTACACTAGAATATTCACTTCCAGCAGCCACAGTGGGTCACTCTCAGGGAGTAGTCTTGTCACCATCACAAGTATCTGGGGAGACATCCAACTGAGTCTCCTTCCCTCCTCTGTTCAAGTGAGCTCTCTGCCTAGGCCTCTGTCACCATCCCGGAACTGCCTCTGTGGAGCCCCGTGTTTCTGACCACTCTAGTTTTTCCTAGTCTGAGTGGCTGTTTAATCAATCCTATCCCATGACTGACTTCACCATATCTAGGACCTGGAGAATATGTCAAATCTGGGGAGCAGCACCACCCTAATATCTCATTGAGAAAAACCTAAAGATATCTTTCAGTCACTCTGAATCATCTTCATGTATTTGAGGATGAACATTCCCACTCACTATCCATAAACTAGCTCACTTCTTTTACTTGAAGTGTGGAATCCAACTTCAATTCAGCACCTTGTTAGAGATTCATCAGATTTTTAGGTAGCATTCCCTGCATATATATATTTGAAATGAAATGTTTTATGAATAATAGTAATTTTCACTTAAAAATGTATGTAAATGTGCACTCATCAGTTTTAATGATAAATTATGTGTAACTATGAAGTGTTAATAGATTAAGAAATGCTTTTCTTCACTGGATAGTAAAATAAGCAGTTTTGTCCAAACTTAAAAATAAGGAAACTAAGACTCAGAAGGAGTAAGTGGCATAAGTTGCATACAGGTCACACAACTGACACATAAATGGTAGACTTGGACCAAAACATGTCTTTTGCTTCCTTCTGTGCTAAAGCATATCCTTGTCACCGACAATAAGTTACTAACTTATGAAATGTTTCTTAAAATTTAAACAACTTAGATCTTTTTTATTTCTACTTCTACAGTGACACTAACCAAGCGATGCTTCCCCTGCCCCAAAAGGCTCTCTTCTGCTGAAGTTTGCTTAGAAGTAAAAATAATACTGCTAACTTCCTGGAGCAGCCTTTCATGGGCAGAGAACAGAACTGCAACTACAGCACTACCAGTGCTAGAGACGCATATCTGGTAAATACCTGCTATTTCACATGAGTAAAAACAGCAAGAGTTTATTTTTTAAAAGGCAATCATTAGGATTATTAAAAAAATAGAACAGTATTTGAGCTAAGTAATTACTGATAAAGGTGGGCTTATCTCCTCTCTGAGTTATGGTTTCTGTCAGAATATTCAATGTTTTATGCCTCAAAAATGAACTGAACTCACGAGGTCCCAAGTATTTCTAGGATACTGAACTCTACTATAAACTGCTAACTTTATATTTTTACATCACTCATCAATACTGGGGAGCATAACATTATATGATGTTGTGAATTACAGTACAGAGGATTCCAGGTTGAGTTACTTACTTGAATCAATAATAGGAAAACTACCATTACCATTAAAGTTACATACATTAAATTATTATTTTCAATTTTACATAATTGCATTTGCTTATGACTAGGTAAATGCTACCACGCTGTCTTCCTAAGTTGTTACGTAGTTTATAAGTGAGACGAAGGAAAAGACAAAATGTTATGTTTACAGCTGAGCCCACTTACTGGTAGTAGTTACCTCAAAGTCCAGCCACTTTTATGAGATAAATGGAAGCATTACCATGGGTAACTTTATAAGGTTTGATTAGAGGTCACTGGATCAAATGGTTGAATTTTTTCCAATTCAGAAAAAGACACATGTATTTTCTTATAGTGGTTGTAATACCTTGCTGAAAGTTTTGTAACTTAGCCAGTTAACGAACTAAAACTGCCAACAATGAATCCACAATACTTTCACTTAAAAATTCCACATACTGGATACTCAAAATTAGTGTTTTATCAGCCTTAGGACACAAGATGGATACCAGCCAAAATTTTAATTCATAAAAATAAATTGTTCTAATTATATATCTAAAGAAAAAAGTAAAAAACACTTTAGTTGTGAAAAATGTAAAGAAAAAAATCTAGATCATAATGTCACTAGAGAAAGAAATTATAGTCATTTCTTAAATCCATTATGGATCACTATAGACCAATGAGAACATGGTCTATAGAAAACCAAGACATCACAGTGATAGTGTGTGAGAAAGTTAGGGCATCTATCAAACCTAGATATTTGCACCTTGAGATCCAGCCAGCAGCTGACACTAGTTACAGAATCATGTAGTTGGAGTTTAAGTAGGCTGTTAACAGATATTGAAGATTTCCATAGAGATTATTCTTCCTGATACTCAAATAAAACCCAGAGTTTTGGACTAAAAAGGCTAATTCATTAGCTCTTTCATAGTTATCCCATGAACCTGGAAAAGACAGAGTAAGAAATACTTCTCTTTGGGAATATACATTTGAATACAACCATGAAAGATGATGGTATAGATTCTTTTTTCTTAACAATTTAAGTGATACTTAATATAGATAGAAAATTCCAAGTTAAAAAAAAGACAAATGTTGCATTATACTGTCATATTTCTTCTCCATAAAAATAAATTTCATCCTATTTGTCTGTATTGTCTTTGTAGGAATTTGTCAAATGCTATATGTTTAGACTTGGGAAAATTTCCACCTCACCCTCAGCAATCATTTACTTTTACATCATGAGATGGAAAAGGGAAAACAGAAACTCTTACAAGCAACCAAAAACTGAAATCAGTAAAAATTTTACATAAACAAGATGAATGATTACCTTGAAGTTCAACCAGATTCTTAACCTCAGTATGCACTGGCCAAGTTAAAATAGATGGAAATAAATGCAAAAAGCATCCATTTTACTCCAAATCCTTATGTGAAATAATTCTTTAAAATGTTAAGAAATAAAAAAGTAAACACATACACAAGATCTATTCCAACATGCTTGCTTCTATACAACTTAATATAGTATAATCCTATTATATTACGGCTTATTATGAAGATTTGAATATCCTAAATCAAATCATACTTCTCAACAGATTAGGATTAGCAAATAAAAGCATCAAAAAAATACAACCCTCGCAGCAGGTGCTGGCCCTGTTCTCCAACACCCGTGGTCTGAAGAAGGCCCTCTGTACTTATAATGTACTTTAAAAAACTAGAAACATGACATTTAACCAAACTTATAATACTTTCCCTACAAGTAGGAAGAAGATATTAAAGCTGTTCTCTTTGGGACCCAGATATCAGCAAAAATGAAAATGCAAGAAGAAGCCTATTTCCTTATATTTAGAAGAAAACCACAATGTCAAAGGAAATGAGTGACGAGGGGTCTTTTATGGAGCTCTCAGACATTGGCTATGCAAGTATTTCCCTGCAAAGAGAAGAGTCTTGTCGGGTCATCACAAAATGAGGGATGCAGAGGAAGGGGGTGTAAGGGAATCAACCTGGATAACAGTATGCACCTTGGATGTTAGCAAAAGCGAAGCTAATAGCTTATAAAAAAACACATGAAATATATAAAATAAAACGATTTTCATATACATCTTAATTTAAAATAATTAATGCATCAAATCCCTGTTTAAGACTTTAACCTGAATATCAAATTTAAGAGTCCAGACTAGTTACTGTTACGGTGGCTCTTCCCCACATGTAACACACACACTATCAAAAATAATTTAAAAACCTTCACATTCTTAAATCTAAATTAGTGAGATATTTCTCCAGAAATCTTCCAAATAAATAGCTTTAAAAAAGAAAAATTTAAAAGCTGTTAACTTTAAAAAAATCTGTTAAATAAATTATTGATAATTCTTTACCCTACTACTGAAAATAAATCAAGATGCTACCAACAACAAAATGAAATTCAAGCCCTGACAAGAGACCCTTTCCAGTTCAAGGTCTCTTTTTAAGGTTCTACCCTCCTCTCTCTCCCCACCAGGTCCAAAGGGTTATTGCTGAGTGGGTGTGGCACAGTGAAGATGCAGCATCAGGGTCGCTCTGCTCTTCAGGCAGTGTTCTTACTGTACACGCCAACTGCCCCAGGCAGGGGTGGCAGAAGCTCCAGGCTCCTGCCCCACACTGCTCCAAAGGGAGGCACGGCTGCCACAGCAGTTCATTCACACGAAGAAGCGTGCGTGGCCATTTCTGTTCAACTTTAGGATCTTCCCAAGACGCTGTTTGGCTGTTGCCATTCCTTTTTTTGGACGTTTGCCTACAAAACACAACACCATGGTAAGTAATAATGCCAAGCATGCCCTCCAGACAGCACCAGAAAGGTTTAGGAAGGAAACCTGTGCAGCCACACTTCTGGAAGGCCACTGTGTAAAACTCCTTCCTCTGCTTGCACCAGCGGTGGAGCCAGCCTCCCATACAATGCTTCAGTAGCACAAATGACTGCCTCTGGGTGTGGGGGCCACCCTCAGCTGGAGCTGTACTGCTGTCTGATCTGTTAGGGTTCTCGCCTTACTGTCCTGTGCCATGTTCCCCTCTCCTCCTGAGTCTCAGGAAGACATTAAAGACCCTCAGGGCTGATCTGGACATCCTTCAGTTTGACACTCCTAGTAGTGGGTATGCACTGCTGTTAAAAGGCCACCCCATGTGCACAAGATGCTGAGCAGCTGGGGTACCGAGAGACTGTACTGCCATCACACGTCAAGAAAAGACTTACTACAATGGGTCCCAGTTACCTTTTGTTGCCTGGTTGCTAATAGGTGGTGGATTTGAAGCAGGTCTCTTGGTGGGGTGAAGGGGCACTGAAAAGGAGGGTTCTCCAGCTGGCCTCTCTAGGCTCACACTGCCGCTGTTCATCTGGCACACGCCTGCAACCACACTGGAATTCTGTGCACACTTTCCACTCAGAAGGCCTGCGCCACCACTCTCCATACAGTTTCTACTTTGCACCTTTTGACTTGTTTCTAATGAACCTTCCTTTTTGATGCATTTCTGGCTTCTGCTTAGATCCTGAAGAAGTAAGGAAATGAAGCTGAATTTTTAGGTTTAATGCATATTTAAGCTCTCTCTGCACTAGTAAAGTCAAGAGAGAAAGGAAATAAACTCTGAATTTAGATTTTCTGAACATGGATTAGGCCTCAAACTCATGGCAATTTTCCTGCCTCAGCCTCCCAAATGCTGGGATTACAGGCATGTGCCACCACACTCAGCTCCAAACCTGATTTTTCTTGAAACATAACTCCTTTTCCAGTTTCCAAAGACTACTGAGTCAAATTTCAGGGAAAAAAATACACCTGATGTATGAGTCTTAAATCAACTGATAGGGTCATGACCAGAATTAAAAAGGGAAATTAATACAGACTAAGAATATAGCTCAGTGGTATTGTGCTTGCCATGCAGGAGCCCCTGGATTCAATACCTAGCACCGGCCAAAAGACAGACAGACAGACAGACAGACAGACAGACAGACAGACAGACAGAGATACTAGATATGAATAGAGCACACTGTTAACTGGTTTAACTTGTGTGTGTAGGAGAGAAATGTAAATATATCTCTATCATAATCAGTTTCAGAACCAGTATTAAACATAGACCTGACTTCAATTAGTCTTACAACAAATATTCATGAGCATGAACAAACAAGTGCTGATGTTACATTGCCACTGCAACACACTCGAGATCACAGCACAAGAAATTTAGTTCTCTCTGCTGTGATACTACTAATCACATACGTTTTGCATCTTCAATTTCAAAGACAATTATAGAAACAACAGCCATAGAGTTTGCTTTAGTACTGAATCCTCCAGTGACAGTTTCATGTGCAAGCCCCTCTTTCCTAAAGTGGCCCCTCAGGTCTCCTCCTCTTGCTCTCCCCCAGTGTTTCTTCAGACTCATTCTGAGTTTGAATTCTAAGAAGCAGCCGAGGACTTTTGCTTCTGCTGATTTACTTTCCCTACATGTACTTAGTAGGCTGGGGAGCTAGTGGTCCCCTCTGCTATGTAAGAATATGTTTTGAAATTGTGTTGTAGTTTTCTTCTTCCTCCTCCTCTTTTTATCCCAGAAATAAAATGGACTTTGAAAAAAAAAAATGCGGATTCTTTCTCTGGCTCCCACTTTCCAAGGTTTGCAAAAAAGGGTCCTATCATTTTCTTTGCCTGGTGCTGCTGATAAAATTTTAGCTTTTTAAAAAATGCCATTTTGGATTTATTTTGTGTGATATGAGCATTAATATGCTGGGATCCTAAGACACTGAGTTTCTTCTCTTAGAGCAGAGTTGTTAATCTGGAGTCAACAAACAGCCATTGGTGGGGATAACACCAATCACACCCAAAATTCAGTATTTATAATGAATTTTTGTGAAAGAGAATCAATCAAACTTCCATCAAATCTTCAAAAAATTTAGTTCCTAGAATGTTCAAGAGACAATGTCAGAGGTTAAAAAGGAAATGTTTCTTCCTTGCATTTTCACTCTAACAAGGTGCAACCTCAAGGTGCCAGCAGCTGGGGGTTTCTCTGCGGCCCTGAAGAAGGCACTTCCAGCTCACACTCCATCCTGAGCCATGCAGCAGTCAGAATCCCTAAAAATGTGTTGCTGTTCAAATGTGCACTGAATTGTAACTTTTTAGTTTCCTACATAGCAGTTGACCCCCAGTTATAATTTAAACAGAAAGTAAAAATGAAGTTAACAACAATTCTAATTTCCTTTTAATAATTCAACCTCTCCTATAATCTCAGCACTTGGGAGGCTGAGGCAGGAAGATCACAAGTTTGAGGCCAGACTGAACTATACAGTGAACCCTTGTCTCAAAAAACCAAAAAAGATTTAAAGTTTTTAAAATTTCAATCTCTAAATTTACCTGAGGATGAAATCTGGAAGCTCTATCAATCTGTTTAATCCAAGAAGAAGTCCTCAAGTCTTGATCTTCAGTCTTCACATGATAGCCTAGAGGGACATTTTAATTCATTTTAATCTGCACAAACTTGATATTTAAGAACAAAATTAGCCTAATGCTTGAAGCTGAAAGCAATTTTATTTTGACATTTTGTTTAGAAATATATTAACTCTTTACATTTTTCTTCACATACCTTTTTCTTTCTTTTTTTTTTTTTTTTTGTACTGGGATTTGAACTCAGGGCTTTGAGCTTGCCAGGCAGGTGCTGTGCTTCTGAGCTGCATCCTTAGCCCCTCATATACCTTACTTTCACTACACTCTTCTTCCTCTCAAAAATCGCCTGCTCACAGTGAACCTGCTGCTTCTCTCAGCTCTTTTTATACATAGGTTTTGGGCCAGATGCTGGGAGATCCGGAGGCAAACCCTATGACCCTGCCTATGTGAAGCCAAATACAATATACTCTAACACTGACACATTTTCCTATAGAGAATAAAGGCAGATGCTTGCATGAATTTCCATAAAACTTTTCTCTTTTTAAGTAACAAAAGTGTTACAGAAAGATAAAATGAGAGTATTGGAAAGACAGGCAAACATAGGTTTGTATTTTATTTGTTTCATTACTAATGCAACTTGAGGCAAGTTATTTACTCCTTCCAAACTTCAGTTTCCTCTTACACAATAGGCAAAGACTTTGGGATCAGACCATTCTGGGTTCAAATCCCAACAGCTTTCAGTAATAGCTGTGTAAAGTGCAGACAAGTTAAATTAATTTCACTAAGTCTTCTTTCACCTGTAAAATGGAATTGATAACACCGAGACTGTGTATGTTTCAAGAATTAAATAAAATGGTATCAAGTTTCTAATACATAGCTGACCTTTAATCATGCAGAACTGATTGCAAATGTTACACAGGCATTCAGTTTTAATGTAGTAGTATCTTCTCCCCAGTCCTCAGACTTTTGGGGAAGCAATTTTTCTCCAAAGGCACAGAGAAGAGAACACTGTGTGGCATCACTGATATGCCACTGAGTCAGTTCTTTTCCTAATACTTCCTTTTTAAGGAAATAGAATACTCTCAACAAGAAAAAATATTCAACACTTGTTTTCCCTCTCATAAAAGGAAAGAGTTGAATTTTCTGGCTTAGCACACCATTTAAAAGACTGGGACATCCTTTCATCCTGGTCAAGTTGCTAATGAAAGGGACATACTACTGTTTTGTGAGAGCAGTGGTACAACTCTCCACTGAACACAATTCTTAGCTCTAGATAATTTATGTTTTTAGTTCTGATGCCTGCATCTCAAGTGTAATAAAACAGTCCTTATTTGTATAATCTCTAATCTAAACTGTAAGTACAGCACTAGTAATAGTTGGGGGTCATGCTACTTTTCAGGTACTGATAATTTATGTTTCTTACCGCATTCCACTGGTTTATCATAGCGACATGACTGCCTAACCTCATGGTTACTGCTGTGGCAGCTGCTGGGATCTTCGGGAGAGCTCCTTGCACCACTGCAGTCTGTGCTTTGCATTTGCCTTTGTAAACATGTGGAATAGTGCAACCCTGCCATGGACAGCATGCCCTGAATAGCTTCCTCCTCTGTGCTCGTCGAGGTAGGACACTCCCTAAGGGGCAGGTGAGCCAAAAAGGAAGGGTTATTTTTTCTGATGATACATTTAGTAAAATCTAAAACAACAGTTTTCACAACATCTACACCACAATATTAAACAACTGCTACCACTAATAAACCCACCTTTTAACTGGAATTTCACTTCTGGACGGCTTCTGGCTCTTCTGAAGGAAGTTCTTCATTGCATTAGATTCCTCCTTAAAGTTTGATGTTACTTCTTGTTTCTTTTCATCACCTGAACTTTCAGATTCTTCAGTGGTAAAATTAATTTTCTGTGATAATAAATATTTAAATAGAAACAAAACTACATAAGAAATTGGCCAAGGCTATACAAATTAATCAAAAAAGACTGTCTAGGAAAAGTCAATCTTAATTATCATGGAATTAGTTTGGAGTTTCATATGAAACTCTTTGGTAACTTATCGTAACATACAACCTGAATTAAAAACATAACAGTACAGGCTTTCTGTCAGGTAAAATATAACCTGTGAGAAATATGTGCAACATAACAATAGTATACACAGAAGCATCTCTCCCTGTTAACCTGGTGAATGGCAGTGGGTAGTGTGTATGGGCGATCATCACCACAGGAAGACCATGTGCCGCACGGTCAGAGTCACCAAGCTCTGGGAGATCTGCTGTGTGCTATCCTCCCCGGTGCAGATGTGTGAGCATTCACCTTCCATCAAGTGACACACACATCACAGGGCTGTGAACATACCAGTGCAGAGCAGTCAGGTCCCGAGTCTTCCGAATCAGAAATATCTGAATATTCTGATGATCTGCTCCTGAATTCTGACTTCACCCTTTTAAAAAGCCCTGATGAAGATGGAAGGAGGGAAAGAGACAAAATCATTAATTAGAACTTTATGAACAGGATGACAAGGAGATCTCTCATGTCTACCCAGCTTTGTGATGCCTCTCAGTCTCCACCCTCACCTTCCTTTGCACTGATGTTATTGTCTCCCTTTGATTCGTCCCAAGATCTCTCCCTAATTAGCCAAGTTACAGACTTACGTATGTTCTGCAAACCTTGTGGTAGTTACTGAGTATGATTATACATTCTGAGTGGGCTGAATTTATTTCCTTCCAGAAAACAACCTTCAAAACTAAAATTAGGGTTGGAGGTATAGCTCAGTGGTAAAGCGCTTGCCTAGCACATGAGAGACCCTAGCTGCAAGATGTTTTTTACTTCCCTTTTTGTGTAATTTTTCTTAACAGCAAATAGAAAGGTAACTCTTCTAAATGCACTCACACACACTGTGAGTTCGGCAAACTTATATGATCTTTCCCACCTGGCACTGCCACACAGCAATTGTTTCCCCAGTTCTTGCTGGTGAGCTGCCTTTTCCCAAGCTGCAGAATCAACCAACTATGAGTCCAAATTTATAGTACTTGAAATTAGCAAGAATTGAGGAATTCAACATGAATGGAATAATATTTGTCTCCTGCAACATTTACTCATCCAACTACTAAACTATTTAACTATTTTTATAATAGAAGGGTATACAGAGGTCTTGAAAATGTTGACAAGGAAGAAAGCTCTCAAGGAAAGGGAAGTGTTAGTATGCCATCTAATTTTACTAACTTCATTTTATGACAACCAACTAACAACCAGTAGAGACATTCTTGTCAACAGTCAAGTGCAGCCACAGCATGCAGAATCTTCCTAATAGCTTCTGATCAGCCAGATCATATATAACCTAATTCTGTTTTGTTCTGGTCTTTGGCGGGGGGTGGGGGGGTAACCAGGGATTGAACTCATGACCTTGCACTTGCCAGGTAGGTACTTATGCCGCTGAGCTAAACCCCCAGCTCTTGTTTTGGTCTTTTTGAGACAGGGTCTCACTATGCAGTTCAGGCTGCCCCTGAGCTCACTTTGTATCTTAGGCTGGCCTTGAACTTAAAATGATCTTCCTGCCTTAGCATCCCAAATGCTGGGATTACAGGCGTGCACTACCACACCCGGCTCATATCCTAATTTTGAAAACCACATAGCAGGTAGCAAAAAATATTCATGAAATTACATTACATCTGAAATTTAATTTTGGCTCCTACATAAAATGTAAGAGCTTTCAGGAGACCTTTTAAAAATGGACTAGAGCTGGATTTCACTGGTCCTGTACCTCCCTGGCCAAGACATTGCACATGGTATTCACATTCAGCACTTCCCTGATGGGAGAGCTACACAGACAGACTTCAGAGTTTTCAACACTGTATTTTCAATCTTTATACAAATTTAAGAACTTTCAAAGTAGCAAGTGTCTTTACCCACTGTCACATTAATAAAGAACAGAACTTTGAAATAACATACTGTTGAGTGGTTTCGGAGGTTCTTCCCTTTCCGTCCCCTCTATTTCTGAACTTGCTTCTGTTTTCATGTTGGCCTTCCTTGTCCTTCTCTTATCATCTTCACTCTCACTGTCTGCTGTATAAAGACTCTGATCTGCGAAGGGCTGCCTCTCATCTCTGCAGCATGGGCAAAGTAAGCGAGTCAGAAGTCGTATAGGGCTATGTGGCGCATTTCCCTCTTCACTCACACAGTAAAGGACCAAGAACTTTCCCTGTCTGATAGCACGCAGCACCATGGATTAGGTTAAATGAGCAAGGGAATCCATTGAAAATTACTTACTTAATTATTCTTCCATTCGTTAGCAGTAATCGCAGATCATTATCTTTTGCTCTCCATTCAGGCACCGTGGAAGATGGCTGGAGATGTTTGTTGAATTTTCCATTCAGTTTTGAACTCAGTGTGTCCTTAAAGTATGAAAACAGAATTGACTTATCCTCTACCCTCAGCAGTATTTAGGGCAGTGCTCCACCCTGCCCTCAGCCCTGCCTTGTCTACAAGAGGCCCTAATGCCAAAGAATGAAGACCATTTTCTTTTTCTTTTTTTTTTTTGGTGCTGGGTATCGAACTTACGACCTCAAGTTTGCCAAGCAGGCACTTACACTGCTGAGCTAAACCCCCAGCCTGACCACTGTCTTTCAGAAGGGCCATCAGCAATAAAATACTTTCTACAAAGTAGAACACAAAGCCTGCAGAAAGCAAATCAAAGAAGGATCACACTTGCAGAGGCTGAAAGCTAAAACAACACTGCTTCAGTATCTGCGTGCTGTTTCCTGGCTTCTTCCCATTGCAGAGAAGTATGGAGTAGTCTCCAGGCTGCCCACACACCCTGACCTCTTACTCCCACAAGGCACTGTCAGAGCCTCGCTGCTGTCACTAGCCACAGAGGCCACCATGTGACACAAAGAGATAACAGGAGCTGCTTTTTAATGTATTGAAAATCTTTCCTTTTTGGGATGATTTTTTCCTAAATAAGCAGAACCCTTCATAAGAAGCTAAATCTTTTCCAGATTGCTATGGGTTATGTTTAAAACAACACATTTTTTTGTAATTATATCAAATGTAAGACACTTAAGAAGGTTATGATTGTGGAACCTAAAATTTTCATCCAGGGCTACCTCTATCTCACTCACTTCAGAGTCCTGTTCCTCCTCCTGTCTGGACACGGATCTCACAAACTCACAGCCGTCTTTGCCAAGCTGCTGCACAGATTTTACCCTACTCCCCTGCACCCCTCACTGAGCACCAGCGCTTCGACTCCAACAGATGGATTCTTTGAGTCCCCTGGCCCAGAATAGCCAGGCTGGTGCTGCAGACCCCAGGATGGGCTGAGTCTGCTCTTCCTTTGCCTATAATGTCTTTCCTCACAACTCTGTAGCCAGCTGACTTGGTCCCACTACTAAAGTGTCAGTTCAGATGTCTCCCCTGAAAGGCTGACACTTCTTCTCACTGCTCTGGTGCCCTCAACAACCAGTGCCAGAAATGATACTGTTTGGTATCTGCCTTCCCTGCCTCCCCATGAAAGCTCCCAAGGCAGGGCCAAGTTCTGCTTCCCCAGATCAGACACGATCTCCTGGTACATTGTGAACACCTGGGAACATCAGCAAAGACAGGAGGCCTGGTGCAATCAGGCTCCCTGCCTGGCCCAGGCCTGCATACTGGCTGACTCCTGCAATTCCCCAGCAAAGGTCAGGTAAGGAGAACACGCAGCCTGGAGTTGTGGCTACCCTTTGAAGAACTCAGAAACAGCCCACTTTCTCTTCTCCCCAGGAAACACTACTTGCCTCTTCCCACGGGCACATCTCCAGTCTCTTGAGGACCTCCCTCGTGTGGAGCTCCAGGATGTCCAGGTTGGAAGGGGTTCGGACACTGTGATCCCGGAGCTTCCTCATCTTCCGTCGGGAATGGTAGGGGGAAGTTGCTTCATTTGAGGACCGTGCAACTGGACACACAGTAGGAATTCCCTGAGATTTAACTGGTTTGCCGTTTTCTTCCTTTAAGAATTAAATTCAGTACGTTTTATCATGAGACTATTATATAACACCCAAAAAAGTAACACATTTCCTCGATTTTTAATATCAGATTAAGGGCTGTAATATTCCACTGTATGGATGTTGCATAATTTTTAATATTTAGTGGTTGCTATTTCAGGCTGCTTTTCCAGTTTTTTGTTTGCTTGTTTGTTTGGTACCAGGGATTAAACTCAAGACTGCATGCACTTGCAAGGCAGGCACTTATGCCACTGAGCTAAATCTCCAGCCCTCTAGTTCTTTCATGTGAACAGTCTTCACACATACTATACATATCTGCCTAAATCAATACTTTTAAAATCAGCCACACACCTGAGGTTTCTTCTTGTTTTTCCACCTGTGGACGATGGCAAAAGGACAGCAGACCCAGAGCAATAATGCAATGCTATTGCCTCCTAGAAAGAATGAAGCCTACAGAATTTACTTAGTTTTTTTTTTGTTTGTTTGGTTGGTTAGCTGGTTGGGTTTTTTTTTTTTGGTCTTTTTGAGACAGGGTCTCGCTATGCAGTTCAGGCTGGACTTGAGCTCACTTTATAGCCCAGGTTAGTCTCAAACTCACAATGATCGTCCTGCCTCAGCCTCCCGAGTGCTGGGATTACAGGCGTGAGCCATCACGCCCGGCTTTTAGTTAGTATTTCAAACTTCTACTAAAAAATATTTTAATGACTCACTGGGCATGGTGGCGCACACCTGTAACCCCAGCACGTAGGAGGCTGAGGCAGAAGGAACACTGAGAGTTTGAGGCAAGCCTGTGCTACAATGTGTGTTCAAGGTAGACTGAACTCACCCTTGAAACCCTGTCTCTAAACAAACAAAACAAACATTTTAATGATTCAAAACCTACCTTGATGATGTAAAAACAACCTGTTAAGCTTGCTTTTTTTTTTTTTTTTTTTTTTGTGAGACAGGGCGTCACACACTGTGCAGCCCAGGCTGGTCTCAAACTCAAAATTCCTGCCTCAGCCTCCTGAGTGCTGGCAGTACAGGCATACACCACCATGCGCTATGCATTATTCTGCTGTCTCTATGAATCTGACGATTCACAGGACCTCATATAAGTGGCATTATACACTTAGCTGCCCTTTTGTGAGCAGTATGTTCCACTTAGCAAAACATCTACCGAAGGTCACCCATACTGTGTCAGGATTTTCTTTTAGTAATTACTGAACATGTCACACTTTGCTCATCCATTTATTCACTGCCAGACCCTTGGGTTGCTCCTCCTTCTGGCCACTGAGAACAATGCTGCTATGAACATAGTGTGCACAGATCTGGGAGTCTGTTTTTAATTATTCTAGGTATATGCTAAGCACTTGGAAATTTTACAACTGTGTTTTCTCTCCAGTGCTCTAAATTTCTAAATAACATGTTTTGACTGCTCCCAGCTTTAGATATTACTGATTCCTTTAAGATAAAAGTTCTTTGTTTTTGTTTTGTCGTCTTTTTCAGACAGTCTCACTACACAGTTCAGGCCGGCCTTGAGCTCACTTTGTAGCCTAGGCTGGTCTGAACTTGCAACAATCCTCCTGCCTCAGCCTCCCCAGTGCTTGGATTACAGGTGTGTGCCACTACACCTGGCGATAAAGGTACAAGTTTTAACCCTCATACTTCTAAGCCAGTTCCCCACCTTGTTCTTCCCTTAGACATTATTTAAACTGGACTCAGTGGGAACTGTGGATGCCAACAACTACTATGTAACATACTATTACTATACTCTACTTTTATACATCCTTTCTTTTGTTTATTTTTGCTTTTGTTTTTGGGTTTTTTATTGTTGTTTTTTGTTTGTTTGTTCCTTTGTTTGTATGTTTGAGACAAGGTGTCTCTGCAGTTCAGGTTGGCCTTGAACTTACCCAGAATGTATCCCAGACTGGCCTCAAACTCACACTGATCCTCTTGCCTCAGCCTCCTGAATGCTGGGATTACAGGCATGTACCACCACATCTGACTTTTATATGTTCTTTGATTTTTCCCTTGAGTTAAAAATTGTCTGACTGAACTTGAGACTATCCTCATAAGTGAAATAAATCAGATTTACATTTGTAAATATCATATTGTCTCTCTAGTGTAAAAAATAAATAATAATAATAAAAAGCTAAAAGAGTAATAAGATCTAAAGAGTATAATAGATGAAAGGGAAAGAAATATAATGAAAGGGAAAGGAAGTGCTTGAAAGGAAAGAACAACTTGTAGGTATACACATATAACTGTATGTATAAGTGAGCAAGATAACCATACTACTAATCTTTGTTAGTTCATCAAACAAAATAGTTTGTGCTGTCATTGTTTGATTGTCTGTTCATTTTTTATGCTTTGATTTCATAACGTGAACAACTATTTCTAAGATAACAATGTGTAACTTATCAACTAGTGATTTTTGTTATTTTTTCTGAAATTTTGTATTATTTCTACCCTTTTTTCTGTTTTGCTTTTTTTCCTCTAAACAAAACAAGAAATTGCCTAACTTCCTATCTCCTTTGCTTTCTATGTATGAGGTAGGATCAAAAAGTACAGGAAATGCTTACATTTTTTAAAAAAAATCTATCACAGTAGAAGGCACACTGCCATTTACCTTCCTTCAAAATATTCCTCCAGTTTTTCAACATACTTATTCTCTTGTTCTTATCACTTTCTGAACCAGTTCTGGAAGTTGTTTCCTGGGTGTCTTTAGTTACATTGCCATGGCTGCCATGATGCCCTGACTCAAATGTCCAGGTTGTCCTTTCTTGGTCATTTTGACTTTTGGGTAGAGTCAGAAGTCTCAGAATGCTAGACCCAATGAATAAGGTGGGTGAGGATACAGCATCATGTTTTTATTTCACAGAAACTGCCATACATATTTGTTTAATGAGGCATGATAAAAATACAGTAAATATTTAAATAAAAGAATTATTTTAAAGGGCTCTTTGCTATTAATCCCCTTCAAAATGCTTAAAATACTGCCCCAAAATTCAAACTCATTCCTGTTCTTCACAATGTGTGTTTTGCTAAAATACTTTTATAATTTCAACTCTCAGCATATTTTGTATTTATCTCTGTTCTCTAACTTCATCTTCAGAAAAGGCAACCACTCAAACATATTTGGTAACCACCAAATTTATATTTTTTTCTTTGAATATATCCCTTCCACATAGAATTGCCAGATAAAACATAAGACACACACTTAAACTTTAATTGCAGGGAAATAACAAACAGGGAGTCTTTCATTCACCTGATCCACCCTGACCTAGGTATTCTGTGGGCCCAAGTGTTCTTGCAGGTCTATTCCACCACTTTCAATCTGTAATATCAGATTTGACATAGTTGCAGCCATAGCATACCTGTCTATCGATTATTACTTTACCTCCCTTAGTAAAGATTCATAGAATTCTCTTCACTGACGCACTCTTTTCTTGCTGAGTTTATACTTAGGTCTGGTTGTTACTGTGCATGAGATTTACTCAGATTTTTATATCTATATTTTGAGATTATATATGATTTTTTTATACTAAATCCAGCTATATGTAACTACTATCACTTTTTCCACAGACACTGAAAAATATATTGAACTATTACTATTCTAAACATGGGTACTAAAGCTAGCACTTTAATTTTTCTTAGATAGGTACCTCTTACTATTCCTTAAACATAGCCCTGAAGTAAGACGTTAAATTACCAGTTGGGAAAAAAAATTATCAGTTAGCCTCCATTCCTCACTGAATTAAAAAACAACATACAACTTGACTTTAATTAAAACCTTCTTTGCTTAAATACTAGAGAGCTCTTAACTAATAAACTCAAACAGCAGCCACGGACTGCGTAGGCCTTCAGCAGAAGCCCCACCCTGCCCGCTGCTCTGGGGTTTCAGGGGCGTGCATCTTCTTTGGCGGCCCCACCAACACCACCCTTCTCTCTAACCCAGCCTCACCGACCTTTTCTCACCCACCTTAGCTCTTCTCTTGTTCTAATTCCTTAACACATATTCACCTCTGATGAGCTGAAATTAATTGGATCTGAAAACTGAACTAATTGCCCTTTATTTCTTTATTTCTCCACTAACCTGAAGTAACCTGGAACCTGCTTCCTTACTATTTTGTTACTTCACTACAATATAATATTCTAAATTTCTTTCTAGGACTTGAGAAGCCTGGAAAGCTGAGACTGTCTGAGATGCAGCTCACTGTTGCTCTAAGCGTGTCGACTCTTTCAGTCTTCAGCTTCTCAAGCAGAGAGTACCCAAGCGTTTAGGTGAGTTTCTCCTCTTACCTCTATTGCTCGAATTACTTTAGAAAGTTCCTTAATAAGATGCCCAGGTCTAACATTGTCTGGAATTTCAAAGGCATGCTCAGATACAAGCTGTATTAACAAAGATAAGAAAACCAAAATTATTTACATTTTAATATACAAAAATTTAATGAACACAGTTTTGAGTTCTCTAGCCTTTATAGACATACACAGCAGAAAGCCCGGTCACAGAGTTCAGAGTTGGTATTAAAACACCTTCAAGGGGAACCTCATTATCACACGAAATCCTCTCAGACTGAATTAAAAATTGACTTGTCTCACAGTTAATTTTGTTTTACATTAAGAACCTTGTACTCAGGGCCAGAGGTTTGGCTCAGCGGCCTAAGTGCCTGCTTGGCAAATGCGAGGTCGTGAGTTCAATCCCTGGCACCAAAAAAAAAAAAAAAAAGAACCTTATACTCTACCCTTCAAATCATACTGTCTTCCAGCTACAACTATTAATTAATAAATTAAGCATAGTATTTAATTCACAATATATAAAAATTTTTTATATTTCCCATAAGTATTTAACCCTAGTTTCCTTACTATTTAACACTAGTTTCCTATGTGAGGTCTAAATTGAATTATTTTATTTTTTAAAATTTGAATAATTTTAGTAAACTTGTTAATAGTCAAAAGCAAAATAGGAAGAAAATCTCATCAATAGGGATGAGGAATAGGTGAGTTATATATATATCTATTGTACTGAAAACTGTCATTATTTTTATGTCTATTTCCCAGTATTTATCTCTGTATCTAATAACATTTTGAAGCCGGGTAGGGTGGCAAACACTTGTAACCCTAGCACTTGGGAGGCTGAGGCAGGAGGATTGTTGCACGTTCAAGACAATCCTGAGCTACAAAGTGAGCTCAAGAAAAGCCTGAACTACATAGAGAGACGGTCTCAAAAAAGACAATGATAATAACAACAACAACAACATTTTGGTTTTTCAGGCACACTCAAGATGCTAGAACTTCCATATAATATTAGCATAATTTGTTAATTTATTAACAACAGTAATATTAATGGGGCTAATTCTGTGCTTTGATGTGCCAAGTACTTCATGAGTATTAATTCATTTAACCTCTTCAATAACAGTATGACATAAATATTATAGATTGAATCTTCTTTATCTGAAATGCTTGGGAGCAGAAGTGTCCTGGATTTCAGAGCATTATGGATTTCAGATACTCTAATTAGAAATGCTCAACCAATAAATTACTCCCATTTTGTCACTGAGGAAGCTGATCCACAAAGGTTAGGTAATATATCCAGAGTCACACAGCTAATTAGTAATAAAGCTAAGATCTGAACCCTACCATCTTATTCTAGAACCTCTTAACACTATGTTGAGCTTCCTCTCAACTTACAACAAATTTAACAGTTAAACGTGAACATGGTTTTAAAAATGCACCTCGAATACAACACATTAACAGTATTCAATGATGGTAACAAATTTACCATAAATGCATCAAAATCACCTATGAGGTTTTAGATTCAGACCTGTCCCAGATCTACTAAAGCAGAATCTCCAGAGGAGGACAGAGGGATTTTTAAAAAACATCTACAGGCAATGCTGATAAGCATGTATTTGAACCACTTGCTTAAAATCTCCAACAGAAAATGAAGTTTTTATAACATACACTTTATTTTGTTATATGGTTATTAATTTGTTTAGGATTTGCCTTGTCATTTAGACAATGAAGTCTTTGACAGTGGAAGACATGATTTTTATTTTATGAATGTTTCCACAGTGCCTTGTTCAAATGGCTATGTAGCAACAATAAAAAAAGTATAAAATTACTGGAATTGTAGCCTATTAATTATTGTCTCCCAATATTTCTTTAGAAGCAGAATTTTTATTTAAAGCAGACATTCAAGAAATGAGAATATGCAACTCATTCAAGAACCTTCTCAAGAGCTACCCTATTCCCCATCCACCATCCTATTCCCCACTCCTTTTTCCTAATAAATTTTCCTACCCTTAACCTCTGCTGTTCACTCTCCAACTTCAGGAGTCACAAACTTGGCATTTTTGACACCTAGCATTTCTCCTATATCATCTTGGAGGTCCTACTGAGATACCTGAAAGGAGGGATTCAACTGCTAAAACCCCAGCTGGTAAGGAATAATAGTCCTCTGGCTATACTTTATATTTCAAAATGCTTGCTATTCAAAGGCTACCAAACTCCAAGTGATCATTCAGATGGAACCAACAACAAAGATGCCAGACTCCTTTTGTGGAATTGACTAGATCACCCTTGTAAAGAGTTCCTAACTGCTGAACTACAACAGGACTTCCTTCTGAGGCCCATTAGATTAGCTCTCTGGAGAAGGCCCCCAACTGCAGTTTCCCCTACATGAACGGTTCTCAACTCAAAGCAGCTAGATGGAATCTACAACCCTTCTCCCCTAACCATAGTTAAGGGTACCTCTTTACAGGGGAGAATATTAGAGACAGCTAAGTTAGGTAGAAATATAGTAGGCATTCAGACAGGGCTCAGCCCTCAAGGGAGTCACTGCAGTAGACAGAAATGCATCAGGATTGTGGCTGGGTGCATCTGAAGATTAAAGTCACAAGGACTAGTTTTACATACTTCCTAAAGGGATAAATGAAGCTTGAGATTATTGGTATCACCCTTTTGAGATTTTCCATTATCTCATTAAGGGTGGGCCATCCTCTCCCACCAATTAAGACTAAGCCACTAAGATTGGTAAAACTAAAGATAAGACTAAGACTGTAGATTGTTGACCAAAATTAATGATGTCATTCATGTACCCCTGCTACTATAGATCAATATTACGTAAGCAACTACACTTGCAATTCTATTGATTGATCATAATTTTGATTCACCTTGACCCTGACTCATGATTTGGCTCTATAAAACTTCCTTTGAAAGGTGGGTTTGTTGGCAACCCATTTGTGACTTCTCCTGTCTCTCAGGAGCTATTCTTATTTTCCATTCCCCCATTCTTAATTCTCCAATAAATTTTCCTACTCTTAAAAACATAAATACGGAAACGCACTATCATTTACTAAAGTATTATGTGCAAAGCTCCATGAGGTTGAAATAAAGATGAGATAGTCACTATTCTTCTCATTGCTCACACACTTAGGGGAGGAAATAATGCAGATATCACTCTATATGATTAGTTTTAAGTCTGCTAGCACAGATTTTGTTCCCAAAGTGTAAGGGAAGAAAATACTAACTCCATATGAAAATCTGGATGATTTTTTTTTTTTTTTTTTTGAGACAAGGTCTTGGGATGTAGCTCAGACTAGGATGACCTCTTGGAGGTAGAGGAGGGGCTAAAAGGCAAACGACTTCCTGCAAATGGAAAGCTCATGCTTGAACCGTGCCCCCCACTTTTCCTTTGTGTTCTACAGGTCTAGCAGACTGGGAGAAAAGAAGTTGCCATCCTAGACCCTAGCTTCCCATCCTAGTACCACCAATTTTTGAGGGTTAAATGAAACCATGTGCATGCAGACTAAGCACAGTGCTCTGTGCAGTCTAAGAGTTCAACGTGCTTTATTATTATTCTCTACCTACATATTTATTTCTTAAATACTTGACTTACTTTCTCTTACAAATTAAAAATTTAAAAAACTGTAACTTCTTTATTCTCATAAATATAACCAAAACCAAGAACATCTACTTATACTATATAGTAAAATGTGAGCTATATTAAAGAAGGGTTTTCATTCTACCACTGGCACTTATAAATGCTTCCAACACAGCAAAAGGGCTCTTTCTTAACTTTATTGTGTTAAAAAGAACAATAATGACTTACTTCTTTTTTCATCCATAATTTTAAAGCAGTATGCAGTGCTTTCACACCCTGTACTAGGTAAGTCTGAGGCTGGAAACCATCTTCTCTCAGTTCTATGGGAATGAAGTTGGGTGGGGAAAGGAGTTAAGAGAGTTCTGACCATGAAAAAGATTAACTCTAGGTTTCAAGTAACCACTAAATAATAAATGCAAACCTCCAAATGAATAAAAGAGAAGATTTGAATATGAAATAATACAAAAGGCAAAAAAAGGAAATTACATTAAATGTAATTGTACTAAAAGTATCAAACAAAAACATACGAAAAAGACTTAAAAAGATGGAAAAAAGACATCAACTTTTCAAAATAAAGTTACTATAGCTATATCAACAGATTGTCATTAATAAAGTGTTATTTCATAGTGACAAAAATTCAATTCACTAGGAAGAGCCATTCAAAATGTGTACTCAATTATATAGACTGAAAACACAGAAAGCAGTAACTAGAGAGAACTACAAAAAGAGTAACTAAATCACAGGGGATATTTTAAGTTTTAACACATGTAAGTACACAATTAAATAAGTAGACTTGGAAATTGTAGACATATATTTAATTTGAACATATCAAACTTGATTTAATGGCTTTGAATAAGATATTTATACCCAGTACTTGCAGGATATACATTCTTCTCAAACATACAGAGAACATTTAGATAAATCATCTATTTCCCAGGACCATGAATAAGTCTCAATAAATTCAAAGAGCTAAATCACCTATATGTCTACAAGACAATTAACCTAGGAATCAATAACAGACATCAGAACAAAAAGTTAAGTAGGAAAAGGTCATATGTTTAGAAACTTTAAAAATAGACATTAACAAGCAGACTACCACACAACATTTAGATTTTTTGAAATTGCTGAAAATCAGAAAATATTTTGGTTAAACAACAATGAAATCAATGTATTATGTTATATAGTCTACTACACAGACAAAATCTATACCTTTAAATGCTTATGTTAGGAAAAAAAATGCTAACAATTAATGAGTTAAGGACCCACTTAGAATGCTTAAAAAGAAAACAAAACAACAGAAAAGGAAAAAAACATTATGAGCAAAAAACAAAACAGAAAACAGGATTATTAAACCTCTAACTGATTATTTGAAAAGATAATAAAATTAGTAAAAAGAAGCACACGCACTCAGTACCAAATATGAGAAATGAGATATTATAAATGCTACAGATATTAGTTGAGGGTAACAGGAACAAGCCAGGTGTGGTGGTGCACACCATAAAGCCAGCACTCAGGAGGGAGACGAGAGGAACACCGTGAGTTTGAAGCCAGGCTGAGCTACACAGTGAGACCCTGTCTCAACAAAAACAAAATGGAAACAACTTTATGTCAACAGCTATTTAAAAAAATTAGAAACATTTCTAGTAATTGACTTATCAAAATACTCAACAAAATTAGAAAATTAGAAAACAACCTAAGCTCATAAAAATACTGACTTGGTATTAAGAAATCTTCCCACCAACAAATACTACAAATACTATATATTTTGATCAATAAGTCCTATCCATCACTTCACAGATTCCTCTAGAAATCAGAAAAAGAAAGAACAATCCCAACTTTTTTCCAGAAGTGAGCATAACTTTCATATCAAAATCTAACAAAGACAGTTAGAAAATAAAATATGGGCCAATTTTACTCATGTGCCAAAAGGAAAAAAAATAAGTATATGTAATGTGCAAATACATTTTTCTGCATTTTATGTAGAATATTTACATATTCTATTACATATTAATATATCTAGAATACTGGAGGTAAGGCCGGGGATTTAACTAAGCGGCCTAAGCAAATGCCTGGCAAGCACAAGGTCGTGAGTTCGATCCCAGGTACAAAAAAAAATGTATCTAGAACATTTAAAGTAACATATATGAACTATACCATAGACCAAAAGTGAATCTACTATTATGCAAAAATTATATCAAGAACAACATTGGGCTAACATTAGAAAAATCAATAGAACTACTAAGTTAAAAGATCAAAAGAGAAAAATTATAGGAATATGTTAATACATGTATGAAAATCTTATTAATAAAATTCAACCAGCACCGATTATTTAAAAAAAAAAAAGATGTAATCTTTGAGCTAACTTAGAGTAGACAAGGACTTCCTAAACCCAATAAAGGTTATCAACAAAAGCCTCCAGCAAACACATCGATAAACATTGGAAAGCTTCTCCTTTGAGTCTGGCAACAAGATAAAGATCCTACCTTCCCCACTCCCTGGAGGTCCTAGCCAACCTAGTAGAGCAGTAACAATGAAAACATACAAATATTCCAAAAAGAACAAGACTGTCATTATTCCCAGAGAATGTATGTAATTATACATTAGGAGAACCAAAATCTCTTCAGATAAATTACTAAATAATAGTTTTTAACAAGGTTTCCAGATGGAAAAATCAGTATAAAAATTGTTTTTGTATTTCAGCATCATACAGTTATTAGGTTGATTCTTATAAATTGCCAGTATCTGGCCATTTTTGAAATAAAAAAACAGCAAGTTTATATGATTCAATCATATATAAATATTTGTAGTGTCAATGTTATTTATAATAGCACTAAAATATGAAGTACCTAGGAATAAGTCTATTAAGAAACATGTGTTTGGTTTTCTACTAAACCAAAAAGAAAAAAAGAAAAAGAAACTTCAAAAGAGCAAAGATCTAAACAGATGTTTGTTCCACTATAATTTTTTGATTTTTTTTCTTTTTTTGGAGACAGGTTCTCACTATACAGTTTTGAACTCATTTTGTAGCCCAGGCTGGCCTCAAACTAGCAGCAATCATCCTGTCTCAGCTTCCCAAGGGCTGGACTTACAAGTGTGTGTGTCACCATGCCCGGCTTAAAAACTCCATATTTAATGACATAAAATTTTATCAAAATTGATCTAGATTCAATATGCTCAAATTTAAATCCACATGTTCTTATTTACTTGCTTGCTTTTTTTCATGGGAAAGGAAACAGGATCAGCTTATAAGAAGGTAATTCAAACACTTCTATGGAAAAGAAAGGCAAGACACACTTGAATAATACAGCAGAAGAATGAGCAGATACCAAATCTGAATGTAACCGGAAAAGGACAGTGTGCACAGGGAAAGACCGACCATCAGTCCAATGGGACTCAAAAGCGAGTGTGGCAGGAAGTGCCACAGGCCCTATTACCTGCACATTCACACAGAGTACAGACAGGAGCAGTAGCCACCAAGAACAGCAAAATACAGCACTGGAACCCATGGGTATTTATAAGAAAATAACTGAAAATATATCTCTTCCTACCCATATCCATAAGAAATTCAATTATAAATAAGTTAAAGGCCTAAATGTAAAACATGCAACTATAAAATCTTTTAGAAGACTGTATTTTCAAGACTTTGGGAGAAAAGTCAGGGAAGTAACTCAGTGGCACAGCACCTGCCTGGCAAGCGTGAGGCCCTAAGTTTGATTCTCCATACCAAAAAAAAAAAAAAAAAAGACTCTGGGATAAGAACCTTTCAAACAAAGCACAAAAGGCATTAACCTTTAAACTGAAAAAATACTATGCTAAAATTAAGAAATGTTACCCTCCAAAAGACACCACAAAGAAAATAAATAGATAAATCAGTTGATGTGATACCATCTGCAACATACATCACTGAAAGGACAAAAGTTAGAATAAAGAATTTCTATAAATTAGTATAAAAAGAAACAACTAAATTGAAATACTGGGAAAAGATCCAAGCAGACAATTAAATAGAGATGAAATCCAAAAGGTAAAAAAAAAAATATATATATATATATATATATATATATATATACACATATATATATATGGAAAAGGCTCAATTATATAAATAATCAGGATAATGTATATTAAAAACATAAAGCAGTAGATTTGCAAAATTAAAACTGAATGCGCCAAGTTTTGGGCAGTGTGGAGCATTGTAAACCCTCACACTCATCCATGGAAGTAGGAACAGCAACAATTTGGCATCAGCTACTGAATTCTATTCATGACTTAGCAAGCAAGTCTGTGCTCTGAGCTAACTCCTGCAGCCCTAAGGACTTCTGAGAAACACCTTCCACAATCACCACAGGCTGTAAACCAACCCCAGTACTCAGTGACTTCTATAGAAAATCAGTGCACATGAAGGTATATTCACACAACAGAACACTACTCAAGGAAACATGGACCCATCTCAGGAATACTGAGTAAAAGACAAGGTCCCAAGAGTGTATCAGCTTGAATACTCCTACAAAGTTTAAAGAAGGAGAAAATTCAACTGTTTTACTTTACAATTCAGCTGATAAAATCAAAGAAAAGGGTATCACAAAAGTTAAGAGAAAGTGGTTATCTCTAGAAAGGAAGGAAGCAGGCATGGCAAGGAGTTATAATGAGGGAGGTGAGGTGTTTCTGAGACATTGGCAAGGCTATTTTTTGATCTGACTTGTGTAGGGATTACCTGAGTTAACAGCCACTTTGTTTAAAATGGACAAGAGTATGTGTGTATGCAGAGTATGTGTGATCTGCATAGTCAGTGGTCTACCATGTATTTCACTATTATAAAAGTAAACATATACACATGGTAAAATCATTTATGGGTTTTTAAAACAAATTGATCATCTGAAACTCAAGAAAAGTATTTCAGCTGTAACCTAGAATTCAGGTAAGTTAAAGCAAAAGCAAACAATTTCAGTTCTGTCCAGTGGCTAATTTACTTACACAAATAAAACCTGGTTTATTGCTTTATTATCACTGAGATGAAATAGAGCTCAAGTTTTGCAGAATCCACCCTCATTTAGCCCAGCTAAATACAAGCTTTATAGTAGCCTGAGAGTTGGCAGATAATAACACACAATGCAAAGCAAAAACGTCAGCCATGAAAGAAGACACTGTAATGTGGAGAAACAAGGGTACTGGCCCTGCTTCCAGGAAAAATGCCCAGGACGATGGGGAGGGCTGTAATGGTCACTTGGCTTTCACCTTGGCATAAATGGAGTGAATCAGTTGGCCTCATTCACCTGCTATGTATCTACTGATCTGGCTAATAAAACATTTTAAAGCAACCTACAAATACCCTTTTATAGAAATTCTTCTGTTTTTAAAATCTTTACTGTATATGGCCATTGTTTACAAATAAAGCTCAATATTTCTGAACTTTTGATGGTCTAAGACAAATAGTAAATAGCTCTTTTTTTATTTGTTTTTGAGACAGGCTCTCATTGTATAGTTTATGCTAGTTTTGAACTCACTATGTAGGCCAAGATATCCTCAAACCACAGAGATTCTCCAGCCTCAGACTCCTAAGTCCTGGGACTACAGGCATATACCGCCATGCCCAACTTAAGAGTTACTTCTAAAACTATGCAAAACACTGCTGTGGCTTTAAAAATAACAGTGAGATTCTGTCTTTCAAATAAATTCAATTCACTCTAAATGAATTGAATGATGAGCTCCTCTTAAGCATTAAGGAATGTTAGTGGAATTTTTCCTCACTAAAATAGGAACTTGGGATCCTAGGAGAGACTAACCAAAAAAGTAGGAGAAAAAACCCTGAACCAAGTGTAAAACTGCCAATCTCTTAATAGTAGAGAGATTAACTGAACTCAGTAGTTGCGTCTGTTCTCTAGAAAACAAGAACACTTGTTAATGCTTTTTACAAGTATGTAGTCCATATCCCTAGGCTTGCTCTTGGAGAGATCATCAACCTCAGTGCCCAGTTTCCACTCCGACCTTGACAGCTGAGAACGGCAGCTCTCTGGCTCACTATGCCATTCCTGCAGCCAAGCACAACACCTGAAAACACACCTCTGCTGGGCTCAGGGTAAGGGTCACTGCTGGAGTAGAAGCCAGCCTGCATGGAAGGACTGCAAGGTGTCACTGTTCGTCCACTCACAGAGGGGCCTAACTGCTTTTTTTGGTGGGGGTGGGAGGATAAATGATGAGCTTTGCCGCTTCAGTTCTATACAGGCTATTCTGAAAAGTGAATTTTTGGTTGTTTCTTTCCTTTTCTCCTATACATTTTAAATGAAAAAAATATTTACTGTTTTATTTGTTTATATCTGCTCTGGGAGTTTACTGTAATATCAGCACCATTTGCAAATTGAATAGAAAAGTTAGACAATTCAAAACTAGACAAACTGTATTCTCACTGGTACCTAGAAACTGAATGTCATGTCTATTTCTATACCCTGTTTTTCATGCACTTCTGGCAGTGAAAATATAATCTCCACTGCTTAAAGAAAAAGCTGGAATATGTAAACTTCAAAACCTGAATTCCCCCTTTAAAAAAACATAGCTGTAAGTCTAAACAAAAAAAGCTTCAAAAAACATACACTCCCTAAACTGACATTCAGGAATGGTATGCTCTTGGGCGAATCATACCAGCCAGCTGACAGTCACAATGAGACACAGATACTACCTGATTCTCTCAGGACATGAAAAATGGTCCCTGGCCTTTCAATGCAAACATTTAAGAACCATATGAATTAAGAGTCTCTTGACAAGCTGGGTGCGGTGGTGCACACCTGTAACCCTAGCGCTCAAGAGGCTGAGGCAGTAGGATGGTCACAAATTCAAAACCAGCCTGGGTTACAAAGTGAGCTCAAGTCCAGCCTGAACTTGAGATCCTGTCTCAAAAAGACAGGGAATTAAAAAAAAAAAAAAAGAATCTCTTAACAAAAGCCGCTTTCTGCGAGTTAAGTACCTATGGAAGCTTAAGAACATGTGCGGGTCACTGAGTTATAGATGAGTCTTTCCCAGTATCACCAGTGTGCTTTTGGTACCGGTGTTCACAGGCTGAGTTCTAAGAATGCAGGTTAGCTGGCTATCAGCTAGAAACTAACTGCTAAGAAGGTTCCTGCTGGGGAAATAGTGTACACAGTACTTAAAAAAACTAACAAGGATGATAACCATAGGTTACTAGAAAAATCTTTCTGCCATGCAGTTTTAAGGAAGTTTACAAACATTATGCATCATTATATAACAGAATGTGTAAAGCATTAATTACCTTTCAAGGTTTCCAGCAAATTTTTGGCTACAAACCAACATATGGCTTCAAAAAAAGGGAATTTGAAAAGATCTGGTGTTTTTAGCCTTTTCTCCATCTCGTAACACCTAAATGAACATAATCGGAAGAATTATCTTTACTATTAACCTTTCAAAGGTAAAGATAATCAGTTTAAAAATAAACTAAGTGGGACATAACATATAAGAAAGATCAATCAAGTGTTGTAGCTATTAAAACATCACAGCTAGACAATGCTTAATTATGATCTTACCTAGGTTCTGCCCTTAATAAATTTGAGAGTATACTTAATAATTACATTGCACTTCATGAAAAATTATACCTTGGAATTTGTATCCTAATTTTAGCAAAAGGCTTTTATGAAGATTCTATTAAAATAAGTGAAACATTTTTTAAAAAGTTAGTTCTATGTGTTGGGTAACACTGCAACACCTAATCAAGTTTTCTTTAGTAAATATTCAAGGTCAAAACCACATCTGAAGTGGGTGTGTTTGTGCACACCTGTAATCTCAACATTTGGGAGGCTGAGACAGGAGGATCGCCTAAGTTCAGGGCCAGCCTGGGCTACATAGTGAGTTCAAGGCCAGCCTGAACTACTTAGTGAGATCCTGTCAAAAACAAAAACAAAATCAAAAACTCATCTCTGACACCAGTTATGGTGTGTCGATGGGAACCACAGTTTGCCAATTGACTATTAAGTCTTCTATCACAGTCCCTGCTGGAGTGCGTACAGCAGGAGCTGTCTCTCCCCCACGGACAGCTCAGGTACAAGAGGGGCAAGATCCAAACTTGCTGTGTGTGGGACTGACCTTGACTTGACAGTCCTATGAGGACCACTATCTCCTGCAGTAACTCCATACATACAGAGCATCCAGAGCTTCCCTTGGGCACACAAAGTTACAAGAGTCACCACATTCAGGGAAGACCAAAGACATGGCTTCCAGCTAGGTTTTTCTAGTTCTCCCAGTTCTCATGCAGTTATCAGCCAGGAGCCATTTTGGCCACACATAAGTTGCCTAATAACAGTCTTCCTCATTAGATTACCTGGGGAATAGTTACACAATGATCAAATTTTCATATAGAAGGGGAAAGGCTTGTTAATTCTTCATCTGAGCAGAATTAAAGTAAACGTTCTGACAGCAATCCTGATGGAAGGACTGCTCTGTTCCAGCACCAGAGGTCACAACTGAATCTGACTTAACATTTTCCTCATTGCAAAGCAGCCAAAGGAGAGCATAGCCATCTTTAAAAAAATTTTGAAATTTGCTAGCCAGATATGGTGCACACCTGTATTCCCAGCACTTGGGAGGCTGAGGCAGAAGGATTGCTGTGAGTTTGAGGCCAGCCTGGGCTACAGAGTAAGTTTAAGGCCAGTCTGGACGATGTAGCAAGAACCCCAACTCAAAAAGAAGAAATGAGGGGCCAGGGATTTAGCTCAGTGGCTTAAGCACTTGCCTGGCAAGCACAAGGTGCTGAGTTCAATCCCTGGGAGAAAGAAAGAAAGAAAGAAAGAAAGAAAGAAAGAAAGAAAGAAAGAAAGAAAGAAAGAAAGAAAGAAAGAAAGAAAGAAAGAAAGAAAGAAAGAAAGAAAGAGAGAGAGAGAGAGAGAAGGGAGGGGGAGGGAGGGAGGGAGGGAGGGAGGGAGGGAGGGAGAGAGAGAGAGAGAGAGAGAGAGAGAGAGAGAGAGAGAGAGAGAATGAATCTGGAAAGATAAAATCATAAAGAATGAGTCATTACTTGTGCTTTAGGTTTGAATTGTATCAAAGCGTCACCAACACAACTTTTAATTAACACTTCTGTTAATACTTCCTATTCCTAATCATTTCTCCAAGCCTATCTCCATGGAATCTCAAATAAAATACTCTGTGTTTTTAAGACAACAAAGAAAAATGTCCTATTTTAAAAAGACAGAAGATCCTTTCAGCACTGGTGACACAAACCTGAGCTGCATGCCGATGTTAAGGTTGTGCAGAAAGTTTCCCCCAAAAGCCATACAGTCCTGAGATGTGAGCACGGCATGGATCCACCCTGAAATGGTTAAAATATGTAAGTCAGTGACTCTTCAGTATTTAAACCAAACAGATGTGATGTCTACCAGGGAGATAACTCAAAGAGTAACATGAATTTGCTTCATTCTCCACTGCTAGAACAGTTAATGTCCATTACAATCTGTTAAGTCTTTCAATTAGACATTTATTCATTATCTATAATATGCCAAGCTCTGTACTGAGTTTGAGGAATAAAGTGAAGGTTTTGGTAGTTACTGTTGTTTTTGTGTTTAGTTTAAAAACATAATCCAATCTTACAGTAAAGAGTCTACTCTAAGACAAACTGAATCTGGCTTGAATTAGGAAAGCATATTTTCCTTAGGAAAACAGGGGCTGGATGCATACTCTGCTTCCCTAGTGCTGTGCTGAACTAGCTGAGTGCCCTGATGGGAAGGAGGAGAAGAGAATTGGAAACTCAATCTGAGACCCAACTCTGTAAGAAGGGAAAGGTGGGTGACCAACATTTAATCATGGAGAGTCAGTCACAGGCCTGCCTATAAACCGAAATATTGGCAACCAAAATGATGTTTTCCTACAGAAGTGTTTTCAAGGTGAAAATTATTTCTAACACAGGATTGCCTAGCTTTTGAAAGAAATGATGGACTTAACAAAAAGACTTTACAGAAAGATAAATCTGGGCATTCATAGGTATAAATCCTGTTCATTAACTATCTGAATCTAGAAACCAGATTATGCATCTAAACAAAGTATATCTACATGGGCTCTGCACAACTTCCAGAAACACAACTATTGTAAATTGAAAGAAATTACAGTTTTGTTTGTTTGTAAGCTTAGCAGTTGTCAACTATCTTGGGGGAAAAACTTACGCTGCCTATCGCAGTATTTTTCAAAGCGTGGTCCCCAGACCACACAACAGCATAAATTAGAATTTGTTAAAATGTAAATTCTCAGACCTGTCCCAGATCTACTGAATCCTGGGGGTGATAAGGGTGAAACAATCTGGTTTAACCAGGTCTCCAGGTGACCCTGATGCTCACTGAGGTCTGAGAACCACTAATCCCACCAAAGTGACAGCTGGAATTTAAGGCCACAGCACACATCTGTACTGGTTTGCTGACTCAGGCAGTCAACCAATTCATTCTGTCCTCCTCTACTGCTGCGCACACAGTCACAGATTAGAATAGTATTCCATTTATAAATTACCTTTTTACTTCTTCCTTGCAGTCCACTAAATCAATTTTTAAACAAACAATGCAAGAAGTTATATATATTATCTATAAATTTCAATTCAAGGTGGTACAACAAAATATTTGTTATGAAGGGGAGCACTAGAAAGAGGATTTGAGGGAGGAGTTTATTCACTCACAATGAAAACACTGCTAACTTATTCCGGTCAATTCTGGTGCTTGTAGGCATTCATTCATTTATTCAAGTACACATTCATTATTACATTTACCAGCCAAGGGAAGAAAAGCAGAGCCTTGGGAATAGCCTGTGAACTGTGCAGCCACTGAGGTAGCCCAAACCAGAAGAACACAGTTGTCAAAAACCACTGGCCCTGAGAATCTACTCTGCATTTATTCACCTCTCAACCTGACATAGTGTTATACATTTCAGGTTTATGGTACATTCTCAGAACAGACTGACAGTTCCTCAAAAAGTTAAACATAGTTAAACCATGCAATGCAGCAATTCCACCACTAGATACACACAAGAGAAATGAAAACAGGCCCTCACATAGAAAATGTGTATACAAACGTCCAAGGTAGCACTGTTCAGAACAGCCACCAACTTATGGATGAGTAAACAAACAGGACACTACAGGGGATCACTGCTGGACCATAAAAAGATGAAATTCTTATATGTGCTACAGCATGAATGGGCCTAGAAAACATTATGTTAAGTGAAAGAAGTTGGACACAAAAGGCCACATATATCAAGTGTCCAGAACAGGTCAGCCTACAGCAACAGAAAGCACAGAGGCTTAGGAAAGGGGAGCAAGGGAGGAACTACTGAAAGGCATGTTTCCTCCCGAGAGGATAAAATGTTCTAGTTAGGGCATGGTGATGGTGGTATAACCTTATCAGTCTACTGAAAACCACTGAATTATACGCTTTAAAAGGTGAAATATTATAGTATGTGAACTTTATTTCAACAAAAATTAAAATGATGGCAAACAACATAAAACAATGCCAAGAGAAGTCCTAACTATGAGAAGCCCTCTAAGGGATAAAGAAACAAAAACTCAACATCAGAATTATTTCTTAAGTAATGCCATAAATCTACTTCACAAACATGTTAGAGTCACAGATTCTAATTACAAGCTGACTCCATGTGAATGAGAATCAGCCATGGGTAGTGGGGAGTGGGGTTAAAACCTTACCTGTAGGAACAAATAAGGTATGTCCCTGCTTTACCACACATTTGTAGCATTTATCCACTTTATCTCCAAAGAATACCTCACTCTGGGTCACAGATGAACTCCAAGATTCATAGAGTGCCAAATTTTCATTTGTTGGCTTTATCAAATAAAAAATCTTCTCACCCTAAAAGGAAGTAACCATACTATCTTTGAAAAACCAAAAGCCATTCTTTCAATGGCCGACATTGATAATATTTCCCAATATAATGACCTACATTAAACGATTAGCAAAATTTTTTAGGTTCAAAAAGACCTATTTCCCATTTCTGATCAGTAGCTCCTTCCTTTCAACAGCATTTTCACAGACGCTAAAGCTCTTTTCCACCCCCAACTGACAAGAATTCAAGTCAGAGAAATCACTGCCAGATAGCGAAGTAGAAAACCACAAACAGCTCCTCACATTTAATAGGCCTGGTCAGCACAGAGTCATCTCTCTCTCTTCCAAAATCTATATCCCATAATGACTCTTTCTAAAAACTCACAAATGACTCTTTCTAAATGACTCTTTCATAATGACTCTTTCTAAAAACTCACAAATAAACATCCTGTAATGAATCAAGTCTTTTCATCTTCCAGGTAAAAAAGCAACAGGAGAGTCAAGGACTCAGTGTCCAGTGCAGCCCAGAAGTGATGAGACACTGGACCGGCACTCTCTGACAGAATTTCTATGGTGGGGGACATTTCTCTACCTGCACTACCCAGCACAGCAGTCACTAGCCACATGCGGCTGAGCACTTGAAATATCGCTGGTGAAATGGGGAACTGAATTTTTCAAATTATACTGCATTTCAATTATTTAAATTTTGCCACACATGGCTAATCAGTACTATAGCAGTACAATTCTGATAAAGCAAAGTGAATATAAACTACAAATAATAGCATTTTTATGGTCACTTATGACTTATCCAGCTAGTTCTCTTACTCCATCCTTTAAGCCAGAAGCAATTATTACTATCATTTTGTTCCTTCTTAGGTATTTGGTCCAGGAATTAATGGATAATCAACTAGAGGGGTGGAGAAAGAAAAAGATATAAGGCTAACAGAAACCAATTTAAAAGATGAAGACAAAAAGGAATCTATAAAAAACTCATGAAGATTCGATATGTACCAGTTCCCACAATTAATGTATTTATATATCACAAGTACATGCTATTAAAAATTTTTTTAAAGAACAAACAGCTCAAGCCTATCTCTTGTGATTTTTAAGAAATCGTAACTGTTAAGGCAAAGTAACAGATCCTACCAAAAAGTAGGAAAACTTCTCCCTCACTAAATGTCACTTATAGCAAATGAATATAACTTGAAAAATATAACTGTATATTTTTGTGATTAAGAGAACAAAGAAACACCCTTATCTTACCCAGAGGACGTGGTACCAGACTGATGTTCCACCGAAGTCAATGTGGAAATCTGTGTAGCTGTCTTGAACACCCATTAAGCAGTATTTTTGAACAAATGGCTTGGGAAAGACTGAATCATCTGGCCAATAGTTTTCCACCCAGGAAAGCTTTCTCGCTATATCAGGGACTTCCACCAATTCAGACATTCTTTTAAAAGAAAACAGACACACATATGCACACTCACATAATGAAAATTAAAACTTCTTTAAACTGCTTCTCCCATGTCAACCTAAACCAAGTAAATAACCAGAACTCAAGGTTAACAACACTTAAAGTTTAAAATATACCTTATTTCCAAATATTGTGCTGAGGAAAATTTACAACACTGCTACCAGTGGACAACTTCAGAAGTCAATTTCTTATTAAAATAAATATATCATTGAGGTACATTTAGTTACAATGTTCAAAACATTAAAACAAAATATCCAGAACTACTCACTTTGTATCTGAAAATTCAAGGCTAATCACATTTAACACTTTTGGTCTGTTAGGATTTGTGAAGTATTTAACATAATTGTGAAGGGTCATTTTGCTGTCCGCCTGTCTTGCCACATCAATAACATCTATCACTTTGTCACCACCTGTAGAGAAAAATTAGGGTTATTATTGGCCTTACAAGTTCTATCAATACGTACCCCACACTAAAATATTTGAAACACTCTATTTTCTTCATATGATAATTAAATTAACCATAAAAACACAGCCAAGATAATAAATTCTTGTGTTTTTACTTTTTTTGTCTTTTTAAGACATGGTGTCACCAAGCAGTTCAGACTGGCCTTGAACTCACTTTGTAGCCAAAGCTGGCCTCAAACTTGCAGCAATTCTCCTGTCTCAGCCTCCAGAGTGCTGGGATTATAGGCATGCACCACCACACCCAGTCTTTATTTTTTTCTTTTTAAATTCAATTGGATCTTTTGAAAATAAAAGATAGTTCTCAAAGGAAATAAAGCAGTAAAAGAGAGCTACAGAATTCACAGTATAAAAGGTACATGGTTACAAAGCTTTCTATGCATCAGTGATTTCTTGCATGCAGCCCAAAATGACAAAAAATACATATACTGGGATGTGAAAATTTTGTGACACTTTCTAGGTTTCAATTTCCTTATGCATTGAATGAGAGGATTAGTTTTTCCTCCTATCTTCTATAATAGCTAAGATTCTAATTCTACCATTTTTATAAACAGATCACTCATTGAGGAATGGGTAGGCCGGTTGGCCAGGGTGACTGCTTTCCTGGTAGTACTTTTTCTTTTCATATTCTCCCTCAGTGTAAAGTGCTGAGGATGTAGCTCAGTAGTAGAGTACATGCCTAGCATGTGAAAGACCTGGACTCAATCCCCAGTACCACAAGAAGGAAAAGATAAAGAAAGAGGGGAGGGAGAAAGGAAGAGGGAAGGACGATTAGTGGTACAGAGGCAAAAGAATCAGTTCATACTAGTGCCTAACTAAATGTCCAAATTCTGAATTGTGATTAATTCGGTTTGCCTATAAAACCATAAACCAACAAGCATCACAACACCTCTCTAGAGAGCATAATAAATTTTACAGTGAACTACAGGACATGGCGGAATTCAAAGTATGGCAATACTTAAACAATCTTACATAGAAAACAAATAAACGTCATCTCATGTAACTTCATACAGGTTAATAGCAGTATCTCATACGTTTCTTATTTTGGAAATAACAGTTCTGTTATGATACATGCTTCTATACTACATTATATAATTTGTCAACATGTAGACTACTTAATTTCCTTGTATTTGTCTAAGTTTAATCACTCCTTATGCTTTTTATCGTCTGTTTATTATACCCAGTATACAAATTCATATGTAGAGTTTGAACTTTTGTGAAATTTTTTGTATCACTGTGTGTTGCATTTCTTGTAATGTTTACAATTTCCAATGCAGTGCTCATTGTTGATACATAATTACATGAGAGATTTTTGTAAATTAAGCTTAGGGGTATACACCTCGATACAACAGATAATTAATTCCATTAGAGTTTTTCTGTTGGTACTTTAATGTTTACCATGATATTATATGCAAGTTAAGACATTTTCATGTGTTCTATCTTAATCAAAATGTGTACTGCTTTTTCTTTCTTCATTTGTTTTCTCTGCATCCATTAATGATTTGTTTTTTCTATAGATTTTTAATGTAATGGATGACATTAATCAATAATGCTTTTACATAGTATTAATCAATATTGTAGCCCATAATCTGAATGAATACTGAGCACTGAAAAGATTTTGTGCAGTGATTTTTGTTTCTATGTTGCTGTTATTTCTCTTTTCCTGAAGTTGAGATCTTTGTTCTTTTCTAACACATTCATAGTTTCTAAATTGTTTTGAAGCACTGCCATTTCAAGGACCCTGAAATGATAATAAGATGTATCTTCCTTTTCATACATTATGAAATACTCTTTATTTAATTGGGCCTTTTATTTGGCAGAGATTTCATGTAAAACTTTGTGATTTAATCTCCAATTCTTAGGCATATACCAAGTATTTTATGTTCTTGATTTCTAGTTTTGTTTCAATATTATGTGAGCACTTACAGGATTTCCATTCCTTTGGATATGTTAAATTCTTTATCTTGAACATGAGTCTATGTAGGCAAATATACCATGAGATTTTGGGAAGAGTACATAACTCTACATTTATTGGATAACTGTGCAATATTTGATGAATCCACTTGAGGCATGATGTTGATTTTGACAGTTTCATTACACAATTTCTGCCTTCTTCACTCAACAGAGATGTTTTAAAACCTTGAGAAATATTGTAGATCTACGATTTTTCCTTCAGTTTTATGGTTTTGTCTCAAGCAACTTTATGCTTTTTTTTAGTAGAATATGTAGTAAGGATTGTTAATTCTTCTTATAGAGTTTGTTTATATAATTATTTGAAAACTGTAATTCCTATTTACTTTGAGATTCAAATTAAATACTGTCAAATTAAGAAAAAAAGTTCTGTACTAGTATTTAACTGGAGAAGCCTGCAGTACTAAAAAACAGTTAAGCACTTTGAACGTTTTGTTCTATCCTTACACAAGCCATTTATTTTATAAAGTTTATGTATACAAACAGGTTTAGGTTAAACCTCAGGCTCACCCCCTGGCTTATTACAAATTTAGCTCATTGTGAAGTCAGAACATTTAATTGGGTTTCCACAGGAAAATAATTATCAATGAAAAAAATTATCAATGAAAACTGTCAACCTTATCATGTCTTTCTTTCTTTTTTTTTTTGGACTGGGAATTGAACTCAGGACCTCATGTCTGCCAGGAAGGCACTGTGCCACTGAGCTATGTTCCAGCCCCTGAAAACTGTCAACCAATAGTTCAATAATGGGACAAGTTCTTTGATATTCCATGTTGAGGAGATAATATAATGGACGTGCAATTTTGAGAAAAGATGTATTTGGAATCTAATCTTCAAATAATATGTTATTTTAAAAATGTTGAAAAAACAATGGTATCTACATATAGTGAACTTTGTTATCAATACAAGAATAAACGAAATGGGGGCTGGGGATTTAGCTCAGCAGCATAAGCGCCTGCCTTGCAGGCTCACGGTTGGGTTGTGAGTTCAATCCCCCATACCGATTAAATAAACAAACAAATAAATACATAAGTTAAATGACTGAAAATGTCAACAATTTGGCAATCAGTAAAGAACTTTTCCCCCTTATTTCTTAATTACTTTCTGGGCCTCAAAATTACAGGTTAAGTACACATGTTGTTAAATGGCAAAAGTCACCAAGTCATTAATATAAAAACAAGTAGAACAAAATCTTCTTTTCTTACAGCCCTCCCTCTAGACAATAGGCACCAAGCAGTGCAAAAAAGCTTGTCAATACAGTGGGCTCCAGGAATTCTGTGTCGGGCTTCTACAAATGCCTAGCACCAGCCCAGCTCTCAGGTGCTTCTGGGCTCTGCAGTGCTCCTCAGTAAGTAAGGGTCTTCCTCAAGCAAATACAGTATTACATTCAGTGACACCAACACCAGCACAGGACAAGCCCAAACAAATTAGAATGGCCAAACACTGATTTTTCTCATATAGGAGGACTGCTGAGGAAAGCAGCTTTTAATAGCATGATACTGAGTCTCACTTTCTGACAGAAACAGAACTAAACTGAACTAAACTGACATTTCTTCATCCAGTTATAATATTTAGCACATACTTACTTCTACCATATTTCCCTGAGAACTTAAAAAGAGTCAAGTTCATACCTACGTAACGTTCCACATCCATCACAGAGAAAGCAGGAGGTGGGAGCCTGAGTCCTAGGTCATCTAATTTAGGAACCATGATAGGGGCATCAAATCCATGTTTCTCCAGGTATCTTTGTGTCAGCTGGCTGCCATGCATCTTCACAATGATTTCATCGGCACTAAAAATGTAAGACTAAGATGTCATTTTTGTTGATAAGTTCAGTTTAAAAACAGTAACTGTGATAGTAGTTAACATTCATACTGCATAATTAGCTGCATCACTTCTCACCTAACATACCTAATTCTCCTCTTAATAAAACATTTTGCAAAGCCCGTTTCACCATTCTAAAATAAATTCATAGACAATATGATTTTTAATTCAATAGATTGCAATTGGAAATATAAAATGCTCTAAGCATTAAAAAAAGGGAAAGCAACAAACTGGTATTTCCATATGTAAAATTTCCAGATAAATTACACTCAAAGACATAATAAAATAGTAAGATGTTTAACAGTTGTAATGAAGGGCTGAATTTTTTTAAAAAATGAGAAAACTAGAAGGCATTCAACACAAGTTGTACAGAAAATGAGAAGAGCAGTTAGGCAGGTTGTATATTACAATAAAAACTAGTGTTAGGATAAACAAAACACAGACCAGGTTTTACTTGACTATAAAGTTCTACCCAAACACTTATCAAGCATTTTAAAGTCTAATGGAACACAGAACAATGAATTATTCTGCATACAGGAAGGTAACTACTGTCCCTCATCTCTTAGCCATTGAGAAAAGTGCCCCTCGTGGCCTCATTGAGGACTATGGATTTAAAGTGATCTGTTGCAACCAGTACTAGTAAGACTTTAATACTAGGTAGATATTTAATCAACTAAAAATTACTGGACCTCAGATTCCCTTCGCTAATACAGATATTATACTTCAGTGTGACTTGTCTTGTTACTGTCCTCCACCATAAATCCAAAGAAATTCAGCATGCAGCTACTATGTATTTGTTGTAGTTAGGGGTTGTGAGGAAAACAATTAGAATCAGGACATGGAATTTATAATATTATTTTTATGATGGTCACCCAGAGTTAACACAAGAGACTACAGGAAATCTATCCACAACACCAAAGACATAGAGTATTCAACCAAGGCCTGCATCCCACAGCAATGTCCTGCATGAATCCAGATGAAGACCCAGAGCTCATGACAATGCCTCCCACAAGTCCAATTGGAGGTCTAGAGCCCACAAGAAGGACTCACACCAGTCTGTTTTATAGCTCTGTAAAGGCCCAAAGGTCAGCAGTGGAAGCTAGAAAGTCTATGCCAGGCAGGGTGAAGGAGCTGTGCTGATAGGTTGAGGGTTGTACACTGGAGCCGAGAAGTCACACTCAAAACAAAGACCAGGGTTGTCCTAAAAAGTACCACAGCCATCCTCAGCAACACGGAGGCCCCGAGATCCTCCAATGATTAGCATAGTTGAGTACATGCCAGGAAGTCAGCATGATGAGTTAGTTCATCCTGGAGATTAAGCTTCCCCTCAGGAGCCAGGAAGCAATGCTCAATATGAGGACCAGAGCTTCTCCAGGAGAACCAATGGCTCAAAGAGCAACCCATAGGAAAACCCACAATGCTCACCACCTCTCTTCTCCTTCTCTACATCTCTATTTATGCTAACAACTTTCCTTAGGTGGAACATCTACGGTCAGCACCATGGTGATTTAATTCCGCTGGAGTTAAGCTGACCACCAGTTTTTAATTCATAACAGTATTCAAAATTAAGTACACAACTTGCCTTAACAGTTAAAACATAGCAGCTTCCATTTATATAAGCAGATCCTGGCTGCTTGATGCCACCTGCAAACTATGTGGTCAGGACAAAACAGGAGAAAAGGGAAATGCTGGTCTTCTGCATTACCAGGCCCTGATTCTTCTTGCTGTCTCAGTAAGGCAGAGGCACCAAGGCCCCAGTAACTGACATAGCCTTCTTTCAGATAGTCCTTATAAGTGAGGAGGGTGCTAGGGATGGAACCCAAGGCCTTCACACTGTTCTTATTTTGAGACAGGGTATCACTAAGTCACTCAGTTGTCCAAGTTGGACTCAAACTTGAGATCCTCCCACCTCAGCCTCCCAAGGTGCTGCAATTACAGATGTAGGCCCCCACACACATCCAGCTTAGACAGTCTTGTAAATGGATGGCTTAGGTCTTCTTCATCTAACTCATCTACTGAACCTGAGTCTGTCCAACCTTTCAGTTTATAAATAAGCATCCACAATTTCTCTCCATCCCTTGCTAAGGATTAAATAACTCCTTAAACTCCAATCTAAGAGAGAATTTATCATCTTCACTGTCATCTCAAATGTTAATAGTATTTAACTTCCTCTGCTGATCAAAAAATAGATGCAAGCCCTTAAAATATAGTGACATTGTTTGAAAAAGAACTGGAAAAAATTAAATATATATAAGGAGACAGTAAACCAAGTATGGCTTTTATTGCATGTTACACAGCAGTTCAAAAATGAGGAGTGACCCCCTGATTGACATTTTTTGAAATTCTAATTTATTTTTTTTCTTCTTCTTTTTCTCCTTGAAATAAAATGGATTTGGAAAAATAAAAAAATTAAAAATAAAAAGTGAGGAATGTATGTATTCCATATATAATATGGAATGATATCTAAAGTAAAAATGGCAAATTGCACAACACTATGCATAACATTTTATTTTAAAAGGCATATGCATACATACATTCATATATCCACACATAAATGTTTTAAATATTATTTATATAGAAAAGGGTCTCAAAAGACATTAAGTCTTAAAATAAGATGTGGAAGCAAATCTACCCATTTTAATACACTTCTGTATTATTATATCAAGCATGTGTAATTTAGTAGTTATTGTTATTCTACCATAGCTTTATATGATCCAAACGCTTATGGAGTTACACAAAATAAAACCAAGACCTTTAATTAATGGTAATTACAGCTTAGATACCTTCTCATTTGTGTTCACTTAGGCAGAAAAGCCACAAGAATTACTAGATCAAAGCTTTTACTACTATTTTTTGGGGGGCTCACAAATCTATTTGAAAAAAGCAAAAGCCAGGGCTTCTCTGCCTGCGAAGAGGGTGCTCACATAGGGCACTACACTGGACACACTGTTTTAGGGCAGTCACATACCTGCCTCAGGCCTACAAACAGACCCAGACTACAAGTTCCATGCCACTTAAGCACTGTCCAATAGAGGGAAAGCAAGTAAACACTTCTCCTATAACATTGAAGCTGATAATGTAACACAAATCATGTGCAAACATTATGTTTATTCTGTATGTTTTCTGTTTCTCTGCAGACCTGACAGAATCAACATGTATGCTCATCAGTATGTTTCTGTGTAAGGATGAAGAGGCAGGAGGACAGACAAAAAATCTAGAGCAAAAAGTGTGGTTTTTTTCCTTTTTCTTTTTTTTTTTTTTTTCATTTCAAGATCTGAAAAAATTCTGTAATCAGCCACATGTGATACTGCAGTTTAAATTTAAATTGTACTTCCACTCTTTATCAAGCATGAATATGATCTGGTATAAAAGCCTATTAAGCGTTATCACTTTAAATAGATGTCAGGCAGTGAGTAGGAAATGATCTAAATTAGCATGACTGAATGCTTTATAATGCATTTGACTTTCTTTGAACCACAGACAACTGAAATATATTCTATTATTTTTAAAAGTCAAAAATCTCAGCCTTACTACCTTCAATAGTTAAGCAAAGGTTGTAGGTACTTCTGGTAGACCTAGGGCTTCTGGTAGACAGATAATGAAAACAATGGTCAGGGGAGAAGCAGCTCCAAAGAGAAGATAAGATGAAAGAAAAGAAGCAGTAGTTGTTTATCAGAAAGAACTAAGCACTGGGAATGACTGCTTCACATCAGCATATTGCAAAGCTTTTGGACTAGGATCCACAAGTAAGGAGTGTATTTTTGGGCTGGGGATACAACTCTGAGCCACAGTGCCTACCCGGCAAGTGAAAGGTTGAGTTGGATCCCCAGTACCAAAAAAAAAAAAAGTATATTTTCACATGGTGACCACTATGCATATAGACACAGCAAATGTTCCATGAAATGATATTTATTCCTTTTGCCTGAAATGTAAGATATTTTCTACTCTATTTAAATATGGAAGAAAAGCAAAATGCCAGTTGAGAACAATAATGTGTTGCAGCCTAAAGCTTGAAAATAATGCTCTAGATAATGTCATTTTATCAGCACTTAAATTGTTCAGTCAGAGAGTTTCCATACCTTGGGAAGATTCGAGCACGTAACTCTTTGACGAAAGTCCTGGTTCCAGCTTGTACTGGTTTGGAACCATCATCAATTTCTGTGTAGTCATGCCTGTGCCAGTTCCTCCTCTTTTTCACTGTATTTTTAAAAGGTTAAAAAAGAAAACATTCTTGGTAACTGGTGG